>BSBM01000018.1:3000000-3525000 GCA_027924585.1 Larix kaempferi
TCAACTCAATGTAGGCTTATAATCCCTCCTTGGGGAAATCACTCCACCTCTTTAATCTGAATCTCATCATGCTGTCATAGCGGGTGTGAACCTCACTCAATTCACCAGCTGGTTTAGGGATTGTTGAAAACACTGGCATTGGAAAGATATCGCAGAGGGTTCAGAAACATCGGCATCAGAAAAATAGCTGAAACGACTGGCAAAAATCAGCAAAAGTCGACAAACTGCAGAAAGCATTAAATATACAAAATAAATTCTGTTTTTTCAATTTTTGAAACATACAAACGAACACCATCATCACATAAACACATTGACACATAAATATGGAAAAACATTGATATACATGATATAGTGGATGCCAAATGATAAATCAAAGTTCAAACATCCACTGTCGATACCGAATCTTGATAATTGTCCATTCATGACTAAAAACTACAAAATTACATCATATATATAATAAATGTACCTCAACATCATCAGTCATATACAAATGATTAATCTAGAAGCTAGCTACTGATTCCCTATACCCTTTTTATAGGCAAAGGAATGGCTCGTCCTCTCATAGAAGAAGTTTTGTGGCCGGAGATGCATGGCCATAGGTGGGTGTCTCACTCTATGTAGAAGCTGGTGTTGAGTTGGCTCATTAGCCCGCAATCTCAATCTCCTCTTCTCCCCCACCTATTGTGGGTCATCCTCCCCTATCTTTGCTCCTCCTCATGTAACCACTCAGGTGCCTCCATAACAAGCCTCTTGGTCTCCACCCTCCACATGTAAATTTTAATATATATATATATATATAACCATTACACACTAAAGATGCAAAGTTTGCTCATCTATATAGCATCTAAGGGTGAATATAGCAAAATGACACTAAATACAATACATATTTGAAACAAAATACATTAAGGCTCTAAATGGTCTCTAGAGTCCAAAAGACATCATGCTACTACGAATAACTACACAACATCAAAATCATCCCCTATACTATGCTCCTCATCATCAATAGCACCATCTACCTCCACTTCTGGCATCTACCTCGATCCTCCAGGGACATTAGTAATAGTGCTTGGTGCTACTAGTGGAACCAAGTCCATCCACCCAGTTGTTTCTCAAGTTGACATCCTCCGGTTTTGATGAAATTGGCTAACCATGTGTTAAAACGAGGTAAAAATCTTAACATGTCTAATTAGTGATTTTCGCTTGAATCAAGGGTACATTTTTATTAAGGTCATGGTAGATGAGTTTAATAGTGACACCACCAACAATTGGGTACATAGAGGGCTTGGTGCTCTTGGTTAAACGCCATTCCCATAGCTTTGTATTTGAATCACTTGGGACTGCAGTTCTAGAGTGGGAGCATCCCCAAAACTCATGCTCCTGGTACCCTACTTATGATAAGCCACCCTTTTACCCAAAGGCACAACTTATCACCTTTGGTGTGTGTATTTACACACAGTCCATTGTAATTGTGTGACCTCATTCTGCACTTTGTGTGTTAAATATGGATTTATGAACCATCAAGTTCATAACAATGGGTCCGCTTGTAATAATGATATTTTAATACAATTTTGTTCATGTAAAAAAGAAAAAATGACAATGTACTTGCAAATACCTGCCACAAGAGAAATTGTTGCTCAGATTTTAATATTTAGAAAAATTATTAGTGATGTGTAATGGGATGATTAACCTGAGTGGGATGTCGATGTTTTCTCATAGACAAATATTCTAAACTTTAGTACACTTCTAATTTGCTTGCCCTCCAAATGATAACGAGCAATGAGAACCCTAGCAATAACAAGGATGATCTTCTTAAAGTCCTAAAGGTTGTAAATGTATGATTTTCATAAAGCTGTAAACAAATAATGAAATATTCATAATTCTAAACTTTAGGATCCCATTTTATTTTTTAACAACATTCATAAGCTTGCATCTCTATATGGTGACTAGCTTTTAATATTGATTTTGAAATTTATTTGTTTCTATCATTATTTGTTTCATATGGATATTACTACTAAGCTATATATGTACCTCTAATTAGATCAACTTCAATGTCAATGATGTCATTTATTTAACTAATGTTACTGTTGCCGCCTAAAACACACTTACACACGGGTAAGTCTCCCAACCGCTGTGTGTGTTCCTAAGGGAAACTATGAGTTAAGAACCCACTGTCACCTCGGTCCTAAACTCCTTCGTTTAGACCACAACTCCTAAAAGCCAAGGGGGGGTAGTCCCTAATTACTAAGTTTCTTTATGTTTTTTGTTGGAGTTGTAAGTTACAAAGATAAAATGACAAGCAGCGTGCAATTATGCAAATCCTTCAATGACAAGCAAACACTTAGCTATCTTGTTCACAACATTTGCTTCAAGTACTTTATTTTCAGCTCAATATTGTAACATGTATCCTTGATTCCATAAGTTGTTAATAATCTACACTTCAATGCTTTGTGTGATATATTGATCATCTTGTTGCAAGCATTTTATTTACTTGTTCATTTACTAGAAGTGATTATTCATTGTTGTATCTGTTAAAGTGAATGAGTTAACACTTTGGGAAAGTACTTGTTTAAGTTGATTATTGGGACTCCATAGCCCGAATAGTGACGGCACTGGTCTTGTTAATCGGTAAATTGTTTCTCTCTTGCATTTCATCATTTGGTTGACTACTAAAATGTTTGCTTGTCATTGAAGGATTTGCATAATTTGCATGCTGCTTGTAATTTTTATCTTTGTAACTTACAACTCCAACAAAAAACATAAAGAAACTTAGTAATTAGAGACTACCCCCCTTGGCCTTTAAGGGTTGTGGTCTAAACGGAGGAGTTTAGGACTGAGGTGACGATGGGTTCTTGACTCATAGTTGCCCTTAGGAACACACACAGCGGTTGGGAGACTTACCCGTGTCTAAGTGTGTTTTAGGCGGCAACATTTTTGGCATCGTTTCCAGGGACAAGTCTCTTGTCCTTGGTTAATCGACTTTGGTTTTTCCTTTTTGGTTTTGCTTTGTTTGATGAAGGATTAGAATACATCTTTATTTTTCATCTGGCGACTCCACTTAATTTTGATATTTTTGTAATTTACAAGAAAATCAAAAAACAGTTTTTAGTGAGAATTTTTTTAAATGCAAATTTTTCTTCTCACTTGGCGACTCCACTGAAGGGATAAAACCCTATTTCTCATCAAAATTGTTGAGACTGATTGTGTGTAGATGAGCCCATGCAACATAGTAAAGTCTTTATAGCTCATTGTTCAGTACAGAATGCATGAATGATTCAAAGTATACTATTGGTAGCCACTATGGATGATGAAGAGTCCGGAGATAAAATTTCCAGAACATATCCTCCCATAGATTTCTCAGGCATCCCAGGATTTCCCAACCATGAGCCTTTTTTCTCATGGAAGGGGTATGTCGAGCTTCCCATGTTTTTTGGAGATGGTGATTCATCTGTTGTTCATGTCATATCTTTTGTTAAAACGATTCAAATTGATCTCAACATACTTCATCAAGATACTATGATACAGGATTTTGTTAGATCTTTGAGGGGTGATGCCAGGATGTGGTATCACGGTCTTCTTAATAAATACATTAAGTCCATTGGACATTTCTTTGATATATTTTTAGAGACTTGGTATAATGGTGAAGAAGATATGAGAATTGTTCTAAGCAGGGGTTTTGATTATATAGAAAAGCTAAAAGAAGCCAAGACTCACACTATTAATGATGATCTCATTTTTGTATGATAAATTAACATTGTCCCAAAGTGATTTTGGGCATTTTTCTGTGACTTTTTGCTTGCTGGTTTTTAGCAAGTCCGCACACTTTCAAGAAGGATATGCTACCCAAAATAAGCCATTTCAAAGCATAAAGGGCCTCCACAAGTTGTCATTTCGGCCACTTTGGAGAAAACGGTCAAAAACACCATTTTTCCTTTCTTTTTTTTCTAAGTAATAAGTGTTGGAATTTACATCATTGTTTATTGTATTTTGTTTCAAGCATTTAATTCCTAGATTAGTTTACTCTTAGTTGCATGCAAAGGAAGAGGCTTTGTCCATCCTTGCATGGTTTTGTTAAGTAGTTTTGCTTACTAATTGTTTTTACTTCAAGCATTTTTATTTTGCCCGCACGTCACTAGTGAAGTGGCTCTGCCGCTCCAGTGATATCGCGCTTGGCTTGTTTCTTTGTTTCCAGTAATTTGCTTTAAGTTGTTTATTTTTCCCGCACCTCACTAGTGAAGTGTCTCCGCCACTCCAGTGATATCGCGCTTGGCTTGTTTCTTTGTTTCCAGTAACTTGCTTTAAGTTGTTTATTTGGCCCGCACCTCACTAGTGAAGTGGCTCCGCCACTCTAGTGATATCGTGCTTGGCTTTCATTTTACTCCTGTAATTTATTTTCAAGTAATTTCATTTCGCCCGCACCTCATACGTGAGTGGCTCTACCACTCCTGTGATATCGCGCTTGGCTTACATTGTTTTAGTTTAGTGATATTGCGCTTAGCTAAAGTGTTTGCTTTGTCATTGAAGGATTTGCATAATTTGCATGCTGCTTGTCATTTTTATCTTTGTAACTTACAACTCCAACAAAAAAATAAAGAAACTTAGTAATTAGGGACTACCCCCCTTGGCCTTTAGGAGTTGTGGTCTAAACGGAGGAGTTTAGGACCGAGGTGACAGTGGGTACTGTTATCACACAACTTGTAGTTGCCCCTAGTGGTATCCCATCCGGGACGGTAGAGGAGATGGGCAACTAAAGAGGTGACCCAAGAGATGCCACGGTTCCCAATGCAAGGTGGGAGTCACGTCAACCGAGGCACTCTTCGCTTTAGGTCAAGGTGAATCAAGACCTAGGGGGAGACCCTATAACCAATCAAAGGTGATTGGACCCAAACAAAGGTTCCTAGGGATGAGTAAGTAGTAAGTTACGGAAACCAATGCAAGGTTGAGTGGACCTAGAAGTTAAAGTATGGTTGAAGGTGGTTTGAGAGATGGTTAGTGTTTCAACCAATGTATGATTTAGGCCACATAATTAGGTATAATGACAAGGTATAGTACCATGTGCTACACAAGTGGGTCCCACTTTCTTGGGATATGTGAAATGGCTTGATATGGACTCACAAGGTGAAGTTAAGGGATACTAGAGGATATGTAATGAGTAGATCTATAGATCTAAGTTGAATTTAGGAGTACCCATGTACCGGATCTAAGGTTTGACACACTTCCCAAGGAGTGCGACTTGCTTTGAGGAGGACTAGTGCCTTGTTGGATGGGCTAATGGAGTCAAAAGGTATGTCAAAGTGTAGATCGGGACACCTAGAGGTCAAGTCAAGTGGGCTAATTGAGATAGAATGGTTGGAACTTGCTAGATCTAGGTTTTCATGAAATGACCCAAGTGGACCACAATCCCTTAAAACAAGGAATGCTACCTGTTATCACACCATAGTAGCAGGGCTACTATTCTTGTACAGCAGATATCTGCACATTCCAGAGCTTCCTTTATTCCAGAGCATGGCTATATATATTTTGGATCACTCATGATCAGAGCAGTACATTATTCAGATGTTATGACCTTGTGTCAAGGCTGAGCCTTGAGAGTTCAGATTTGATGACTGATGTGACCACTTATCCCATTACAGTTTCAGTTCAGTGCCTAGAGATATACTTCAGATATGTTTCAGATGATGCATGATGATTGCTACTATGATGATGTTGTATGATCTATGGATATGTTCTCACTGACAGTGGATTATTAGCTTGTTGATTTAGTCATGATCATAGCATGTGCTTGGTATATTATTCCTGATGTGGCAAACTATTTAAAATGAACTGTGAATCTTAAAATGGACAATTGCTTGCACTTTTAGATCATTTAACAAAACTTACTGGTATTTCACCTTACATAGACATGGTCTTTCCCCGACACCAGTTGTCTGCTAGTGTAGGCTCCATATTCACTTGTCTCCATCCATACATGACCTTCCTGTTTGACTTTAAACCCTGACTTGTCTCATTTGACTTTCTGATACCGAGGACTTCCCCATTTTTCTACCTCTGTGTTTGGACCACATCCCTGTTTATTCAGTGTCTCGGCTCTGAGTTGGTGACAGAACTTGCCCTTGGTAAGTTGGATTGTAGGCCTAAATCATTCTGGTCGGTTGTCCCGATGTTTGGCATTGGCTCGAACTCCCCCTAGTCACTTGAGATGTTGTTGGCTAAAACTGAAAGCTCATGTTCTACCTGTGGAAACTAAATAAATTCGCCCATGGAAACAAAAAAAGGGCAAGAGCAATGAAAAGCTAAAAATACTCCTCGAAGAGTATAAGAAAGGTCCAAAAAGCAATAGTTCTTAAAAGCTATATCTAAACAATTGCTGACCTTGTAAATATATGAAAAACATGCCCTGGATGCAAGCTGCAACTAGTTGTGCTTCTCAGCACATCTGAAATCCGAAGGGTTATGTAGGCCAAAAAGGCCATGGAAATAAATTGAATGATCCTAATGAACTTGGATCAACTTGATGTAGACATGATGCCTAAGTTGAATAAGCACTCTCTAAACAACTTATCCATTTGTGAGGCACAGCCATCCCCCGTGTTCTTTTGTCCAACACAGAGTTTGTAGCTTCCCCCTTTTTCCCAGTCCAAAGTATTTTTGAGTTAAGTTAGACAAGTCAAACCCTTGGCCCAACCTTGCTCCTAGCCTTCATCCTTCACTAGCAGTTTGACCATGTCCAATGGGTGAGTTTGTCATTTGAACTATGGTGCAAGTAATTTTATATAACCACGGAATATGTTGACTTGATTAATGCCACTGAATGGAATTTATACTTTGAGCTTAGCTGTGGGAATGATTAGAGAAACATTGTCTTAATCTACTGATGTGATTTATCCTTGATTATATATTCTTGGGATCCGTGATGATGTGGACCATGTATGGATGATTATTGATGATGATTTATGGTCCGACATGTTTGATGATGATATCATATGATGGACATATGATACAGATGATGTTTGATCCAGTTCAGCAGGTTATTATTATTTCAGATCAGCAGATTATACATTGTCCATATATGGTGGACCCTACAGCTGGCCCATTAGGGCAACCCAGGGTGTATGAGTACTCATTCCTAGTGGATTTGGGTCTTCTGGATCCATTGAGACACTTATCTTTCAGTTCCGGGCACTTCTGACAGTGATTGATGCAGTTTTACACTTGTTGACCAGATTTGGGGCTGATTTCCCAGCCTGAGCAGCAAGGGCCCCGAGAGGCCAGTTCACCTAGGGCGCTGATGATGGAGGGGGTGGTCCAGCCACTTGTTATTACCATTTATCCCCCCTCCCGGAGAGCCTGGTGGGCTCAGATGGACAGCGCTAGCACCCTAGGAGGCAGTTTTGGCACTTTCACAGTTCCCGAGGCAGATAAAAAATGGGATAAAATGGTCACTGAGGAAATCGATTTGGGCAATTGAGGCAAGGTGTTGGCATTTGGTTTTCACAGAGGTCTTCCAGGGTGATCTCACTATCTTCCAGTCAGTTTTCACCATGTGGGTATCTCCAGATTGATCACAGGAGGACATTTACTGCTCGACTATCATGGATTTTGAGGACAGTTTTGGTCATTGTCATTATATTGGACATATTTTATTATTTTATTGTGCCTTGGGGTGAGATAGCAAGGATTTATACCTCCTAGCCCCACCATGTGCTTATTTTATCATGTCCTAGTCATCATGAGGTGGATTATTGTACTTTCTACCCCTCTTGAGGGATGACGTCACCCTCCATTGTACCATTTAGTGAGGGCGCTATTGTTATGTTGAGTGATCCATGTGATATATTGTTATGGATTCATCTTAGCCATTGATTGTATGATGAGATCTTATAATCTCAACCACTCATTTGATGTAGTATTGTAGAGTGGTATAGGGTTTTGGTCTTTATTATCCTATATAAGGAGGAGACCCCCCATTGTATAGCTCACCTTTGGAGCTCTGGAATATTGGAATAGAAGATTTTTTGTGGAGCACATCTCTCTTGGCTTGTGGATTCTCTTGCATATTGAATATAAAGTATCTCTTCTATGTATCATTGTGGATTTTTGTGTTTTTGCTAACCTTTTGACAGGAAAGTCGAATTGGAGAGAGGAGGGCGACTTTTGGAGGGTTATTGTTGGAGGGATCCACATATTCTCTCTTGGGTTGATCTTGTGACAGGGAGTATCATTATTGTATCTTCGTGACATAGTTGATGCTTTCTATTACATCTTTCTACCATTTTCATAATCATCTTGCTTGACTTGTTTCTTTGATCTTGTCTTGTAGGAGGAGGACGATTTGGCTATCTTGGAGAAGGGAGATTTGGTTGGAGCACTTGGATCTCACTCTTGAATATAAACATAGGAGAATGCTATCAACTTGCAAGGTGGCCATAAGCAAATTGAGGTAAGATCTACAAGGTATGTGCCTCTTTCATCCATTCTATCTCCATTGGTCATAAAACCCTAATTAAATCAAAACCCTAATTTTGGTATTTTTTTAGATCTACTTAGATCTACCCTTGCAATTGAAAAGATATTAAGAACCCACCTCTATAGGATCCACCCCTAGTTGGATCTATAGTTTGGTGGTGATTGGCTAAAAATTAACACACCTTTCAATGCATAAAGCCTTCTTGAACCTAAATCGATTTTCCTAAGAGAAGCTTGTTGGGTAAGATCTAGCACATGGGTAGGTGAGATCCCACTTGATTTGACATCTAGACACTTGATCACCTATACCCATATCCTTACTTTGGTGAAAACTACCTTGTGGACATCTCTCCATGTTTTGAGGGGTTGAAACCCCCTTTTGATTTTCTTGGTACCTTAAAACTTAGATCTACTAAGATCTACCCATTGGATTCACTTGAAACTTTGAAGGAACATAGATCGGGGTACTAACACCCCGGATCTACATTTTGGTGGCCATTGGACTTGGTTTGGTCCACCAAACCCACTTTTTGCCTCTCCTTGAGAAAGTCGCACCCCTTTGGAGTTTTGAGTTGGACCACTTCTAGGAAGTGGGTGTTGGAGATTTTCGTGGATTTGGAATGCCCATGCCTTGAAACCTAGGTCTAGACTATCCTTTTGTCCCGATCTACCTTGGGGATTGCATTCCTTGTTTTAAGGAATTGTGGTCCACTTTTGGTCATCACTCAAAAACCTAGATCTAGTAAGATTTAACAATTGGATCACATCCATTTCACTTGACTTGGCTTCTAGGTGTCCCGATCTACACTTTGACATCTTTCTTGACTCCATTAGCCCACTAAACAAGGCACTAGTCCTTCTCCAAGCAAGGCGCACTTCTTGGGATTAGTGTCAAACCCTAGATCTAGCACATGCGTAATCCTAGAACCAACTCTAACTAGTAGATCTAACCTAGATCTAGCCTATAGTACCATCTTCACACCTAACTTCACCTTGTGGGCCCACCTAGAACCATTTCACACTTCCCAAGGCAACAAGACCCACTTGTGTAAACACATGGTACTATACTTAATAATCATACCCCATCAAGTGGCCTAAACCATACATAGGTTGAAACACTAACTATCCATGATACCACCTTCAACCATACCTTAAACATTAGGTCCACTTAGCCTTGCATTGGTTTCCGTAACTCACCCTTTGAAACCTTTTGCTTGAGACCAATCAACTGTGATTGGGGTATAGGGTCTCCCCCTTGGTCTAGCTATACCTTGACCTAAAGCAAAGAGTGCCTCGGTTGACGTGACTCCCGCATTACATTGGGAACCGTGGCATCTCTTAGGTCACCTCTTTAGTTGCCTAACTCCTCTACCGTCCCGGATGGGATACCTCTAGGGGCAACTACAAGTTGTGTGATAACATTTTTGGCGCCGCTGCCGGGGAGGTAGAGGCCTACCTTGGTTCATCATACCTGTTTTGTCTCACTCTATCCCTGCACTTTAAACGACATACATCTTGGTAGAAGAGTTTTAAAATCTACCTGGCGACTCCACATAAGCGACTCCACTGGTGATCGATCCTATCATTATCTAGAACCCATGGGGTGCATCTTTTTGTATTTAGGTTCTTGATTTAATAACAAAAAAAATTAAAAAAATTAAAAATTAAAAAATAAATTTTTGCCATCCATGGCTGCTTCTGAGCGGCCTAGGACTTTTGGTCGTTTGAAAGTTTTTGACTTCTCAAAAATTGTTGGGTATCCTCATCATATCCCTCATCAAGCTCGTGAAAGGTTGTCTAAATTTGATGGAAGTCATGAAGTATCTGCTAAAAGACACCTTGAACTTTTTAGGGAAATTATTAAAGATTTATCCATAACCCATGAGGATGTGTGTATGAAACTATTGGCTTCATCCTTCAAAGGAAGAGCTGAGATCTGGTTCTTAGATTTGAAGCCCAATAGCATTTCCGGGTATGACATGTTTGAGCAAAATTTCTTAGAAAGATGGGGAAATGAATCCGATGATGTATATTTTTCAAATCAAAACCTTCCCCTTTTTGATCCTATTGTTGAATCTGTTAATAATCAAACATCAAGTGAATTGCCAACATCCGAAGATGACCCCTCCTGCTCAATTTCTTTTGAGGATGAGTCTTCCACTTTTGAGCCGATTGAAAGTCAAATCCATAATCATTGTATAAATCATAAGTTTTCAAATTTCTTTTTAGGTAGCCCTAGTCTTGATCCGGAGGAAATTTCTGAGGATGAGCCTTTAGTCAGTCAGTCTATTGAAGTTCCTCCCTCAGAGAAACTCATTAATCGTTCCATATTTAATGATCATTCAATTCCTTATCACCTTATTGAAAAAGAAGAAAGTGAAAACACCGACCAAGATCCTTTAGTGGTGATCTCTCGTGATCATTGTGCATTTAATCAAGATATTATAAATGAAAATGATCACTTATCCTCTTATAATTTTAATGATGAATCAATAGAAGGTCAATATCAAGATGAGGATGAATTAGGGAATCACACTAGATGCTCTAATCTGTTTTCCACTTCCTATAATGAGTCTTTAAATTTTTCCATCCTTAATCAAGATAACTTAGAGTTAGATAGTTATGGTCAATCTTGTCCTCAGGTTGTAAATATTAAACTTGATCAAAAGGTTAAAATCATTCCTACAGTAAAGAGTACTTTCTCTTGTCAAAATTCAAGGTCAAACTTATTTATTCATTGGGGAGAATTTTCATATTTGCAATCCACCCTCCCTTCCCAACTCTTTCAATCATCTTTGGGTTGGTGGTCTGATCAGTCTTTTGCTTTTAAACTTTTCAATAAGAAGTATAAGCATGATTACATGTTTGGAGAAAATGCACTTCATTTCCCTTTTCAGTCACTTTGGAACCATAATGCTTGTTGTCAATTTATCAATCATTCTAGGTGGCTAGAAAAGGTGTTTAAAGATCAATTTCATCTTTTCTCCATTTTTGAGCATCAAGAGGGTCTGACTTTGATTTTTCGTCTTCTAATCTTTGAGTTGTCTCCACTTGGTTTCTATTTGATCATCAGTCCCAAGGAGAATCAAATTGAATATGTGAGAAAAGTAAATGAACAAGTTAATTTGTGTGAAAATGAATCGAGTCACATGTCTTATGTTTTCCCTCCATCCATCCCTGAGTTTAACTTGCATAATTTTCATGATCCTATCAGTTCTTTGATGGAGGATGTTTGCATCAGACAGTCTTCTCCTTGGCATAATTTCATATTGCATCATTTAAACCATTCTTCAATATTTGAACATGTCAGGAACATTGTGCTCTTAAATTTGTTAATCTTTAGCCCGATCTTGACTTGTTTTATTATCAAAAATCAAATAAGAATCATTAACCTGTTTGACGAATGGTTGCACTGGATTTATGATTTTACCTAACATTTGTGCTGAATGGTTAGAGTAGGGTAGGTAGGACCAAATAAGCTCACTTGAGCAATAGGATTTGTGTGATTTTTCTTTTTCTGTGTGATGAGTATTGTCCCTTTTTCTTTTTTCTGCCTGGAGTGTCTGCTTGTTTTTATTCTTTGTTGAGTTGAGTCTTGCTCCTTCCTAAGCTTGTCTCTTCTCCTGCATGCATTTAAGAAATTGTAGTTGGCATTTCTGTTGTTGGCTGCCTGTGCAAGTTGAGATTGCCTGATTGAAGAAGTACTCTTTTCCTCCTGCACAGTAAATGAAAATGATAAATGAATAATATATGCCATGTTAGTTTATATTTATATTTTGGCGCATTTTAGTTTATGCTTTAGATTAGATTTCAGTTCAGTTTTATTTTATATTTGTCCCATACATGCTCCATGATGGTATTCTAGTGTTTGTGAGAGCAGGAACAGGTGCAAGATAAAAGCTGAAAGCAAGGATGGTGTAGTGCTGGATTGAAGATTGATGCAGAGCAGTTCGAGACCAGAGATTCTGAGGTTCTCAAGCGCTCTCTCCCTTAGAGCACTTGTCCCAGCTGGAGCCAGATGTTATCACACCATAGTAGCAGGGCTACTATTCTTGTACAGCAGATATCTGCACATTCCAGAGCTTCCTTTATTCCAGAGCATGGCTATATATATTTTGGATCACTCATGATCAGAGCAGTACATTATTCAGATGTTATGACCTTGTGTCAAGGCTGAGCCCTGAGAGTTCAGATTTGATGACTGATGTGACCACTTATCCCATTACAGTTTCAGTTCAGTGCCTAGAGATATACTTCAGATATGTTTCAGATGATGCATGATGATTGCTACTATGATGATGTTGTATGATCTATGGATATGTTCTCACTGACAGTGGATTATTAGCTTGTTGATTTAGTCATGATCATAGCATGTGCTTGGTATATTATTCCTGATGTGGCAAACTATTTAAAATGAACTGTGAATCTTAAAATGGACAATTGCTTGCACTTTTAGATCATTTAACAAAACTTACTGGTATTTCACCTTACATAGACATGGTCTTTCCCCGACACCAGTTGTCTGCTAGTGTAGGCTCCATATTCACTTGTCTCCATCCATACATGACCTTCCTGTTTGACTTTAAACCCTGACTTGTCTCATTTGACTTTCTGATACCGAGGACTTCCCCATTTTTCTACCTCTGTGTTTGGACCGCATCCCTGTTTATTCAGTGTCTCGGCTCTGAGTTGGTGACAGAACTTGCCCTTGGTAAGTTGGATTGTAGGCCTAAATCATTCTGGTCGGTTGTCCCGATGTTTGGCATTGGCTCGAACTCCCCCTAGTCACTTGAGATGTTGTTGGCTAAAACTGAAAGCTCATGTTCTACCTGTGGAAACTAAATAAATTCGCCCATGGAAACAAAAAAAGGGCAAGAGCAATGAAAAGCTAAAAATACTCCTCGAAGAGTATAAGAAAGGTCCAAAAAGCAATAGTTCTTAAAAGCTATATCTAAACAATTGCTGACCTTGTAAATATATGAAAAACATGCCCTGGATGCAAGCTGCAACTAGTTGTGCTTCTCAGCACATCTGAAATCCGAAGGGTTATGTAGGCCAAAAAGGCCATGGAAATAAATTGAATGATCCTAATGAACTTGGATCAACTTGATGTAGACATGATGCCTAAGTTGAATAAGCACTCTCTAAACAACTTATCCATTTGTGAGGCACAGCCATCCCCCGTGTTCTTTTGTCCAACACAGAGTTTGTAGCTTCCCCCTTTTTCCCAGTCCAAAGTATTTTTGAGTTAAGTTAGACAAGTCAAACCCTTGGCCCAACCTTGCTCCTAGCCTTCATCCTTCACTAGCAGTTTGACCATGTCCAATGGGTGAGTTTGTCATTTGAACTATGGTGCAAGTAATTTTATATAACCACGGAATATGTTGACTTGATTAATGCCACTGAATGGAATTTATACTTTGAGCTTAGCTGTGGGAATGATTAGAGAAACATTGTCTTAATCTACTGATGTGATTTATCCTTGATTATATATTCTTGGGATCCGTGATGATGTGGACCATGTATGGATGATTATTGATGATGATTTATGGTCCGACATGTTTGATGATGATATCATATGATGGACATATGATACAGATGATGTTTGATCCAGTTCAGCAGGTTATTATTATTTCAGATCAGCAGATTATACATTGTCCATATATGGTGGACCCTACAGCTGGCCCATTAGGGCAACCCAGGGTGTATGAGTACTCATTCCTAGTGGATTTGGGTCTTCTGGATCCATTGAGACACTTATCTTTCAGTTCCGGGCACTTCTGACAGTGATTGATGCAGTTTTACACTTGTTGACCAGATTTGGGGCTGATTTCCCAGCCTGAGCAGCAAGGGCCCCGAGAGGCCAGTTCACCTAGGGCGCTGATGATGGAGGGGGTGGTCCAGCCACTTGTTATTACCATTTATCCCCCCTCCCGGAGAGCCTGGTGGGCTCAGATGGACAGCGCTAGCACCCTAGGAGGCAGTTTTGGCACTTTCACAGTTCCCGAGGCAGATAAAAAATGGGATAAAGTGGTCACTGAGGAAATCGATTTGGGCAATTGAGGCAAGGTTTTGGCATTTGGTTTTCACAGAGGTCTTCCAGGGTGATCTCACTATCTTCCAGTCAGTTTTCACCATGTGGGTATCTCCAGATTGATCACAGGAGGACATTTACTGCTCGACTGTCATGGATTCTGAGGACAGTTTTTGTCATTGTCATTATATTGGACATATTTTATTATTTTATTGTGCCTTGGGGTGAGCTAGCAAGGATTTATACCTCCTAGCCCCACCATGTGCTTATTTTATCATGTCCTAGTCATCATGAGGTGGATTATTGTACTTTCTACCCCTCTTGAGGGATGACGTCACCCTCCATTGTACCATTTAGTGAGGGCGCTATTGTTATGTTGAGTGATCCATGTGATATATTGTTATGGATTCATCTTAGCCATTGATTGTATGATGAGATCTTATAATCTCAACCACTCATTTGATGTAGTATTGTAGAGTGGTATAGGGTTTTGGTCTTTATTATCCTATATAAGGAGGAGACCCCCCATTGTATAGCTCACCTTTGGAGCTCTGGAATATTGGAATAGAAGATTTTTTGTGGAGCACATCTCTCTTGGCTTGTGGATTCTCTTGCATATTGAATATAAAGTATCTCTTCTATGTATCATTGTGGATTTTTGTGTTTTTGCTAACCTTTTGACAGGAAAGTCGAATTGGAGAGAGGAGGGCGACTTTTGGAGGGTTATTGTTGGAGGGATCCACATATTCTCTCTTGGGTTGATCTTGTGACAGGGAGTATCATTATTGTATCTTCGTGACATAGTTGATGCTTTCTATTACATCTTTCTACCATTTTCATAATCATCTTGCTTGACTTGTTTCTTTGATCTTGTCTTGTAGGAGGAGGACGATTTGGCTATCTTGGAGAAGGGAGATTTGGTTGGAGCACTTGGATCTCACTCTTGAATATAAACATAGGAGAATGCTATCAACTTGCAAGGTGGCCATAAGCAAATTGAGGTAAGATCTACAAGGTATGTGCCTCTTTCATCCATTCTATCTCCATTGGTCATAAAACCCTAATTAAATCAAAACCCTAATTTTGGTATTTTTTTAGATCTACTTAGATCTACCCTTGCAATTGAAAAGATATTAAGAACCCACCTCTATAGGATCCACCCCTAGTTGGATCTATAGTTTGGTGGTGATTGGCTAAAAATTAACACACCTTTCAATGCATAAAGCCTTCTTGAACCTAAATCGATTTTCCTAAGAGAAGCTTGTTGGGTAAGATCTAGCACATGGGTAGGTGAGATCCCACTTGATTTGACATCTAGACACTTGATCACCTATACCCATATCCTTACTTTGGTGAAAACTACCTTGTGGACATCTCTCCATGTTTTGAGGGGTTGAAACCCCCTTTTGATTTTCTTGGTACCTTAAAACTTAGATCTACTAAGATCTACCCATTGGATTCACTTGAAACTTTGAAGGAACATAGATCGGGGTACTAACACCCCGGATCTACATTTTGGTGGCCATTGGACTTGGTTTGGTCCACCAAACCCACTTTTTGCCTCTCCTTGAGAAAGTCGCACCCCTTTGGAGTTTTGAGTTGGACCACTTCTAGGAAGTGGGTGTTGGAGATTTTCGTGGATTTGGAATGCCCATGCCTTGAAACCTAGGTCTAGACTATCCTTTTGTCCCGATCTACCTTGGGGATTGCATTCCTTGTTTTAAGGAATTGTGGTCCACTTTTGGTCATCACTCAAAAACCTAGATCTAGTAAGATTTAACAATTGGATCACATCCATTTCACTTGACTTGGCTTCTAGGTGTCCCGATCTACACTTTGACATCTTTCTTGACTCCATTAGCCCACTAAACAAGGCACTAGTCCTTCTCCAAGCAAGGCGCACTTCTTGGGATTAGTGTCAAACCCTAGATCTAGCACATGCGTAATCCTAGAACCAACTCTAACTAGTAGATCTAACCTAGATCTAGCCTATAGTACCATCTTCACACCTAACTTCACCTTGTGGGCCCACCTAGAACCATTTCACACTTCCCAAGGCAACAAGACCCACTTGTGTAAACACATGGTACTATACTTAATAATCATACCCCATCAAGTGGCCTAAACCATACATAGGTTGAAACACTAACTATCCATGATACCACCTTCAACCATACCTTAAACATTAGGTCCACTTAGCCTTGCATTGGTTTCCGTAACTCACCCTTTGAAACCTTTTGCTTGAGACCAATCAACTGTGATTGGGGTATAGGGTCTCCCCCTTGGTCTAGCTATACCTTGACCTAAAGCGAAGAGTGCCTCGGTTGACGTGACTCCCGCATTACATTGGGAACCGTGGCATCTCTTAGGTCACCTCTTTAGTTGCCTAACTCCTCTACCGTCCCGGATGGGATACCTCTAGGGGCAACTACAAGTTGTGTGATAACACTACCCCCAAGGCAGATCGTCACAAAATGATACTCTAGACCTAGGTTTCAAGGTATGCCCGTTCCAAATCCACAAAAATCTCAACCACCCACGTCCTCAAAGTGGGCAAACTCACTCACCCAAGGGAGTGCGACCTTGCTCAAGGAGGGCTAAAAGATGGATATGGTGGGCCAAATCAAGTCCAATGGCCACCAAATTGTAGATCCAAGTAGCTTATGCACCGATCTATGTGGATCTAGAAAATCAAGTAAATCCAAAGGTTAGATCTTACTAGATCTGAGTTTTAAGATGCCAAGTAGTTCAAAAGGGGGTTTTAATCCCTTAAAATGTGGAATGATGCCCACAAGGTAGAAATCACCAAAGTAAAAGTCTGGGGGTAGGTTATCAAGTGTGTAGATTGTAAATCAAGTGGGATCTCACCTACCCATGTGCTAGATCTAACCAAACAAGCCTCTCCAAGGAAGTGCGATTTGGCTCAAGAGGGCTTTATTGCCTTGAAAAGTGTGTCAATTTTAACCCAATCACCACCAAACTATAGATCTCACTAGGGGTGGATGCTATAGAAGTGGGTTTTTAATATCTCTTCAAAAGCAAGGCTAGATCTAAGTAGATCTAAGAAAAACCAAAATGAGGGTTTTGATCAATTAGGGTTTTTATGATCTAGAAATTATGGATGATTCAAGGAAGAAGAAGATCATACCTTTGGAGCATACCTGGATGAAGAGATGAATGCTAGTTGAGATGAGGATTACTTTTGCCAAAGATCAAATGGAGAATTTTTTAAGCCCTCTTGCCAAATCGATTTTTCCAAGCCACATATGTGTCCCTCTAACCTGTCAAAACCAAGGAGCAAACCATCAATCAGTTTAACATGTTGAAGGTAGATACAAGCAAGAAAGAGATAAGCAAAGAATAGTTGGTGCAAAGACAAAACCACTCCTTGTTTAACCCAAAACGTCCTCCTTCAAGCTTGAAGGGCAAGCCTCCCCACCAATTCGCACTTGTTGAAGAAGTCTTCTCCACCTGTAAAAAGATATGCCAAATATGCAAGAGAGCTACAATAGATCCTCCAGTGCAATGGACAAAAGCATTTACAATCAAAACAACCAACATCCACTCCAACCCAAGCATGTACTCCAAAAGATAGAAATTTTATTCCAAGAGCCAAGAGCCAAAAATCTCTAGATAGCTTTTACAATGAGAGGCTCCCTCCTTAAATAGGATGGAGAGAGAGCATAATCCTAACCACTTTTTACATGAGTGGCTAAGATTAAGAGATCAAAAGATCTTAATCAATGGTTGAGATGAGCTCAACAATAAAATACATGGATCAACCATAAAATATAATAATAAGTGGATAAAATCGCCCTAGGAGAGGGGATCCCACCAAATCATGATGACAAAATATAAAAATAAGCTTATGGTGGGTCCAAGGGGTAATTTTATCCACCCTTGGTCAATCCCCATAGCACAATAATAACAAAATAGTCATCAATATACCAAATCGTGCCTCTATGGACAAATCGTAGGCCTCCAAAGACTTCAGAAATCATCAGAAAGTGCCATAAGTGATGGATGTGGGCCCCGATGAAGCTGAAACTGCTGGAGAAGGTGCGGAAGACATCCCACTCATCATCACTGATCATCCCATGCCAAAACTTTGCCTCAGTAGCCCAAATCGAATTCCTCTGTAGCCATTTCTATCAATCCAAAACTGCCTCGGGAAGCGTGTACCTACCCCAAACTGACCCCTGGAGTGCCTACGCTGTCAAGGTGAGGGCACCAGTGTGTCCGGAAGGGGGGTAATATGGTAAAAACAAGTGGCTGGACCACCCCCTCCATCATCAGCGCCCTAGGTGAACCAAATAAAAATCATCTCTGCTCTGACAGGGTCTCCGACAGACCAAAACTGCACTAGGACAACCTACTGAGGCTAAATCATCACTGTAACTGCCCGGAACTGAAAATAGACTGTCTCATTGGACTCAGAAGGTCCAAAACTATCCAAGATGTGTACTCATACACCATATAGCCCTCTGCATGATCATATAATATACCCAATATACTGGAA
Source organism: Larix kaempferi (assembly GCA_027924585.1). NCBI lineage: Eukaryota > Viridiplantae > Streptophyta > Pinopsida > Pinales > Pinaceae > Larix > Larix kaempferi. The sequence continues at coordinate 3,019,017 of BSBM01000018.1, forward strand.
CAGGTGAAATAATAATAATCTGTAAATGATCAAATAATGCTGAAAACCATAGATCATCATCATAAACCTATATCTGATGCATAGAACCATCATGTACATGTACATAGACCATATATCATCTACCTGTGTCATCATAAGGTCCAATAATCTCATGTCCTGTGATTGACCTTGGTCAAATTAGGTTTGACCAAGTCAATATTGACCCAATATAACTCAGACTACCATCTGAAGCTGCTGCAAAGTGTCAAAGGTTAATGCATGCTCTACAACTCATTCAAATAGCAATTAGAACACAAAGTAATCATTACTGGCGATCTAAATCCAGATATATATTGTCATTAATTATTTATATGACTCAGACTAGACTTTCAAGACCATACTCACTTCATAGTTGTGATCAATTTGCTAGTGAAGGATGAAGGCTTAGAATAAAATGGCTAGGCTAAAGGGTGACTGACTAACTTAACATTGTGACACTTCGGATATGGGAAAGGGAATACGCACCATAGTATATATTGAATGAGCAACACACAGGGAATGGCGGTGTCTCACAAATGGATAAGTTGTTTAGAGAGTGCTTATTCAACTTAGGCTTCATGTCTACATCAAGTTGATCCAGGTTCATTATGATCATTCAATTTCATTTCATGGCCTTTTTGGCCTACATAACCCTTCGGATCTCAGGTGTGCTGATAAGCACAACTAGTTGCAGCTTGCATCCAGGGCATGTTTTTTATACATACATAAGGTCAGCAATTGTTTAGATATAGCTTTTAAGAATCATTGCTTTTTGGACCTTTCTTTTATACTCTTCAAGGAGTATTTTTTTTTAGCAGTTCATCGCTCTTGCCCTTTTTAGTTTCCATGGGCGAATTTAGAAGTTTCCATAAGTAGTACATGAGCTTTCAGTTTTAGCCAACAACATCTCAAGTGACTAGGGGGAGTTCGAGCCAATGCCAAACATCGGGACAACCGACCAGAATGATTTAGGCCTACAATCCAACTCACCAGAGGTAAGTTTTGTCACCAACTCAGAGCCGAGACACAATAAACAAGGGAAGCTCATCCAGTACAGAGGCTACAGTGGGGAAAAGATCCTCCATGCCACTAGTCAAGTAGTAAGTCAGGGTGATAAACTAAAGGTAGGTAATGGATGGATGAAGACAATGAGTAATGGAGCCAACACTAGCAAGCCAAGGTGTGGTGGAATGATCACCTCTATTCTCCCTAGGGAGGGTGAAACCAATGAGTATGAGTAGTGAACTTCTAAGTCTGAGTAAGGACAGTAGAATATATATATAATAAGATCAACCAGGTCCGCATATCTATATGATCGTCAGATCATGACACTAAGTGCTAAGACATGCCATAAGAATGAATATAAAAGCAATATAACCATAACACCATGGTATACCTGCTGAGTCATATACCTGAATGCTCATCCTCTGAACCATCATCTGTCCTCTGAAACTGCTACTGTAACTCTGGGCACTACTGACTGCTCTGCATAAATGGTATAATGGCTACATCGGTCATCTCTCTGAGTGTCCTCAGACTCAGTCATGGCATGGGGACTACATATGCTGTCCAAAATCTGATAGTGATCCATAGATAGCTGCTCATCTCAACATCTCAAAGTAAAGGAACTGGCTGAAGAGTGCTCTGGAATTTGAAAAATAATGTGTGGTAGCTCGGCTACTATATATGTGATAACAGGTGCTTAACTCATAGTTTCCCTTAGGAACACACACAGCGGTTGGGAGACTTACCCATGTCTAAGTGTGTTTTAGGCGGCAACAGTTACCAATTATGGCTTCCAACAAAACATAAAGTCAAATAAATGACCCCCAAAAATCAAATTATAGGCTTCTATTGGCCTTTTTTCAAGCCTTGGCAATTTTTTGTGATTTTTCCTGAAGAATTGCAATTTTTCGTAAAAATCGCAATGTCACAATTTTTTGGCGATATTTTTTTCTGAAACAATTTTTGCTAAAAATCACAATTTTTTGCCAACAATTTCTTTTGTTTGTTTGTTTGGAATCATAATTTTCTACAATGTTGCTAATTTTTCCATCTATGGTTTTAAGGCCAGCACCTCTTTCTAAGGTTTTCTCAGGGTTTGAAACCCTCTTTTACAGCCAACACACTCTCCTCTTTTGCTGCAGATTTGTTTTCCATATGTTGTTGGTACCTTCATAGGGTTTAAAAGCCTCTTCTACAACCAGTGCACTCTCCTCTTTTGCTGAAGATTTGTTTTCGAGAAGTTCTTGGTACATTTCTAGGGTTTAAAACCTTTTTCTATAACCAACACACTCCACTTTTGCTATAGATTTGTTTTCTCGAAGTTGTCCCTTTCTTGGGACTATAAAGGCAATTTTTTTGCAAGACTTTGCACTGGCTTCTTTTTTCTGTTTTATGAACCCAATGGACTCAGAATGGCCTATTGTCAGATTGGATTGTGCTAATTATCATATTTGGGCAGACCAAATGACTGCCCTTCTTTGATGTAAGGGATCCGGTTTATGGATGTATTTGACAAAACCTCTTCCTCCAACGGCCAATGACAACTAAGACTACATATATTTGAAAAGGAAGAAGCCCTTAGGCTAATCACCCTAAATATCAAGGCCTATCCGATTCATCATACCAAGGACAAAAAGTGCAAAGGATGTCTGGGATACCTTCAAGAATCTATTTGGAACTGTGAACACTACTCAGATCAACAGACTTGAAACCAAGCATCCCAGCCTCAAGATGGGTGACTTTGAAAGTGTTGAGGAGTGTATCGAGAAGTTTAGGAACCTAAAGGCTGACATCATTACTTTAGGAGAAAGGAGAAAACATATTAAAAATATCTAAGTATTGTTTAAATAATCTCTCTTCAGCATTCAAATCCTCTCCTGTTATATTCTATAGTATCCCACTATTTGTGAAAGGATACACAACTCCTTGGTTTTGGCTAACCTTATCCAGCATCAAGTCACATTGAGGAATATGGGAGAATTACCCCTTCACCTCGAGATCAATCCCATCCAAAGGCTACCTCGGCCTTTTTGAGCTTGAGCATGAGCAAGTGAATAGGGAAAACTCAAAATGCTCCAAGAAGAAAAACTCATATGCAACTACTGTCATAAGGAGGAACATGTCTTTAAATCTTGCATCATTCTTCTTCAAAAGATTGAAGAATGTTTGAAGACCTACAGTCATAATGAGGAGCTTTTTGATGAAACTGTTGGATCTTCTCACAATGCATATTTCGCTGTGCATTCCCCATACCGGTCCTCTTTTCCACAGGAATGGATTGTTGATTCTGGAGCTACTAAGCATATGACCAGAGACAAGCATCTTCTCTCTGATTATCAATTACATCATAGTCGAGAGAGAGTAGTCATCAGTGATAACTTAGTCTTACTAGTTTCAGGTTGTGGTGATGCCATTATTGACATTGCCAAATTTGGAGATGTCCTTGATGTTCTAGGAGATGGACCGAATCTTCTTTCTATCTACCGCATCACACACACACACTAGTAAATTGGCCTAGTTTTGGCTGGTTTGATGGGTCATAAAGGACATGAGTGATGGTTTGAAGTCGGTTGTTGTAGGATATTGTGATGAATTTGATCATATGTATAAACTAGGGAAGACTTCTCTAGAATATAAAGGGTTTATTACTATGGTAGACAATGTTGATGACACTAGTGTGGTATGGCATCGATGTTTGGGTCATATCAATTTTGGATCCTTGCAACATATAAGTTGTCTACATATAGTTAATGACCTTCCACAGATTGAACCACTCAATGGTGTATGTAAAGGTGCGTTTACAAACCCTAGCCATAATGCATAACAAAAGTACATGGAAAGAAAACTCTAGTGCTAGCCTCCAAATCTACATGACCATCCTAGGGTTTGAGTCTTCAATCAATAGGTCTTCAACTCTTGCATGAACACAAGCACCAAGACCTCCATGTAACATCAAGGATACAATAATTGAGTTTTCTTCCAAGCAAGGCATCATACCAAGCTCAAGACTCATCAAGCTAGTCTCTCCATGATCTTGCCCTAGCCTCACATAACGGCTCTGAAATCATGCAAGGCATTAGATCCACTCTCCATGACTTCTACTACGGTGGAAACCAATGTTACAAATATTGTGTCGGGGAATATATCGCCGAGGGTCTGGAAAGAAACTTATTGGGAATATCGGGAATTATCGAGAAAAAACAACAAAAATAAATTTAGACTTGAAGAATTATGAAAATATCGGACAAATCGGCAACACGAAAAACTCAGAAGAAATCGGAAATATCAGGAGAAATCAGAGATATTTGCAACACCGGTGGAAACCCTAGTACTACAACAACAACCATAATAACCATCATATTCCCCAACGTCATGTTTTTCTCTAGGGTTTACGTGCATGGCACAAACCCTATCATCACAAGAGCAATCTCTCCATGAACATTCAAGACATCTCTCTCTCTCTCTCTCTCTCCTTGTCTTCTCCTAGGGTTTCCTCATGAACTCTAATGTCATGCTTCTAGGGTTTCCTCATGAACCATAACATCTTGCTCCCAACAAGATTTCTACAAGACAATACAGAGAATAGAGTACAATGATGCCAATGAATACAAGGTCTTTCTGCTCCTTTTATATATAGAGTAGGTCAAGGAGTCTAACATAAAACAAGGACATAAGTCCATAAAAGTAACCAACAAGGCAACCTCACATGGATTGCTGTACAATACAACAATGTGTGTGTCAAACTAGGGTTTTTACAAACCCCGAAGTGAAATGCCCTCCAAGCATGATCATCCATCAGTTGAATGCTCCTCCTCTAAGATGTTGCACTCTTTAAGTTGTTAGTCCAACGCTCCCTCTTCCATGATGGTCTACTATCCAAGTGTACTCATGCAAGGTGCTCCTCTAACTATGTGCCAAATGCTACTCTCATGTGTGCTTTATTATTAAGCTCCAATGCTCCTCCTTAACATGTGTCCAGGTCCATCACCAACCTCCATGAAGTATGTTCCACAACACAAGCATCCTCAAGTCAAGTGTCCAATGTCCAAGGTATATATCACATGGTGCCAAGGTCCAAGGGTTGTGCCCTCCTCCAAGTTCCCAACGCTCCTTTTCCTAGGTAGGTACCTCCCCTAATCAAGCAATCAAGATCATTTTCCATTTTCTCAATTTTTGTCCTTTGCTGCTCAAGGCGAAGTTCTAATTCCTCCTACCTTGTCACCTGCATCTCCATATGTATGTTAAGATATTCAATTGCCTAGCACATGCCCTTCAACTGGTTGGATAGATGCCTCAAGATTTTTCTAATTTCGTTCAGCCCATCCCTAGGATTGCCCTATAACTAGAAATTTTTCTAGGTGATGACTAGAGAAATCCACTGTCCTCAACCTCCCCATAGAGCGGGTGAAGACATAGACCACAAAGACCAAACACAAATTTCAAACAGGGAGACTCGAATAGTTTCTCATAGAGATTGAGCATAAAATCCTGAGGAAAACCAAAGAGAGGGGGTGGAGCCCCCTTACCTTTACCAACGAAACTGTCCATCTTGTGCATTATTGTTGCTTCCTGGCCATGCAAAATCTGTCTCTCTAAGGATGCAAACATCACTGCCGCTTTCACACTTGGTAACGATTGATGGAGGGAGCCAAAGCACCAAAATTCTTCATTGAAAGACAACTCTAAAAAATACCCAAAATACCATATCCCCCCTGTTACGTGGTACCAGTACCAGTGCACCTTCAAATGTGTTCCCAGGGAGAGAGGGTCATTTTTCAGACCAGGAGGGGTGTTATCCAGCATTTTTCTGAGTGGAGGTTATGGCCAGACCCTTTGGTCCTTCTCTTAGGAGTACTATGGCTTAGTGGCATTGTTGACTGCCATATTAAAGGGCTTGTAGCCCTAAGGCTAGTGTCTGGTGCTCCTAGGGGTGGGTCACTGGGTCACATGACCCTCCCACTTGTTTCATTACTCCGGTGACAGTTCCTTCAATTGTGAGGCTCTTGACTCTCTTCCAGGTCACCTCAGGCACCCTCCTCGTCCCTCTGTAGCCTAGCGCCTCTCTCCTTGGGCCTTTTCCAAGGATGATGTCATCATCCTCACCAGGCCGTAATGCATGTTCTGGGGGGGCGTTGATGGATTATCAACACTGTTGGGGTTAGATGGGGTATGACGTCCCCCCTGCCTACTCAAACCTTCAGTTTGGAGTATTTTGCTAAGTTTAGCTATTTTAGACATTTTTGGGTGAACTCTGGGGAAAATGCCCCAAGTTATTGTTATCACATCCATGTTATCTGGAGCTACCATGCTGCAAATTGTGTGGTCAGGGACCATACTACTTTTTTTTTCTAGATCAGAGATCAGACGGCATCAAAGGGGGCATCTATTGTATTGAGATTGCCCGGAGCAAAGATTTCGGGGGGGGATAGTATGTACTTCGACAGTCTAGAGCTACTACAGAGCAGTGATTACAAGGTACCTCTTCCTTGCCTAGCTTTACATGACCCCATTGAGAGGGTGACTTAGCCATATTGTGATGAGAGCATTACAGAGTACAGCTGGTTTGCCACTTATTGCTTGGATTCAACAGAGATTCAGCTTCAGATCCATCTTCAGGAGCAGGTATATGGTATGCCAGGTATAGCATTTTATAGATATTGCTCATGTTTTTGCTTTGAGACTTGTTTATTTATGATAGTACATGGACTAGATGTATGATGTTTGATTTGGTGATCTCGTGCTTTATTGTGATATTGATGGCCCTTAGTGAGGTCAGTCCACCTTTTTCAGTAGACTCCTGTATACGACACTGGTTCCTGTCCCCATTATTGGTATAGACTTGGTCATTAATCCTTCTAGGAAGCTAACATTGGTTCCACCTGTCACTTCCTTCCACCCATCCGACTCATCCATTTTTGGTTCTTGCCCGACTTGGACCTTGATATGTGGCCTTGAGGATCCCCTTCCCCATTGACCCCTGAGTATGCAATGACTCCCTGTTTCTTGTGCCTCGGCTCTTTAGTGTGTGAGATGCATTCTCAAACCTTAGATTTACTACTGTCGGTTGCCCTCGATGTTGTAATGCAGTATAGGATTGTGAAGATTCATCGGGTGTTCCCCACTAGCCATCGAAGCATGCACACTTGCCCCCATTACTTTGTAGTATGAGCGCCATTGTTATATCTTTTGAGATATGTATGAAGCCGGAAAGGCTATGAAATGTAAATGAAGCCAAAAAGGTTTTCTGAATGTAAATCAAGCCAAAAAGGCTAAGTATGAAAGTGAAATGTAAAGTCCAAGAATGTGTTTCTTAACACACACGGACACAGGCCAGCCATATATATCAGAGCATTGTATTGGTTATTTCCTCACCTAGTCCTGCGGGGCAAGGAGGTTGGATGGAGTAAGGGAAAACTAATTCTAAGTGTCCCCTAGAGTCTCAAGTTACGGTTTGTCGGACACCCAGACATGGCGGCTCTAGAAAAGATCCTCACGGAGTCTGTTGAAGGCACGGATGTGAGTTGCAAGGTGTGTGTTAGATGATTAGTGGTGGTTTCCCTGCACTATACCCATTTGTTAGGCACCTCCCTTCCCTTGTGTTATCATGGTATGCTTATGTCAGTGGGTCCCGCTTTCCCCATTTATCCAAAGGGTCACATGGTCATGGTCTTTGTCATTCCCCTATCCTCTCACCTTGTTTATCCACCTCACCCAAAGTTAGCTAAGTGACCAAATCTATAAGTGTGCATAGCAGTTTTTGAGTCTTTGTTGGAGGTGGTAGGCCCACCTCACCTGGGGCCTGTTTTTATTGAAATATTATTTATTATGATCACCATGTCATCATTATATGTTTTTAGCAATGTACTAACATAAATAAGGAGGCCTTGGCATTCCATGTTGCATGCAGGTTTCAGCCATTGCCATTTTGACCAAAGTTGACCTGGTCAAACTAGTTTGACCAAGCCAAAAATGGTCCCGAAAAAAGATGCAACCAAAACTTCGATTTTGGCTATTTATCATGTATTGGGGTCCCATATGTGCCTCCAAGTGTCACATCGAAAAAATGTTGAAGCATCGGTAAGATTATTAATTATTACTGACCAGCAAAGCCCTATTTCTAAGTTGCACTAAAGCGGATACGGATACGGGGGGAGACACGGATACGACAAATTTTCAAAAAAGCCAGATACGATATGGCGGGGAAACGGCATATATATATATATATATATATATATATCGTCATCATCTTAAATATTATCATTGTCATCATAATCATCACCTAACACTACTATCAAATATCATTAATCATACATGTAACATGATACTATGAAAACTTTTAACTAATATCATTTGAATCCTCATGCTCAGAGTCAGAGTCATCGTCTATGTCCTCAACAAAAGTAGACCGAAAATAGGGATCCTGAGCCTGGCTTGATTCCCCTGGGCTTGGAGGCACTCGTCCAACACCAATGTTTATATTCTCTAGCTATGGAAGTGGGTCGAAGTCCATTTTAAGATAGAGGAGTTCAACAATCAACACCACCAACATCAAGGTACATAGAGGGATTAATGTGCTTGATTGATTGAATCCAGTGGCAACATTTCAATCCTAAAATCCTGAAAACTATTAAGTCTGTTGAATTCTTAATGGGACTAAAAAGTCTACTTTTTGCATATGAAGTCCGATGAGGTTGGAACCACTCTCAAACATCCTGAAACAATTAATGGTAATCTTAAAAATTTAAGTAAAAGGATAGAAAATGAAATATAAGGAGAAAGTCGACTTCAGGAATAAAAAACGGTTAGAAACATGGCCCTCTCTCTCTGATACGTTTCACAATTCCCCTGTAACGTATCCAAACCCTTGAAACGTATCTGTACCACTCCGATACGTATCAATGACATTTCAGGGCCGTATCCCCTTCGTTTCAGGATCCGAAACGGGGAACGGCGTTTCGCCAAGGCTACTGTGATGTTTCTGGTAACTTAGCCCTGTTTTAATTAAAAATCATTGATTTTGGGGAAAAAGTGCTCAATTGATGGATTGTGGTCGTTCCAATGACCATTTCTAGTATATTTGGGGTCTACGGTCACAATGCAACAAATGGTTCGTCAATCCGGGCAATATAAGTGGGTCAAAAGCGCAAATTACATCTTCACAAATAAAACTAGCAATTAATTAATTGAGAAAAATCAAATTTGGCTAAGTTCACTTTGGAAATGGTAAGTGCAATGGTTGGTAAAGGTAGGGGGGTCCCTTAATATCATTTTGACATAGTATGGACACATTTTATTTGGTGTGGGGCCCTCATTTATGCCCAGCTCTACTTGTGGAACGAATTTGCCCATAGTTGGGCGTTTTGGACCTTTGAAAAATCAATTTTTTGTAAATTTTATATGCTAAGACTATGGGAAAGGGGTCTAAGGAGCTAAAACAGCCTAAAGCCACCCCTTAGACACCCTAATGCTTATTGTATGGGCCCCACGAGTGGCCCCTCTCTCTCCTTGGGCGCATGAAGGAAAATTTGCCCCCCCTCTAGAGCACATCTCCACCATTCGTTTTGGCCATTGAGAGAGATGATCTTAGCCATTCGTTTTGGAGGGAGTTAGGTTTGGATTGTGAGCTCTCTCATTTGTGACTCTCTTGGCACATTGTACACTTGATCTTGATTGATATAGAGACATTTTTCACCCGAGTTCTTGAGAGTTTATGCATGGATATTGATTGCCTTGACTGATATCTAGTCTTCTTAGCATTGTTGAGTGGTTTTAGTTGTGTTTATGCCCATCATTTGCTGATACGAATAGCAGGAGAGGTGGCCACTTGAAGGGAGGCGGAAATATTGGAGTGGGAACTCCACATTTGCTCTTCAATTCTCAAATTTAGCCATTTATTTTCTGCATTTACGTATTTATTTGCTGCTCATACTGATTTTCTCTTGTTTGTGGCAGGTAGCTAAGGCGCAGCTGGTCATTTGAAAGCTCAAATGCTCAAGGGGACACGCTGTTGCTCAACATTTGAATTTGGGGGTTAGTCTTCAAGCGATTTCATCCATTCATTCTCATCCCAGGTATGTTCTTCTTGCTTGTCTCATTGATTTCATTTACACTGTGTGTGTTAAGCTGGAAATTAACATAAAAACCCTAAAAAATTAAAATAACAAAATTTCACTGTTAAAACTCGAATTTTACTTCAAACCCGCTTCTTAAACATTATTAAACTTCTAAATCTCAAGTTTCATCTCTTTCCGACTCCATTTGCCTCATAAACCAGCACTGGTCCATCCATTGATTTCGCCCTCCTTGGGCGTTTTTGTCCATTTGCTTGGCTGGGTTGTTTTGGGCTTGTGGGTATCTTATCTTTTGTTTGCATTTGCCTAATAACATCTAAATATCGAGACAAGAACACTAGAAGCACCATTAAAATCGTAATTTTAATTCTGCCATGTATGCCCTATTTGATTGAGTTGAAATCCCCCATAGGCAGAAGACCAATTTGCACTTCTAGTATAATTTATATCTTTGATTCAATTTCTAGCCATCAAACATCTCAAATCAACTACTTTTTATGTTCAAATCAGATCCATCACCCAATTTATGTCCGTTGGTTGGATAAGAGTCTTAGATACCCTAGACACCTCGTAATCTGTTTTCATTTGATTATTTGGGTTTTGGGAGTGTCTGTTTTGAGTCTCAACCATCGTTGGTTGAGCAGGGTCTCCCCCTTGACTTGGCTACGTGCCTTATCTAGAGTGACAAACACCTTGTCCGGAGTGACAAATGCCCATCCGTGCAGTGGACCTGGTGTTTGCAGGTGTCCCCTGCCTAGCTGCCTACCTCTACCGTCCCGGATAGGATACCTTCAATAGCGGCTAGTGATTGTGTGATAAGTTGATAACATTTTTGGCACTGCTGCCGGGGAGGTAGAGGCTTACCCCATGGTTTTTGAGTTTGAGTCTTTTTGCCTTTTTCTTTTTCATCATATTGCATTCATACTTAAACTATGTTGGCTGAATTTTGTTTCCATAAATTTTTACAGCCATCATTTGGTTTCACTCTCCAATCCCCCACGACATCTTACCTTCGGTGAACAAGGTTCCTCGTTCACCTGGCGACTCCACTGGAGGCCGAACCCATCCCTAACCTCCAAAGCTTAGATCATCCTGACACTTCGCATGAGACTTCACTGGCAACTCTTAAATTGATAAATCAGAATGGACCCAGATGTTCTCCTTGGCCTCTCATAAGCCATAACAGAATTAGATGAACGTGTGAATAGGACTGAAAGGAGACAAGAGGAAATAAATGAATGGGATGCACAATCTCAGTTTGGGAATGAATATGAATATGATTATGGGTATGAGCCTAAATATCAAGATTTTTGCGATACCCGCAATGCTCCTCATCAGTCTAATGGAATCTTTGTCCTATCCACCCCTAATAGATTGGTAAGTCAACCTGAATCTAGATGTCAATCCCAACCAATGATTTATAGCCAAAACAATCGGTTGAACAATCCTGTTAACCAAGCCAAACCGTCCCCGTTTGACTTCTCTAAAATATATGGGGCGCCTCATCCTATGCCAAATCAATATATTAAGGATTTGCCCTGTTTTGATGGAAGTAATGCGATATCAATGGAAAATCATTTGGATGGCCTCTGGTATCATATGGAATGTCGAGGCGCAGATGATGAAGATGTTTTCATGTGTGCCCTTGGTGTTTCTCTAGAAGGGGGTGCCCGATTATGGTTTGAGCATTTAGCACCGGGATCCATCACCGGGTATGACATGTTCACGAGGTTGCTAATAGATAAATGGGGTGAGAACATTGATGATCCTTTAGAATGTCAATCTAGCACTGATTGTGTTATGGATGATAAATATATTGATGATCTGCTTTCTCGATTTGATCATTCCTCTCCTTAGATGCTACAAATTATGAGTGTGCCTACAATCCATAGGAATGTTATGGAGTATTTTGAGAATAATGCTTCAAAACATCGTGTGCAAGTTAAAAGATACATCAATCGAATCATACGAGATACTTTGTTATCATTGCCTGAGGCAGTTGCAGGCCGAATTCTAGATCTAATTCACCTTTCCATTTGTGACTCCAGTAAAGGATCACCAGAAGAGCAACTTTCACCAGAAGAGCAACTTCACAATCATCACGTGGTTGAGAATTGTCTTGATCGATGTTCAAACGATCTGAATTTTGACTTAGATTTTAATCATCTCTCTGAGGAGGAGGAGAAAGGTGAGGGTAGTCAGATTGCATTTGAGAAACAATCAAGTGACCATCATGTAATTGAAAATCAACTTTGGGAAGATGAATGGGGTGAAAGAATTGATAAATCCATGGAAGAACAACCAAATGAGGATTATGTGGTGGAGGATCAATGTCATGAAGACGATTCATTTTCCAATCATATCTTTGAAGAAGAAAAATAAAATATTGAAAATAATCAGACTTCTGTTGAGGGTGGTGTTATCACACAAGCTCTAGCTGTTTGGAAGTGGGTGTCCCAATAGGGATGGCAGAGGTGAACAGCTAGGGAGGTGTAAACAATCATCACGTGGTTGAGAATTGTCTTGATCGATGTTCAAACGATCTGAATTTTGACTTAGATTTTAATCATCTCTCTGAGGAGGAGGAGAAAGGTGAGGGTAGTCAAATTGCATTTGAGAAACAATCAAGTGACCATCATGTAATTGAAAATCAACTTTGGGAAGATGAATGGGGTGAAAGAATTGATAAATCCATGGAAGAACAACCAAATGAGGATTATGTGGTGGAGGATCAATGTCATGAAGACGATCAGGATAGCAATGATGAAATGAGCAATGATTGTCCTTATCAGTTTGATTTCTCCTCCCCCGAACCAATGGTGAATGTGCCTTTGATTCAGTTTATGAATGAGCCTTAAGTCTATAATAATGTAGTTGAGTATTTAAAGAACATATGCAATAAATCTCATGATAAAGTTATGCATGATAGTGAGCAGATCTCAACCCCTCAAGATTTTGACCTTGATATTGACTTACAAGGGGAACTTACTAAAATCATACGAAGCACTTTGTCATCTTTACCCGGAGAAGGCACAAATAAAGAAGGGGATCCCATTGATTATCAGAGACAAAATTCTGTGGTTGTGGCTTTCGATCAGTGAATCCACTAGAGGTCCTCTTGAGGGGCAGCCCCATAGTCATTGCTTCGTTGGCGATTGTTCAAGTCAATGCTCAAGTGATCCCGACCTTGATTCATTTTCCAATCATATCTTTGAAGAAGAAAAATAAAATATTGAAAATAATCAGACTTCTGTTGAGGGTGGTGTTATCACACAAGCTCTAGCTGTTTGGAAGTGGGTGTCCCAATAGGGACGGCAGAGGTGAACAGCTAGGGAGGTGTAAACAACAGTAGCCAGGTCCTCCGTCCAAGGGACAGAAGTCATACCGGACAAGGCTACAGTCACTTTAGACGAGGCACATAGCCAAGTCAGGGGGGAGACCCCACTCAACCAGTTATGGTTGAGACTCAACAGTCAGACACCCAACCCAAAAGATAAGTAAAACAAAATGTAAGATGGATGACTAATTGTGAGATTTCTTCCAGCCTAGTGAGATCGGGATTCTGAAATGAAAGAATAGACTATGTGAGATGAAATCAGATCCAATTAAGAAAGTAAATGATGAGTGAATTGAAGAATTAGAAGGCTGGAAACTAAATCAGCAAACAGAAATTGACTAGAAAAACGATTGGGAACCTTGCCAATGGGAAATGAAGTTCGTTATGATTTTACTCATACATGGCAGCAGTGCACTAGGCAATCGAAACACATTTTCTAGTAATTATAAATTGATTACTGAGCTGATCTATAACAAAAAAAATAGGCCAGCAAGAAGTGAAGTGAAACTGCCCTAGGGGAATGAGTTAAACAGTGGAAAAATGGACCTAGGGCATAGAAAAATAAGCATTTATACTCTTCCAGCCAACGATACTTGACTCTAAGGTAAAATGACGTTTTAAAACTGAATATCAAGTACCCATAACCCAAAAATCTACCAGACAGCGTGATTGGTCAGTTTGCCCAAGTGGGGCGAACTCAGTGGGAGACTAGTGCCTGGTTTAGTGGGTAAATGAAGTCGTAATCAAATGAAATTTGGAATATAAGCTTTTAAGCACATTTCATTAGTGGGTTTACAAAATAAACAAATTCTAACGGCTATTTTTGTAGATTTTAAATTTTAGGGGTTTTTAAGTGAGTTTTCTGCTCAACACACATATTTAAATTTAAAATGTTAGAGACCAGCAAGAATAACCTACTTGAGAGTGAATGAACGGATGGGATTGCCGAAGACTAGCTCCCCAAACTCAGTTGTCGAGCAACAGCGTGTTCCCTTTGCGTTTTGAGCTTCCAGTGGCCAAATTCGTGCTAGGTACCTGCCACAAACAAGATCAAGTCAGTGATGCAGCAAATAATAAAAGAAACCAGCAAGTAAAAATGACTAAAATGAGATAATTGAAGGGATGAAAGTGCAATAACAACTCCCTTGTTAAAACTCTGAAGAATTAGAGCAGTTGGGGGGTTCCCACTCCCAAAACTACTCCCTCCTCCAGCTGAGCTCTTCACCTGCAGATCGAATGGCCAAGGACAATGTGGAAACAACACACTAGCAACTCAACAAAGCTATGGAAAACTAGATATCAATCAAGCAACACACATCTATCCATAAATTCTCAAGAACTTGTGGAAGAATGGCTCTATATCATCAAAAACTCAAGTGTACAAATGTGCCAAGAGGCTCCAAATGGAGTGAGTGCCTTCTCTTATAGAGAATGGCCACTCCCAAAATAGGTTTACCCCCAAAATGGAGGGTTGAGATCACTCCCCAATCCACAAAATCGAATGGTGGAGATCATCTCTAGGTGGGGGTGCGAATTGCCCAAGGAGAGCGCACTAGTGGAGAGAGAGGGACCCATGTGGGCCATACAATACAATAAGGTGGAGTTGGGGGGTGTCTATGGGATGTTTTATCCCCCCAACGTAATACATCAAGGCCCCATATCAATAGAACCAACCAAATCGAATTCCCAAGGTGGAGAAAAACGCCCCCTATGGGCAATTCGACCTCCAATGGTGAGTTGGGCAATAGAGGGCCCCACAATACACAAATACATTGTTAAACATTACCAAAATACCTTAGAAATTACCTTTTCCTTTGCCAACCATTGATTTTTCCATTTTCCTATAGTTGCCTTAGTCAAATTCTGATTTTCTATGTAATTTTTGCTGGTTTATATGGCTGAAGATGAAATTTGGGCTTTTAACCCACTTTTATTGCTCGGATTGCCGAACCATCTATTGAAATGCGATCATGGACCCCAAAAGTAGTAGGGATGACCACTCAAACGACCCTGATCCATCACTTAGGCATTATTTGCCCAAAATCCATAATTTTTAATTAAAACAAGTCAAAATTGACCAATAATAATTAAAAATTTCTCAAATGCTTCGGTCTTTTGCAATTCTGACACCTGCATGCTCATATGGGATCCCTGTAGATAATAATTGACCGAAATCGAAATTCCGATCGCAACATTTTTTGGGCCCATTTTGGCCTAGTCAACTCAGTTTGACCAAGTCAAATCTGGTCAACAACAGTGCTAGCTGAATACCTGTATGCAAACATGGAGTGACAAGGCTCAATTATACAAGTTAGTACATTACTAAGCAATACAATGATAACATGGGGATCAAAAATGCATTAAATCCCGAGATAATACAAGGCTCCGGTGAGGTGGGCCCACCGTCTCCAAAAGACTAAAATGCTATGCACATCTTATAGAATTGACCACTTTGCTGACTTTAGGTGGTGCGGACAACAAGTCAATGGACACGGGAAGACAGGGATGAAGATCATGTGACCCTTCGAACAACTCGGGAAAGCGGGGTCCACTGAGATAAGTATGCCATGACAGAACACGGGGAAGCGCGGTGCCTCACAAATGGGTATAGTGCAGGGAAACCACCACTAGTCATCTAACAAGTATCTCACAACTCACATCCGTATCTGAAGACTCCTTGAGGTTCTTTTCTAGAGCCGCCAAACTGGGTGTCCGGCAAACTGTAACTTGAGACTCTAGGAGGCAATCTTGAGCTTGTCCCTTGCTCCCTCTCACCTCCTTGTCCCGCGGGACTAGGTGAGGAATAACCACTACAAATGCTGACATGTATGGCTGACCTGAATCCATGTGTGTTGATAAACACATTGCATGGATTTTACAATGAGTTTCATACTTAGCCCTTTTTTGGCTAGATTTTACATTTAGAACATAATAGCCTTGTTGGCTTTGATTTACAATTCTTTATTTCTTCATTTACATCAAGGCCCTCTTGGGCTACATACATATCTCAAAAGTGAGCAATACATGCTTTGATGACCAATGGGGAACACCCGGTGAGGCTACACAATCCTAACTGCATTGCAACATCGGGGGCAACCGACAGGAGCAAATCCTAGGTCTAAAAGTGAATCTCACACACTAAAGAGCCGTGGCACAATACATAGGGAGTCATGGCAAACTCAGAGATCAGTGGGGAAGGGGTCCTCGGGATCACAAATCAAAATCCAAGTCGAGAACAAGTATCATGGATGAGTCGGATGGATGGGGAGAGTGATAATGGAGCTAAAGTCAGCTACCGAGAGGGACTAAGTGATCAAGTCTATGCCAAGTGTAGAGGACATGACTCAGCGTGCATATACATAAGTCTAACCGGAGGGGTGGACTGACATCATCAAGGGCCCAATCACATCATACAACAGCTAGATCACCAAATATATCATCTCATGCAGAGTTAGTGTACTAACAAGTATAAAGAAGTCTAATCCACAACATGAGCAATAATCATCAAATGCAATCCCTACTGCACCATATACCTGCTGCTACTGAAGCGATTTGCGAGCTGGATCTCTGCTGAATCCGGGCAATCATAATAAACCAACAATGTATTGTGATAGTCTCGATCAAAACAAGACTAGGCAACTGTCTCAAATGGGCTTATGTCAAAGCCTAGCAAGGAAGAGGTGACCCTGTGGTAGATGGTAAATGACAATGTGTGTAGCACTGTACAACTGTCTGTCCCCTCTGATATATCTGCTACGGGAAGTTTGAACAAAACTGCCTCGTTTGAAGGCGGCTGATCTCTGATCTGGAAAAAAACGTATTGTGCGGTCCTTGGCCGCACAGTCTGCAATATGGTAGCTCCAGCTAACATAGATGTGATAACATCAGGCTCCAGCTAGCACAAGTGCTCTAAGGGAGAGAGTGCTTGAGAACCAGAGAATCTCTGGTCTGTAGCACCCCTCTCATCATCATCAAGGTACATGCACCCGCATGCTATCTGCATCATCATCATCAATGTGTACCTAGTCCTGTAAAATGTAGATGCTATACCAATCTCTGCAGACCACATGTTAGGCCGTACAATATACATGTATAATAATCCAGCAAAAATAAACAAAATGACAATGCTGAAATAAAGATATATCAATAACAAAATTAACTCTACAACATTTTAAATTTTATCGGGCCGACACATGAGGTGTACTAAAGTGACAAAGACAACTGAATGGAAACTATGGTACAAAAGGATACCAGGAAATCAAAAGGTGTGAAAGGTGCGAAATGACCGCGAGGTAAAACAAAACAAAACAAAAAAGGTCAACCGGTCGTCGGACAAAGATAACGGTCAATCCAAGGCGAGGGACAACCGGCTGCTGCTCTCGAGAGCTTATTAGCCGCAAAAAAAGGAGGGAGGAAGGGGCGGGCTTGGGTCACTCATTGCCCATAGGTGGGAAGTATTGTCTCAACAACCTCCCATTTACAGGTAGCTCAAGTCTCTCACCTTCCAACATCTCCAGACCTACTGACCCCTTTCCTGCTATTTTGGCCACCCTATACGAGCCCATCCACAGTCTATCCAGCTTGCCATGTCTTCCAGGTTTCTCCTTGTGTTTATCCCACAACAAAACCACATCACCAACCTTGAAATGTTCATTTCGGGTACTCTGATCAAAGGTCCCCTTTATCCTTTCTTGCTCTATGACAATTTTATCGAAAGCCTCTCTTCTCTTCTCATCCAGTTCGACTAATTTATCTATCCTTGCTTGGATTGCTTCCTTATCAGACCCGCACTGGTGCAACAATTCATAAACAGGGATCTGCAAATTGATGGGAAGTCTGCAATCTTGCTCGTACACAAGTTCAAACGGGGATTTGCCTGTTATCCTCTTCACCGTAGTTCTATCGGCCCAAACCGCGTACTTTAGCTTGCTGTCCCAACCTCATCTGTTATCCCCAACCATCCTTTTAAGGAGCCTAATGAGGTTGTTGTTACTCGATTCGGCTAATCCATTTCCCTGGGGATAATAGTTCGAGGAGTGGGATAACACTATGCCATTATTAAGGCAGAAGATTGACATTTCCATGGATCTTGGTCGGTTAACCAAGATGATGATGTGTGATGCCCTCCTCTCCTAGGTGTTCGAGATGGTTGAGCTAGGTTGTCTTCTCAAGGGACTGGCCACCCCTTGATGGAGTCACTAGCACTTGACCTTAGGAGCAGTTAGGAGGACCACAGGATCACATCATCCAGTGGGGACCTTCCTTATCTGGTGATGGTAGAACTTTCAGTTATTGTATGGAACACTTGTACATTTGAGAGAGAGATAAATAGGTTGTATTCCCACCTTGTTATTACACCCTTGGTCTTGTGGTTAGAAAGGTTGTCTTCCCACCTTGTTGTTCTTGGTCTTGTGGGTAAAAGGGTTGTCTTCCCACCTTGTGGTTACACCTTTGGTCTTGTGGTTTGAAGGGATGTGTACCCATCCTTGATCTATGATGGTTAGCCTTGTGTTAGCCTTATGTTGACCCTTCCTTGTTGGTCCTAGGTGCTAGCGCCCCCCCTTGTATGTTGTCCTATGTCTTTGTTACCCACTCCTAAAGACATCATAACATTAATTCATATTTTAATTTTGGTAACCCTCCTTATTTGAATGATGTCTTAACTTAACTTTTAGGAACCCTCAGTCAATGAAGAATTAGAAGGGGGATCCTTCTAGAAGCCTTTAGGAGGTTATAAATACAAGTCTAATTCTTCTTTGTGAGTGCATCCAAAAAGACATAATTCAGCTCTGATTTCTTATGTGACTATCTAGGGTTTTTCAGCAGATTTGTGTGGATGACGTCTATGGTTTCTACCTCTCCTTTGCTTGGGCGCTCTCTTGTTTTGTGCTCCACTTCTCTTGGTTGTCCCACTTGAAGTCTGATCTTTCTTCCTCTACCTCACACGTGTGAGTCGTGGGCTGTCTTGACTGTTGCTGCCTTTGTTTAGGGTTGTTTGAGAAGGACGCTACCTATGTGGAGCTGCCTGCTGCCTGTGTGGACTCCGTGGACTGTTTTGGACTGATAAAGAGGGCAGCCGCTGCCATTCTAGGCCTGCTTGAAGGTGTTGCGACCTGTTGTGAGGGTGCCACTGTTCATTGTGAGGTTGTCGTTGCTGGTTTGAGGACTGCATGTCTTGTATGTGACCATTGAGACCTTGTTATAAGGCTGTTAGGGCAGCCGTTGCCTGCTTGGACTATGTTTGGGTCTGATCTAGGGTTTTAAGGTTGCCTCCTGCGGATAATATCTCATCTAGGGTTGTGATTTACTTGTTGAAGGCTGCCATCTGTCATGAGAACTGTTTTTAGGGCTGCCATCTCATGTCTTAGGGCTGCTATCTGTCATGAGGATTGTTCTTTAGGGCTACCATCTCTTGTCCTAAGGTTGCCATCTGTTATGTGGACTGTTCTTAGGGCTGCCAACTGTCATGTGGACTGTTTCTTAAGGGTGCCGCTACCTCGTTGAGGCTACTGCTTGGTTGAGGTATGAGTTTTGAGAGTTTTGAGACTGCCATTAGTTACAGGCCTGCTGTACCCTCTACTATAACTGTCTAACCCTTTCCTAGAGCACCTTATCACTCTCTCTAAGGTATGTACAAACCCGCAGGTAAGGGTCAGTTCTTGTTCCAGTTGTTGACTTGCCTCTGAGAGGCAAAGTCTATCTGAAAGTAACTCCGAGTATAAGGAAGGTTCTCTACCCTAACTCAATCAGATCTAATTAGCCTAAATTTGCTGCTGCTGCTATTTTCAGTCTAGTTTAAATTAGTTTAATTTACTATTGCTGCTATTGCTGGATATGATCTTTATGAATTGCTACTGTCATACTATTTATGTTATTGTTGCATTTAGCTTTTGGTTAAAACCCTAACTTTAACACAGCGATCTTTGGGGAGTGTTAAAGTTGAAAGAGATGAAAATTATATCTTAATTTGTCAGATCTAAACTTGTCTTGTCAATACTATTAGTGCTGTACTATTTGGTTTTTCAGTACTAGTTTTATTTTGCATAAGTACAATTTAAAAAAAAATGCTTCAAACCCTAACATAACCCTAATTTTAACATGGTACCAAAGCTTAGGGTTTGTAGCTAGCTCTTTTTGCAGCCTAACTAATTCTACATAGATCCTAAGGGTTTGAACTTTATCTAACTTGGCCGTGAGGGTTTATTGGCCAACAAAGTAATAAAGCTGGTAAAAATCTGATATTTAATTTAATCATCAAATTTCTCTCCAGTTTACGTTGACTCAATAGTTTTTGAATGGATTGAATAACTAATAGCAGCAGCATATAATCAGGAGCAGAAACTTTTAGCTTTGAAAGCCAGCACTAGTAGGTATAGTTATAGATGCAAAAGCAGTTGATCCAACCACAGAATCTGAAATTTTTCTTAGAGGAACGATGTACCATTCAGACACCAGTGCATTCAGTTGGTATTAATTGTCTAGAAATAAATGTTTCTGTCAAAATTGAAAAAGACAGCTCCAGTGGTACTAACAGTCAATGACCTAAGTGTAACATTAGAAAATGGAATTAACTGACTATGGACTTGATGACTCCTTGAAAAGGTATGTCAGTGATAACTAGCAATCCCAGAAGGTTTGACTCTGTGATGAGTAAGAAGCTTACTTAACTCTTCATATTGTTGGATCTTGACTTGTGATCATTAATAATCAAGGACTTACATAATCATGATACCTTCTAGTTGATCATTTTACTGTGTTTTGTGATTCATTTGATCAGAGTATGCAAGCGTAAAGAAGTAACCATGATCATATGTGTTAAAATATCTAGGGTTATGATTCATCAAAATACTTACAAATGTGTGATGATACATGAGATCTTGAGAATGATATTATGCACACTTAAGAGGTGCATGCACAGGTCTAAAGGACACTGGTGTAGAATGCAGAAAGTTCCAAGACACTTGATCATGTGAACTCTACTAGGAGAAAGAAATTAAGAGGGAGGACTCTTTATCCCTCCTATATTTGAAGTATCATATTTTATGACATATTGCATATATGTGTGATTGATATTATCTAGCTGCTTAGTATATGGATGGATGCTAAGACTATGTCATGATGTGAAATTGATATTACATTAGAATTTGGTTATTGTTGACTATTGGACTGAATTTAAAGATCCACAAGAGAAGGATGATATGACTTGCTCTTAGAGACAAGTGATGAAGTCTACAGATCCTGTTTATGGATGCACAATTTCAGATGGAGCTGAGATACAGAGGGAGCAAGAGGCCCCAGAGAATGCAGGATCAGTTATTCTAGATGTTCATCCTCCTAAGTATCGGTATGATAGAGTCAGCCAAATCATATGCTCACAAAAGAGAATCTGCCAGGTATTTGTTATTGATGACTTGTTTCTTACTAGAGTGGAACAACTGGTAAATCCAGAGATCAAGAGGGAGCCAATTGTGCTCTTCAATCACTAGCAAAATGGGATTGCAGAAAAGAAAAGTAGAGATGTGACCTCCCATGAGAAAGTTGTTTCTCGTCACTTCAAAGAGCCTCCCACTGATATAGAGTCTAGACATGAATCATCTTTTTCAGATGAGCAGAGAGAGGAGGATAGGGAGTCTCCAGTTGATCTCATTAAGAAGCCTATTGAGAGGCTTCAAGGTTGCTCTGGTTTGATATCTCAAATCAGCCACGTCACTGATTCAGAATCCTCCACTTAAGAGGAGGCAACCAAACAACAGGTTTGGAAAGATGCTATGATAGAAGAACTCCAATTAATAATGGAGAATGACATGTGGAAAGTGTTTCTCAGCCAACAAGGGAAGTCAGTTGTAACTTCCAAGTGGATCTATGAGATCAAGCTTCTTGTTGATATTCAAAGTTGTTTGAAGCTCTCAGAAAATACTGTATTCTATGACAGGTCGAAACACATCGAGAGGAGAAGTCACTATGTCAGGGACATGGTGCAATATGTTCTATTAGATAGACAGATTATCGATGTGTTGACTAAGCCTCTGTCCACGACGAAGTTTGGGTACAATCAATGGCTAAGATGAGTCGGAGCAATAATACATGGATCAACTCACTAAAGAGGGGTGCGCACTCACTAAGTGGCCCTGGGGGGGGCCGCACCACATGAAAGATGACTAGGACAAGTGTGGCAAGCACATGGTGGGGCTAGGAGATATTAATGTCCTTCACTAGCATCACCCCATGGCACAATGATATAAAATATGACTCAAAAACATCTCAAAGTGACCAAGTGACCAAATCGTGGCCCCCTCAATAGCTAAATAATACATCAAAATAATAACCCGGAGAGTGTGTGGACCCCACTGAATGTTGTAAGCTGTGCCAAAAGGTGTGGGATACATCACAAATGACCTCTGAACAAACCTCATGCCAATTCCTTGCCTCAATTTCCCAAAACGATTTCCTCAGTGACCATTTTATTCCATTTTTAATCCTCAGAAAACCACCTGTAAATCAATAAAATGCTTGTAGCTCTCTGCCTGGTGCCTGGGGCACAAATCTGATTGTACCAAAGTATATGGGGGTATGGCAATATGGTAATAACAAGTGGCTAGACCCCATACTCCCTCTGTAGCGCTCTAGGTGAACCAAATAAAAATCCAAGTGTGTTGTCAGGCCATTTTATAATGGCAAATCTACAGTAAAGTGGCAATCTGAGTGAAATCTCATCTGGAAGTACCTGTAACTAAAAAATGAGTGTCCCAATGGACTCAGAAGGTCCAAATCTACTAGAGATGAGTACCCATACACCCTGTGACTACCTGTATAATTATCTGTAGTCTTGACCATACCCGAACAATATAAAAATAATGGTTTGTAAATAATAATAACCATAAAAACAATCATCATACCATCATTTGAAACATGTGTCCGCTGCATGGAACCATCAAATGGGCATCAAAGGACCATAAATCATCAACCTCGAACATCATTGGACCAACTCATCTCAGATCCTATGGTTGACTTGGTCAAACTGGGTTTGACCAGGTCAAGACTGATCAAAATATGACCCAGGCTTAAAATGCCTGATGCTGCAAGTGAAAATGGATAAGGTATGCTCTTTTAATCATTCTAATAGAAAGACTTAAAGCGTAAAGTGTCATTTCAATGGCCGTTAAACAATAATAAATATATATGACCAATATTAAAATAATCAATTACTTAAAACAGAACCTCAAGAATATACTCATTTCATGGCCGTGATCATTTTGCTAGAAGTGAGTGAAGGTGAAAAATGCAAGGCTAGGCTAAGGGGATGACTTTACTGACTTAACACTGTGATACTTTGGATAAGGGAAAAGGGAATACAAACTTAAGCATATGCTGGATAATAACACAAAGGGAATGGCAGTGTCTCACAAATGGAATGAATTGTTTAGAGAGGTGCTTATTTAACCTTGGCAAATGTCTATAGCTCACATCCAAGTTGAAACAGCTCCGTGAGGATCTTCTCTAGAACCAATGTAACTAGGTGCACAGCTAACCGTAACTTGAGATTCTAGGGGACACTTAGAACTAGTTGTCCCTTACTCCATCTCACATCCCAACCCGTAGGCTCCGTGAGGAATTTAATCATTACATAATATCATGGCCAGCAGTCTTTGGATTTAACATATATTTAACCACTGCTTTTTAGGCCTTATGACCCTTTGGATTTCTTGTGTGCTTATAAGCACAACTAATAGCAACTTTTATCCAGAGTACTTTACATTTCATTTCAATTCATTTCATAGCCCTCTTTCATTGTGCTGAGAAACACAGTTTTAAAATATTTCCATGGGCTTTATGAAAGAGATATAGCAATAGTTCATTCATGCATGTAATGATGGTAGTACAACTTGCTTCAAGTTTTAGCCAACACAACTCAGGCAACTAGGGGGACTATCCACAATCAGGACCAAACATCGGGGCAACCGACTAGAGAGGTCAAGGCATCAAATCCAACTCACCTAAGCTCAGGAACCAACACCAGCGGGTTCTCCTGCCCCAGAAGGATCAAGGCTTTGGTAAGTTTCGTTGCCAACTCAGAGCCGAGACACAAAACAACAAGGATGCTATCCAACACAGAGGAAAAAGTGGGGAGGTCCTCCATATCACAGGATGAGGTGTAAGTCAACGTGAAACCAATAATGGGAGACAACGGATGGATGGGGAAAGTGAAAGGTGATGCCAAAACTAGCAAACCATAAATGGTGGGAATGATCACGTCCATTCTACTAAGAGGGTAAAACCAATGAGTATAAACAAGAGCTTCTAATTCTGAGTAATTAGACCATTTAGATCATCATTAAAGCAAACATGTCTACATAACATATATATACCGCCAGATCATGACCACTAGATACCAAGTTAAGCTACTAAGATGAGCAAAAGAGCAAAACAATCATAACCAATGCACATCCATATACATGTTGGGCCATATACCTGTATCTGCCATCTAGATCATTCAATAGTCATTGGAAACATTGCTGCTGTAAAAACTTTGGGCACTACATTGCTCTGTATGGAACAAAAATGGTCACCTCAGTCAACAAATTTGAGGTCATGGGGCTCAGTCTTGGCAAAAGGTTCATCATGTCTGATATGGGGCTGCTCTAATATGTGTGTGATCATCAAAAAGAACTGCTCATCATAAGTTGATCTCATCAAAACTGTGTAAAGGCCTGGCTCAAAAATATACAGGAATCTGCTCTGCAAATCATGGTAGCTCGACTACTATGGATGTGATAACAATACCCTAGGACCCCCAGCATTCTACTAAGGTTCTTGGTTTGGGACTGTTATCACCTATTTTGTACAAATAGATGAAACTCCATTGAGCCACCAGTGTTGGAACACATCAGTGTTCACTTCCAGAGTATCAGGGTTTCAAATGACAATAATTAGCCAATTTTGGCTAGCTAGTTTTTATTTTCAGTCAGAATGACCATGGCCCCATGGGGTTTGTAATAAGTGTGCTAGTAGGATTTTTGAGTGGCTTGATCCCCCATGACTTGGTTAAGCAACTAAGGTATTCCAGGGAGTTTTTTCCCTTGTCAATTATACTTTGCCTATAGCCGAGCTATAATCGATGAGGTTTTCTCCCACTTCCTCCAAAGCTAGAATGCCCGATTTTGAAAATTTGAGCCTTGGGGGGTTATTAGAGTCCAACTGGTGTATATAAGCCTACTAGACACTATTAGAATAGACTATGGTCATGTCCTAAGTCACTAGGACCCTCAGAAAAAATTTCGAAAAATTTTTACCGGGTCCTCCGATTTTGGGTTTTTAATTATTTTTACTTTTTAATAAAT
Source organism: Larix kaempferi (assembly GCA_027924585.1). NCBI lineage: Eukaryota > Viridiplantae > Streptophyta > Pinopsida > Pinales > Pinaceae > Larix > Larix kaempferi. The sequence continues at coordinate 3,044,786 of BSBM01000018.1, forward strand.
TTTTCCGTAGTTTAAATGGAAAAATTTCAATTTGTAATATGTCAGTCGTCCGGGGTCCGAATTCAGTGATTGAAGGCTGTAACCTTAAGCCAAAAATCATTCATGAACCCCAGACCAGCTTGGCCTAAGTTTCAGACAATTATTTAACTAATATTTTCTCAAAAAATAAAAAAAAATGAGAAATATTAATTAAAATATTCAGAAAATAATAAATTGGAGATAATTTAAATCTCTTCAAAAAAGGCCAAATTAAATAAAGTAAAAGTCAAAATGACATGGAACTGAGCACTTATGATGATTGCAATCAACTCCCAATCATTTTAGTCAAGTATCGGAGCACTGTTAGAGCATCTTCATGAAGAAATTCACCCTCTCCTTTAGCTTGACGTTTTTGTGATGTGGCACTTGATGGATGGCTTGGTGATAGTAACGAGGAGCTAGGGTGGGTGCCTTGCCTAGGTGGAGGCCACATCCCCACTCTACATCAATGCAAAACTCGAGTTTATGGATAGATATCACTCCAAGCCAAGATTTGATTGGTTTGTGATTGGAATTTGGAGTTTTGTCAAGTGTTATTGGCTCTCATTATGCCAAATTCGAATTAGGGTTTTAGCTGGGTGTTTTTGTATAAAGAGGATGCCTTTGGGCACTCTTCTCATGGATTTTTTGGGCAAACTTACTCTGCCATTTTGTAATTGTATAACCTTTGGCTTATTGGACTAAAGTGACTTTGGAGGTCCAAGTGGTGTTGATGCTTTTTATGGAAATGCTTCATCGATTCTAAGGTGATTTGTATTTGTTTATTGCTCATATTTCATTACTTTGATCAATTATTTAGCTTAGAAGGCTTTCTTAAGCCCATAGGGTGGGCATTTGGGTTCAACTTGTCCATTGATGTTGGGGTTCTATGTGATTTGGAAGGAGTAGACTGTAGTCGGAAATACTTATACTCTTCAAATCTCATTTTGCTTTACATACAATATTTGATCAAGGTTTGTTTGTGAGTAATTTCTTGTGCAGATCTCATAGGTTGAAGAGAGGCTTGAGCTCAGTTGCATCTCTCATCTCTTCAAAAGACCTACTTTCTAACATTCGTGTGCATTTCAGGATCTCCCAAAGTTAATCTCAAGCATTAGAGACTTGGGGCAAAGAAGTGCTAAGTTCGAAGATCCATCTCTTATTCAAAACTTAAAACTTTGTCACTTGGTTACTTTCAAGGAAGCCCTTTCTCTCCAAGTTAATCTTTTGGCTTCTCTTCTTTTGCCTCTGTCAGCATTCCCATCATCTTCTTCCTCCTTTTTGTTCACTGCCCTGTATCACAGCTTCATCACTTTGTTCACTGCCCATTACACTCAGTTTTATCCCTGCTTTCGCCGCCCAAAGGTCTGTCCCCTCAGTTTCTTTGTCGCTGCTCTTTCATCCCTTTGCACTTTCCAGCTCTCTCCCTTTTGCTTGTTTCTCTTTTGTCTCCTTCTGTCAGCTGCTGTTCGTTTTCTTCTCTTGTTTGCTGCTGCTCTCCTTTTACTTGCTGCTCCTTGCTCTCTTTGGCTTGCCATCCTCCCCTTCCACTTTCGTTCCTCCCCTTGCTAGCCTTCATCTCCATTCGCTTGTGTTCTTTTCTTGCTTCAAAACTCCCTCCAAAAAACTCTTTAAAAAACTTTTAAAAGGTTACATTTCTTTTTGCTTAGTTAGATATCATTTTAGTTAGTGTTAGCATTGTTAGATTTTGCATTTGTATTTTTATATCTCATTTAAAAAGTTGAATCTTGCACTCAAAAAAGCTTGCATATAGATTAGTTTTGTTTCTTAGGCATTTTTAGCATAAGTTTGTTTGCTGGTCTGATTTTAATTTTTTTATTGTTTCAAGATTAGTTCCATGCTACTTGCACTTTAGACTTCATATTACAAGTTGGATTTCAAAGTGGTTTCAAGTTTATTTTTTGGATTTTGAGCTAACATCTAAGGGTGCATGAGCAAACTAGTTTTGTTGTAGGTGTTGAAGAAGATCAAACCAAAAGAGAAGTGAAAATCAAGAGGAAAAAGTTTCCAAGAACAAGAAGAAATCCAAATCAAGCACCAAAACCAAGAAGATCCAAACACATTTTGAGATTTTAAAACAAAGTGTCAATCACTCTCCTTTTGTAAAAAGCCATTAAGGCTTGTTTCATTTCATTTTTCTAAGCTTCTTCAAATGGTTGAAATTCCTAAATATTGTACTTAATTAATAAATTTTCCTAAGTGGGGTTTTTAATCCCCCACGCCCAACTTCCCCCATTTGGGGAAGTCTTGTAGTGTTCTTTGAGTGGTTTGTTGTCTAGCTTAGATTTGTTTCACTTAGCTTAGTTTTCATTTTTTGCATCATTAGAAGTACTAATTGCTAGATTAGTTAAATTTTTATACTTGGCATTTTACTATTAGTTGTTTGCTTTTTTGATTAAAAAAGGTTTCATCTTTCAAAGTAATACAACTGTTAAAGTAGAAATCTCTTGAATCTCACCAATAGTGGATCAAGAGTGCTCTCTGTCGGAGAGTTGTTTCTATTTCATTTTTTTTACTTACCCCCATGCTCTCCCGAGTACGGTCTTTGACCTGAAAGAGATTCTTGGGTAGATTAGACTTTTATTTCCAGTACAGTTATTTAATTCCGTGCATCATAAGCCTCTTGAACATTGTCATAAGACAAAGGCAAGAGCGCTCTCTGTCAGAGAGTTTTTCCTTGTGCTCTAAATAAAAAATTTCAACTCACATCCCCTTAATAATTTATCTTGGTTGCTATCTGACACCCGTATGCTCTGCCAACCTGAAAAAGTTGGGCTAGTACTCAAAAAGGTGTTGGATTTGTTAATTTTTGATAACATAATAAAATTTTCACCCCACAACCAACCAATCCGGAGTTGATCGATAAGATAAGTTCGGTGGGTAATCTCCTAGTTGGGGGCGCCGGCGTTCCATGTTCAGCCTCTAGTTTGCTGGTTAGCATTGCGCGACCTGGCTAGAGCACTGGGTGGCCCGACATGTCCTTGAACGGAGGCACTTGATACTATCTTTTCCGAACAGACTTCCAGTACCTCGCGTATCAGTTGGAAGTATCCTTAGCCTTAATAATCAAAGATCACTAACACTTTTAAAATTTACAAAGAGCACTTGCAAAATAATCTCACAAACACACTGAATTCTTGTATCAAGCATCCAAGCATTTTATTTTTGTGACTCCTTTACCCATTGGATAAGGCACTGGTCCTTTAATTATTTCAATTTATCTATCTGAAGTGCATTTATTTTTATTTAAACTGTGGATGCTTTGTTTATCAGTTAAGTTGTGTTTCATTTAAAATCTTGCGAGTATATCTTTGTGTTGCTCATGTTATCTTAAGTTGTGATCTCTCATTTCAAAAAACTCCTAAACAACACCCATCCACATCACTCAACGCAAAAACATTAAAACACATTGAGCCATAGTAAACTCTTTGTAGGGACTACCCCCCTTGCCTTCGTTAGGAGTTAGCCTAAATGGAGGAGCTAGGATTCAGGTGACAGTATCTGGCTCATTGCTTGCCCCCAAGGCCACACTTTCCCCACTTGTAGTGAGGGAACAGTTTTCGAAAGATTTCTGCTGCTGGTGTGCATCTCGGCAGACAATAGGGACCAAGCAGGTTGAAGCCATGGCAAAGTCCCTAGCATGTGGCTAGGGCCCCTATCTGTTTCTAGGGAATTCTGGTCAGGGACCAAACAGTTTCTTGGTCATGAGGACCAAGCAAAACCTGCAGGCAGAGACAGAGACATCCTGGTTTGGGACCAGGAATATTCTTGGTCTAGGACCAAGCAGTTGCTGCAAGTACATACCTGGTCAGTTAACTAGGTGGATCTTGGTCAGTTAACCAAGATGATGATGTGTGATGCCCTCCTCTCCTAGGTCTTCGAGATGGTTAAGCAAGGTTGTCTTCTCAAGGGACTGGACACCCCTTGATGGAGTCACTAGCACTTGGCCTCAGAAGCAGTCAGGACTAGGAGGACCACATGATCACATCATCTAGTGGGGACCTTCCTTATATGGTGATGATAGAACTTTCAGTTATTGTATGGAACACTTGTACAGTTGAGAGAGATATAAATAGGTTGTATTCCCACCTTGTTATTACACCCTTGGTCTTGTGGTTAGAAAGGTTGTCTTCCCACCTTGTTGTTCTTGGTCTTGTGGGTAAAACCGTAAAAGGGTTGTCTTCCCACCTTGTGGTTACACCTTTGGTCTTGTGGTTTGAAGGGATGTTTACCCATCCTTGATCTATGATGGTTAGCCTTGTGTTAGCCTTATGTTGACCCTTCCTTGTTGGTCCTAGGTGCTAGCGCCCCCCCTTGTATGTTGTCCTATGTCTTTGTTACCCACTCCTAAAGACAGCATAACATTAATTCATATTTTAATTTTGGTAACCCTCCTTATTTGAATGATGTCTTAACTTAACTTTTAGGAACCCTCAGTCAATGAAGAATTAGAAGGGGGATCCTTCTAGAAGCCTTTAAGAGGTTATAAATACAAGTCTAATTCTTCTTTGTGAGTGCATCCATAAAGACATAATTCAGCTCTGATTTCTTATGTGACTGTCTAGGGTTTTTCAATAGATTTGTGTGGATGACGTCTATGGTTTCTACCTCTCCTTTGCTTGGGCGCTCTCTTGTTTTGTGTTCCACTTCTCTTGGCTGTCCCGCTTGAAGTCTGATCCTTCTTCCTCTCCCTCACATGTGTGAGCCGTGGGCTGTCTTGACTGTTGCTGCCTGTGCTTAGGGCTGTTTGAGAAGGCCGCTACCTATGTGGAACTGCCTGCTGCCTGTGTGGACTCCGTGGACTGTTTTGGATTGATAAAGAGGGCAGCCACTGCCATTCTAGGACTGCTTGAAGGTGTTGCGGCCTGTTGTGAGGGTGCCATTGTTCATTGTGAGGCCACTGCTGCTGGTTTGAGGACTGTGTGTCCTATATGTGACCACCGAGACCTTCTTATAAGGCTGCTAGGGAAGCGACTGCCTGCTTGGACTGTGTTTGGGCCTGATATAGGGTTTTAGGGTTTCCTTTTGCTGATAATATCTGATATAGGGCTGCGTTTTACTTGTTGAAGGCTGCCATCTGTCATGAGAACTGTTTTTAGGGCTGCCATCTGATGTCTTAGGGCTGCTATCTGTCATGAAGACTGTTCTTTAGGGCTGCCATCTCATGACCTAAGGTTTCCATCTGTTATGTGGACTGTTCTTAGGGCTGCCAACTGTCATGTGGACTGTTTCTTAAGGGTGCCAGTAGCTCGTTGAGGCTACTGCTTGGTTGAGCTCTGAGTTTTGAAACTGCCATTAGTTACAGGCCTGCTGTACCTTTTACTGCAACTGTCTAACCCTTACCTACAGCACCTTATCTCTCTCTCTAAGGTATGTACAAACCCGCAGGTAAGGGTCAGTTCTTGTTCCAGTTGTTGACTTGCCTCTGAGAAGCAAAGTCTGATCTGAAAGTAACTCTGAGTATAAGGAAGGTTCTCTACCCTAACACAATCAGATCTAATTAGCCTAAATTTGCTACTGTTGCTAATTTCAGTCAAGTTTAAATTAGTTTAATTTACTACTGCTGCTATTGCTGGTTATGATTTTTATGAATTGCTACTGTCATACTGTTTATATTATTGCTGCATTTAGCTTTTGGTTAAAACCCTAACTTTAACAAAGTGAGCTTTGGGGAGTGTTAAAGTTGAAAGAGATGAAAATTATGTCTTAATTTGTCAGATCTAAACTTGTCTCGTCAATACTGTCACTGCTGTACTATTTGGTTTTTCAGTACTAGTTTTATTTTTGCATTAAAGTACAATTTAAAAAACAAATTGCTTCAAACCCTAACATAACCCTAATTTTAACAAGAAGTAAACACAATAATAGTAGTTTTGACCAACGTTGCAAAAATCGCCGAAAAATCGCAACTTTTTGAAAAAGTCGCGAGGTTTTACCTCTGCCAAAAAATCGGCGCTTAAAAATCATGATTTTTTAAAAAATTGGTGCTTTTTCGAAAAAATCGCGAGTTGATGGAAAAAATCGCCCAGGCTTTTTCACAGTTTTAAAAACTCGGGTTTTCTTTTATAAATTTGATGAGTTTTGTACATGTAACATTGATGTCAACAATACTAAATGGTAATGTTAAATGGAAAATGAAAGATAAAGAGAATGTCACTTTTACTTAAATTTTTAACATTACCATTAATTGTTTCAGGATGTTTGAGAGTGGTTCCAACCTCATCAGACTTCATATGCAAAAAGTAGGATTTTAGATCCCATTTAGAATTAAACAGACTTAATGGTTTTCAGGATTTTAGGATTCCAACGTTTCCAGTGGATTCTATCATGTATGTGGGTAAGGGATTGGAATTTAATGAAGTACATCAAACTCTCTATGTACCTTGATGTTGGTGGTGTCGATGCCTGATTGTTAAAGTTGTTTGAATTCCACTGTCATGACCTTAATAAAAAAATGTACCCTTCAGTAAAGCAAAATCACTTATTAAGCATGGGAAGCTCTTTCTACCTTATTTTAACGCTTGGATTAAGAAGTTTGAACAAAATTGTAGGGTGTTAATTGATGTCCTTGGAGGATCAACTTCGAGATTGGAGGCAGAGGCAAAGTCTAGAGCCTAGAGGTGGGGGAACATGGTGCTATTGATGAATATGATCTCGACATAGACAATGATTTTGATGATTATATTTTTTCAATTTTGATTTAGATATGTATTGCGCTTGGTGCCATTTTGATAATATTTTGTCTCTAATGGCTTGGAATCATAGCTTGGAATCTTTAATATATATTTTTTTCATTAAAATTGTAAAATTTTATGTATTTTTTAACAGTCTGAGTCATTGAAATCAAACCACTCCGAGTTATTTGCATCCACTACATCTATATATTAGAGATTTCTTCATATTTATGTTCCAATGTGTTTATCTGATGTTATTGTTACGTTATATGTTTAAAATTCTGAAAAAAATGAATGTATTTTGTATTTTTTAATGTTTGCCGACTTTTGCCGATTTTTCCCCATTTTTTCGCCAATGTTGCCGAGAAGTTGTATTCGAGACCCTTGCCAACTTTTTGCCGATGCCGACTTTTTCAACATTGATTTTGACAACCCATTATTATGCTTCCTAGATGCAAAAAATTGAATAGAGCTTTATATTGTTCCTATAGAAAAACAAGTGTGGCTAGTTCTCCCATTACAAAGCCAAATGCCTTGGTGGCAAAAGCGTACCAGGTAAAGTGTCTGGCTGTAATGCTCTCCTAATCAGCAAAGGTGGTTGAGGGTAAAGTCGAAGTGCCTCTGCTATGATTAGCCGAATGTACCTGCAGAAGCCCACAGTGGAGTGTCATAATTTTGATTGTCAAAGGCTCGACATGGAGTAGAAAAAAGAGAGCAACAATTGAGCTGAAATATATTCTTTTGAATTGTTTCATAGGCCCTAATTCTTCAATATGAGTTTTGTGGAATGACAGGATAATACATTAAAAAGGATTTGGAAATAATGCTTTGTTACATAGAAAAAAGGTATAGAATTGGAAAATAGACATGTAGAACAAAGAGCTAGCAGCAACTATCACAAATATTAATAAACCTAACGAATTTTTCAATGAATATATTTAAGAATGGAAATCTAGAAAATTTTGTATATACGTTACTTATATAGCTTTTCTGCATTTACCTCTAGAATTATTAGGCACGCCAATATAACAAAACAATAATAGCTAGTATATAGATTGAAAACACTCGGTGAATTAAACCATGGGATACAAAAACCAAATGGAAGGGTTACACGTTTTCAAAGCACTCTAAAGGTTTGTGTGCTTCCCTTTAGTAGTTATTGACTTATTTAGCATCCCAAGATAAACTATTCAAAAGATAGAAAATTAGACCTTTGAAGGTTGGACTATATATATATTTTTGTTTTGAAAAATACTTCTTATATTTACATAAAAATATATACAAACAAATAAGCAAGAACTGGAATGGTATATACAATGAATCTTGTTACCGCCCCACTTGTTCCAAACCCTAATTCTGCAATAAAGAGAAAATAAACCAGCACTAGGGAAGTGCAACACTAGGCTAGAAATTAAAGATGGACTCCAACAAATGGGTTTTAAGACGAGAAGTGAATTGCCAGAAAACAGGAACAGTCAAATTGTTTTGGTGGTTATAAGGTAGCACAAACTTTCTGGAGTTGGGTTGTAGCAGATTATCACTCTATTGATGCCCCCCCTTTACTGGAAGGGGGGCATCTTTAGGGATAACTGGATATTTAGACAGGTAAGAAAAGACATATGATATGGGATACTATCAGATTAATGGGCATTTTCTTTCTGTGGCAAAGGCACTACCAAACTACATTAAATGGAGAAATACACTACATCTAGGGCACATTGCTACATTCAAATCTGATCTAGTGGTGAAGTTTCCAACTAGGATAGGAATATTTGGGAAAGATATTGATTTGCTTGAAGTTGGAGCCAAAGCAGACATGCTTTCTCTCCTTTAATACATAGGGTAGGGGAGCGGAAGCACCATTACTTTGGCTGGAAATATGTGAATTTATGATGTATCCTCTTTTGTGCATTAGTGAAACATAAGATGCATTTGTTCAAAAACAAAGTAGAACCTGTGACTACCATATTAATTTGTAAAGGGAAGCTTCAAAGACTCACTGCAATTTTTTGATACATTCGTAAGTTGGATTTCTTTGCGCAAGTACTGCATCAACTTCAGCCTGAGCCTTTACCAATTTGTCTGGATTCTGTATGTAGAAAGTCAAAAACAATTATTTCAAAATATCCATGGTAGGCAGAGCACTCTAGAATGAATTCCATTATTATTTAAACATTTCGTTAATCAGTTTTATTCAGCCAATCAAACTTAAGGCTAATAAATGCAATCATAGTTATCAGAAATTTTCTGTTGAATTTTAACAACTAAATCAAAATCAATAACAAAACGTTTACATACTTGTGCAAGCATAAACACAGCCCATGTAAGTACTGCTGCTGTAGTTTCATGCCCAGCAATTAACATTGTCATTAGATCATCTCTAAGCTGAACAAGTAAAAGTATGCATTCAAATACTAGAAATCATACATATAAACTTGTGGTTTGATCAACTACTTAAATATGCGCTAAATTAAATTTAACTGCTTTGTCTTTCCGAGGATTCAAACTTCAAACTGAAGTTTGTAACATCTCCATATATTCTCATGATATCATACATGTGACTGAAATTACAAGAACTGCTTGCCTGTCTATTGTCAACATCTTCTCCCTTCATATCAACTAGAAATCTGAGCAAACTTGCATCCTGTCACAATTTAAGTAAATCACAACTTTATTAGTTTAAATAAATCAATGTTTCCATAATTGGTTCTTTTGCAGCAAAGAAAATATTTAGAACAGCAAGGACAGTTCATATTATAATGCATCAACGTAAAACCAGATATTCACTTACCAAAATAAAAGGAGCGAACACAACTTACTTTCACTTTAGAGTAATCCCTTCCTTGAAGAGCTTCAATATCGTCTTCCTGCAATTTAGATTTCAAACCATATTTTTATTAGTTACTAGAATTCATTCAAACAATTGAATACACATTTTATTTGTCAAGGGATGCTTTTTCCAAAGGGATCCATCAGAGGATGCAATGCTAGAGAAATGAAATGAAATTATATCAATGTCAACTAAGGACCGTTAAATGGCTAATGGGACTGTCCAAGTAATATATAATATTGAAAGACAAGGCAGTGTGTTGAACATCTCCACTACAAATTGGAAAGCAATGGGGAAAGGACAATTAAGCAATAAGTATGGTCTCAAACAATTGGCAAATGGGAGCATAGGCAGAAAACATAGTTATTAATAGATAAAATAACAATGGGCACCCCACTGACCACACATTCGGCTCTATCACTGAGGTTTTTTTATTTGCAGGAGGATTACCCATGTAACCTCCCAAACCTGCCCTTTAAGTGGTAAAGCCCTAAAACACAAGTGCAACCACAAGGGAACAAGAGTGGTTGTGTATTGTCACCACAAAAACACCCTCTCTCACTTTAGGTTGCCTCTCCTTTTGCAGAAGGGGGCTATCCCTAGAAGATGTACGATTAACCTTAGAAAAGATGGATGGGTGGAACAAGACTAGTGCCCATCCAACCAGGGCAAAATGGAGTCAAGGTATCGATCTTAGATGGATGTTTTCTATTAATGATCAGGAGAAAACAAAGATGCAAAAGCATGGTACAGTCAGCTCTAATTTGCTGTTTTCTACTGCAGAAAATTACATGAAGGGCCCTGTTATCACATATATAGTAGCCGGGCTACCATACACTATTTTTCTGATTCCAGTACACTTTTCAGCCAGTTCCCTTACATTGAGATGCTGAGATGAGCATCTATTATGGATCATGATTATTACATGGACAACAGTTTTGTTCCCCATGCCATGACTGAGTTTCAGGACACTCAGAGAGATGACCGATGTAGCTATTTAGCCATTTATACAGAGCAGTCAGTATTGCCCAAAGTTACAGCAGTAGTTTCAAAGGATAGATGTTGGTTCAGAATCTTCAGATTATGTGCATTCAGGTGTATGACTCAGCAGGTATATTATGGTGTTATGGTTATATTGCTTTTATTTTCATTCTTGTAGCATGTCTTAGCATTTAGTATCATGATCTGGCAATCATATACATGTGTGGACCTGGTTGCATCTTTATATATATTCTTTGTCCCCACTCAGATTTAGAAGTTCACTACCCATAATCATTGGTTTTACCCTCCCTAGGGAGAATAGAGGTGATCATTCCCACCATACTTTGGCTTGCTAGTGTTGGTCTCATTATTCACTGTCTTCACCCATCCATTACCTTCCAGTTTGTTTATTACCCTGATTTACTACTTGACTAGTGGCATGGAGGACCTTACCCCACTTTAGCCTCTATGTTGGATGAGCTTCCCTGTTTTTTGTGCCTCGGCTCTGAGTTGGTGACAAAACTTACCTTTGGTAAGTTGGATTGTAGTCCTAAATCATTCTAGTCGGTTGTCCCGATGTTTGGCACTAGTACGAAGTCCCCCTAGTCACTTAAGATGTGTTGGCTAAAACTGAAAGCTCATGTACTACTTGTGGAAACTTATGTAAATTCGCCCAGGAAACTGTAAACTCTAGAATGTGTTTATCAACACACGTGAGTAAAGGGAAAGAGCAATGAAAAGCTAAAATACTCCTTGAAGAGTATAAGAAAGGTCCAAAAAAGCAATAGTTCTTAAACTCCATATCTAAACAATTGTTGACATTATGTATATGTATGAACATGCCCTGGATGCAAGCTGCGATTAGTTGTGCTTCTTAGCACACCTGAGATCTGAAGGGTTATGTAGGCCAAAAAGGCCATGAAGTGAAATCAATGGATCCTAATGAACTTGGATCATCTTTTATAAAAGTAGACATGGTGCCTAAGTTGAATAAGCACTCTTTGAACAACTTACCCATCTATGAGACACTGCTATCCCCCGTGTTATTGCTTGTCCAGCATATGTTAGAGTGTGTATTCCCTTTGCATTTCCAAAGTGTCACAATGTCAAGTCAGTAGTCATCCCTTAGCCTAGCCTTTTTATTTTTAGCCCTCACCCTTCACTAGCAAATTGATCACAACTGTGAAGTGAGTATGGTCTTGAAAGTCTGGTCTGAGTAATAATAATAATTAATGACCTTATATATTTGGTTTTAGATCGCCAGTAAATGATTACTTCTTGTTATAATTGTTACTTGAATGAATTGTAGAACATGTTTTAACCTTTGGCACCTTGCAGCAGTTTTGATGATAGTCTAACTTATACTATTGGTTATTTTGACTTGGTCAAACCTAGTTTGACCAAAGTCAAGCACAGGACATGAGGTGGCAGACCTCAGATGATACAAAGATATGATATATGGTCTGGTACTGGTCACGAGGTGGTTCTATGCAGTGGTTTCAGGCTTATGATGATGATTTGTGCTTTTCAGCAGTTTTACAGATGATTATTATTTGGTATGTCGGGTATGTTGGATATTTATTATGATCATGCAGAGATCTATATGGTGTATGAGTACACATCTTAGACGGATTTTGGCTCTCTGAGTCCAATGAGGCGATCTTTTTTCAGTTCCGGGAAGTTATAGTGATTTTTAGCCTCAGTTGGCTATCCTAGTGCAGTTTTGGCTTGTCAGATGGCTTATCAAGGCAAAGGTTGGACTTGACTGGTTCACCTAGGGCGCTGTGCATGGAGGGGGTGGTCCATCCACTTGTTATTACCATATTACCCCCCTCCCAGAGAGCCTGGTGGGCTCACCTTGACAGCGCAGGCACTCCAGGAGGCAGTTTGGGCAGTTTCACACTTCCCAAGGCAAATTAAAAATGGTAAAAATGGCTACTGAGGGATTCGATTTGGGCTACTGAGGCAAGGGATTAGCATGGGATGACTTTTGATGATGAGTGGGATGTCTTCCACACCTTCTCCAGCAGTTTCAGCCTTCAGTGGGTCCTACACTCATCACTCCGGCATTTTTTGTGGATTTATGGAGCCTCCTAAGGCTCACAACTTCTCCAGAGAGACACGATTTGGTGCTTAGAGCATTATTTTATTGATATTGTTCCATGGGGATTGACCAAGGGTGTTAGAAATTACCCCTTGGACCCACCATGAGCTAAATCTTATATTTTATCATTGACATTTGGTGGGACCCCCTCTCCTAGGGCGATTTGGTCCATTGATGTATTATTTTATTATTGATCCATGTACTTTTATGTTGAGCTCGTCTCAACCATTGATTAGATCACTTTGATCCTTTAATCTTAGCCATCCATTCAAAAGGTGGTTAGGGTTTTGGTGTCTCTCCATCCTATTTAAAGGAGAGAGCTCCTGATTGTAAAGGGGACTTTTGGCTCTGGATTATTGGAATAGAAAAATACTATTGCATCTACTTGTTGTGTTGTGGTGAATGCTTTTGGAGTTCAACTGTTTGTTCTTCCTTTGCACTGGGTTATTGGAGATTATCTTGCTATCTTTTTGTCCATGTATTTTTCATCTACAGGTGGAGGCCGAATTGGTTCAAGGAGGACGCATTGGTAGGGGAAGACTCTCCCTGCTTCTTCTTTGGGTTTCTTCCTCGGTAACAAGGAGTATTACTGTCTTAGTACCTTCTACTTCATGTTATCATTTTTTATTTGCTTGTATTTCCTCCATGCTTGATCATTCTGACTGAATCGATTTCCTTGGTTTGACAGGTAGAGGAGGGCGCACATGTGGACTAGGGCATCACTTCAAGGCAAGAAAAATCAACAATCTCTCATTTGATCTCTACAGGAACATTCCTCAACAACATGGCAACCTCATCCATCACTCAGGTATGATCTCAAGGTAAATTTCCCATTCCATGATCTATCCATTTGTATAAGTCATTAAAACCCTCATTTTTCATTTTTTTAGATCTACTTGGATCTAGCAAGCTTTTCGGTAAAATATTGAAAGCCCACCTCTATAGCATCCACGGCAATTCGGATCTATAGTTTGGTGTGGATTGGCTTCCATTTGACCCTTTTCCCAAGGCACATTAGCCTTCTTGAGGGAGGTCGCACTCCTTGAGGGAAGCTATTGAGGCTAGTTTCAAAATGTGGGTAGGTGAGATCTCGCTTGATTTGCACTCCTCACTTGATAACCTACCCTAGTACTTGACTTCTTTGATTTTTGCCTTGTGGGCCCCATTCCTCATTTTGAGGGTTGTGCCCCACTTGGGTCATTGGGTGATGCACTTTCAATCTCAAATCTACTAAGATCTAGCCATTGGATGCCCTTGATCTTCAAAACCCACCTTGCTTTGCACCTTGACAACCCCGATCTACATTTTGGTGGACATCCAACCCCATATGGCCCAATTTCCAAGACACTGATCTTCTCCAAGCCCTCACGACTTTCCTGGGTTGTTAGATTTCTCTGTGGGTTGATCTCTGTTTGGTTGTTTGCACACTTAGATACTGTCATATCCCTTCATCAAGCATAGCTAGAAATCCCTAACTGTTAGATCTACGTTTTGGGACACTTCCCCTGTTTTAAGGGTCACGTTTCCCAAGGCAGTTGACTTTGACCATTTTTAAACTAGCTTTGAATCCTGGAATCATACTTAATCATAGAATCATTGTGTGTCATCTTTCTTTATCATATCGCACCTTTCCTAAGCCTCCATAGTGGTCCTACTTCCTTAATTCTAGGGTTCCATACCTGTCACCCTACGTACTTCATCTGATTGATTTGATTTGGTGATTGGGTTGATCTCTCCTATCGGGAGTAGATATGGGTCTCCCCCTTGCTATCTTGGCTTTGATAGCTAAAGCGAAGAGTGCCTTGGTTGGCGTGACAACCATCCTTTTGGGAACTAGGGCTCTCTTGGTTCACCACTTTAGTTTCCTGTCCCCTCTACCATCCACCTTGGATCCATCTGTAGGGGCAACTACAAGATTGGTGATAACGGGCCCTTCGAAATCTGTACCTCCTAAAACATGCAATGATCATGTGCCTCACTATAAAATAGAAAATCTGCAATCAACTCTAATTAAGATGATGGCTGCAAAATTAACATCTTCAAAAATAAAACAGTAAAGGGGCATAAGAGGGGAAGCCCACTCCTAAACCCTTTTAATGGAGTATAATTACCCTTCACAAATTCCACCCCAAACAATGGAGCTCGACCTTGCTTTTATAGAGAAGAGAGGAAGAGAGGGCGCATTCTAGAGAGTTCTAGGGCTTGGGGGGCGCATATCCCAATCCAAGGAGAAAAACTAGCTTGGAACTAAGGCTTGGTTGGTGTAATATGATGAGGTGGCTGCCACCTCAAGAGAGGGACGCCCCTCCTCTACCTCGTAGTCTCCTCCAACCAATAACAAGCCTCCAAATAGGAAAGTTTCCCAAGCCAAGAAGGAGGGTGCATTTCTTGATGAAGGAAATCTTGCAATGCTCTGATTGCTAACTGGAAGCTCTAACTCTTGATTGATTCTCTCTCCGATATAGATTGCCAACTGGACTGGCACTTTATTTGGCTCTTTTTCCTCTATTTTAGAGAAAATAATTTTTCTCATATCTTTATTTTTCTAATTAAATAATTCTTTGTAATTATTTTTGAGAGAATTTTTATTTAAGTGAATAATATTCACTCAAAACTTAGGAAAAGTGGGTTTTGGGGTTTTGTGCGTGCTCCGGGTTAGAAAACGAGCACCCCCAAGGAAAAAACATCCCCTAGACCACACGTTTATCATATTTTTTATTTTTTAATTAAAAACATTAAAAAAGCCCGTAAAACGGGAAAAAATAATTTCGTCCGAATTGACTCAAAATCCTAGGGGACCTAGTGCATGTTCATAATGACTCAATTCTATGTCTAGCAAGCTCATAAACATTGACACATGAACTTTAATAACCTCCTAAGGCCTAACCGCCAGGACGACCATTCCAGCTTTGGAGGACCGATGAAAAACTCGTTGATTATACAACACTTATTCAGTATTGCATAATTGACAAGGAAAAACCACCATGGAATGATCACCTTTGGTAGCTAAGTCCTAGGAAGCCAAGTTCTTTACATAAGATAGTCTTGCTAGTACATTTTTACAATATCCCAAAGGGGGTATGAAGCATGCAATTTATTACAAAGAGGCCAAAATTGGCCCTGAAAAAAGACTTATGGACTTTTGAACACTGATGATGAACATTGAACATGTTCACAACTCTGGCGGCTCACAAGAAATCCAACTAATGTACAAATTAGTTGGTAACATTCGGCTCCAACTGCGGGACGTGCACTCGTTTGATTTTTCAATAAAAAAGGGTGGGCGAGAATCGCAGAATCTCTGGTTTCTGCACAAAACTTAAGTGCATCAGTTCCACATATACATGATAAATATGCCAAATGCAATATAAGCTAAAAATAAAATACAAGGTTAGTATACAAAATTTAATATAAAAAATGAATGTACATGAGCTATCATACAAAATAATATACAAAAAGTAATCTACAAAAAGAAAAGACTGAAAGACAAAAGGAAAGGGTTTAGAGTAGCCCTAAAATGCCCCCATGGGCATTTATGTTTCACTGCCATAGAACAGCTTCTGATGTTTCCCATTCACTGGCAGGTTCAACCTTTCTCCTTCCATGCTGTTGAGCAAAAAGGAATTGTGCCAGCCACATCGTGAATGATAAATGGCCCCTTCCAATGGCTATCAAATTTCCCGTGTTTGCTCGGCTTGTCTCTTCTTTTATCCCACAAGAGGACTGTGTCCCCAATCTGGAAAGGTCTCAGCTTGGCTAATTTGTCGAAGGTACTCTTCATGCTCTCCTGATGTCTAAAACTTTGATCCATTGTTGCCCTTCTGCACTCATCTAGATCAATAATCTGATTCACCCTCTGCTCCATGCCATCCTCCTCTTGACCATACTCGATGAGCAACTGAATCACTGGTATTTGCATGTTGATGGGTAACTCAGCTATGAAACCATATAAAAGCTCGAAGGGAGACTTTCCAGTAGCACTTTTCTTAGTTATCCGATCAGCCCAAAGTGCATACTTTATCTTACTATCCCATGCCTTCTTATTATTCCCCACAATTATCTTGATAATATTCATTAAGTTCTTATTTGTGGATTCAGCAAGTCCATTTCCCTGGGGGTAATAATTGGACGAATGGGATAGGGTAATGCCATACTTAAAACAAAAGTGATGTCAATTGAACTGAAGGCCTTGGCATTATCAGTTGTTATCTTAAGAGGGATACCAAATCGTGTGATGATTTTATCCTCAAGGAAGTCGATAACAACTTTCTCAGTGGCAACTATGGTGGGTCTGGCCTCTGCCCACTTGGTGAAGTAATCAGTAGCTGTAAGAATCCAAGAAAACCCTTTACTTGAATTATCCTTAAATTGACCGATGAAGTCAAGCCCCCACTGCTGAAAAGGGGCAATGACCACTACTAGCTTGAGGCGAAGAGCTGCCAATTTCTGCTTCCCGGTAAAGTGCTAACACTCCCGACAACACTTAACAAATTTATGCACATCCGCGAAAAGGGATGGCCAGTAGTAACCTGCTCGGAGGATTTTGTGGGCAGTTGTATTTGCTGCAAAGTGGCCACCACAAAACCCTGAATGAAATTCTACCAAGATTCTTTTCGAATCTTGTTCATTAACACATCTAAGTATTACCCAGTCTGGGTTCCTCCAACCCAAACCTTCTTGAGTGAGGCAATACCTAGTTGTTTTCAACCTTAAAGCCTGTCTTTTATGACCCTTGAGGTGATCTGGGCAAGTAAGATGAAGAAGGAAATAGATGATGTCTGAATACTAGTGGTTATCAAGATTCTGCAATGTTGGTGTCATGACTAGCTCAGATCCACTGTTTTCACAAACCATTCCAATGGCTTCCTCATTCTTCTGGGTCAACATCTTAGCACGACCTTGTCCTTTGATGAGCTTGGTGGGTTTTATTTCTAAGTCACATTTATGGATCTTTGACACCCATGTACCCCTTATTCCTAAACAATCTTGTTGGGACAAGATATCTTTTACTGCAGTATGGGGAACATAACCTATGACTTTAGAATACCCAATGTAGGTCCTGAAATGTTTCGATGATTTGACCAAGGCATAAGCTTGCTTCTCCATGATGGTGTATTTTAATTTTGAATTATGTAAAGCACGGCTCATGAAAGCAATGGGTTGCTCAAATCCTTCATTGTTCTTCTCGAGCAAAACCCCTGCTATGGTATCTTCAAATGCAAAGGAAAATATCATGAAATCCTTGGTGTAGTCTGGGCTGACTAGGACAGGCGATCTTGTTATAGCATCTTTTATACATGTGAAGGCCTCCCTTCCCTCATTTGTCCATACAAACTTGGCATCTTTCTTCAATAATTTCTACATGGGATTCATTAGTTCTACCAAGTTAGGGATGAATCTTCTTATAAAGTTGATGTCATCATTGAAAGACTGGAGGGCTTTGACATTCTTAGGCAAAGGTATCTTTTTAATTGCCTCAATTCTCTCAGGATCAACCTTGACCCCATCCTTGGATATGATGTGTCCTAAGAGCTTTCCTTCATCAATACCTAGGACTGACTTAGCCGGATTTAAGGAAATGTCATACTTTCTACACCTTTCAAATACTTGTTTTAAATGACTTATGTGGCTAGATATTTCTTTGGAAAATACAGTCAAGTCATCTTGATAAATTTCTATGGTTTTTCCAATTAGCTCCTTGAACGCATATTCCATAGCTCTTTGGAAAGTGGCCCCAGTGTTCAATAAACCAAAAGGCATTTTTAAGTATTCGTAAGTGCCCCAAGGTGTTGTGAAAGTAGTCTTATGTATGTCCTCTTTATGAATGACTACTTGGTTGTATCTTGAAAAACCATCTAACATGGACATCATGCTAGCACCTGTGACAAGCTACATTTAGATTTCTAAAGTGATGCATATCCTTATGCTTCCGTTCTTTTTCCTAACAACCACTAAGTTAGAGCACCAAGATGAATGCCTTGTTGGTGCAATGATCCCTGCTACTAACATTTTCTCAAGCTCCTTTTTAACAATGGGAGCTAACTTAGGGTTGATTTGTCTCAATTTTTGTGTGAAAGGTTTAACCTATTTGATCTCTTGCTTCAAAGGTATAGTGTGTTGGAACACATCTTCACGATATGCTTTTAATTCATCATAGGTGAAAGCAAATACATCCCTATACTCTTTAACCAAACTGATTAAGTCATTTCTTTCTTTTTCGAAGTTACCTTTTCCTATTTTTATCATTTTAGGTTCTTTATCTAACCCAATGTTTATTTCCACATAGTCCCCTAGTTTCAATGAATCAATACTGCTCTTCTTCCAGTCCTGCCTGTCAAAAATGTTTTCAAGGGCTACCAAACCACGAGGAACATGATTGTCAAACCGATTGCCTTCTCCCTGATACTCTTTACCCTCTTCCTGAAAATTGACATTAAAGTTCGCGAATTCTTCAACATTATGAATAAACTTTAAGATTTGTTCATCATCTCAAAAAACTTGCCAATGTTCCATGTTATCTGGTACTGATGATCTGAAATTGATTTCTAAAGTACAAATACCATTTAAGTTTTAACATTTCTTTTGAAAGTTGAAGTGTCGATGCTGAAACTGCTACCCTGTCTGTTGCGTTGTTCTAATCTCTAGGAATGGCTTCTATGTTTAAGGAATCAAAGAATTCCATGGTGTCCCAAATTGCATTTCTATACTTTTTTAATCTATGACATTTGCATGCAAATTGTTTTTTTACTTGGAGAACTATCAAATGAAAGTCACCTTTTATACTTAGCTTCTTTATCCCCATGTCCTTTGCTAGTTCTATCCCAAGTAAAAGAGCCTCATACTCTGCCACATTATTGGTTGCTTCAAATTCCAGTCTATATGAAAAGTTGAAAATCTGACCTCCTGGTGAGGTGATGACAATCCCAACCCCCTTTCCTGATCCTGAATGAGCACCATCAAAATTCATTTTCCAAATTTCATCTACCTTTTCATCTCTAATTTGTTCTTGAATGGGGGCCAAAAAGGTAGAATTAATTGCACAGTTCCTGTTATCACACAACTTGTAGTTGTCCCTAAAGGTAGGTGATCCTATCCAGGATGGCAGAGGCATTGGACAACTAAAGGGGTGACCCAAGAGATGCCACAGTTCTCAATGCAATTGGGTGTCATGCTAACCAAGGCACTCTTCACTTTAGATCTAGCCTAAGCAAGACCAAGGGGGAGACCCTAGCTAACCTATGAAGGATAGCGAACCTACTCAAGACCTCCTAGGAAATGTGAAAGATGAAAGGGAGAAGATCAAGAGTGGATAGATCTCGATCTAGGATTGATAAGTGGACCCAAGGAGTTAGGGCTTGGTTGAAGAGGCTTATGAGATGGACAAATGTTCAACCAAGGAAAGATTAGGCCACTTACGGGTTAAGAATAGTAGATCTAGATAGATCTAATGCCAAGTAGAAAGACCCAAGTGGGGTCCACCCTTAAAATATGGAAAATGGTCAAAATGGGTCCCACAAGGTAGAGATCAAAGTGAAATGGCACTAGGGAGTTTGCTACTCAATGGATCTATGGATTTGAGAAGGAACAAGCAATACCCACGATGTGGATCTAGCAAAATCCCACCTACCCAACAAGTGTGACCTCTTTGGGAGAAGCCCAGTGCCTTAGATGAGGGAGTAAATGGAGTCGGATGCCCACCAAACTCCCTGTTTAAACCAAAATTTGACGGAAGCTTGCAGGGTAGGCCTCCCCACCAATGCGCACTCCTCCAAATCGTCTTCTTTGCTTGCAAATCCATATAGAGGAACAAAAATACAAAATAGCTACCAATATCCTCAGTGCAATGGAACAGCATTTACAATCACCATAGCCTAAACATCCATCTCAAGATCCAAGCATGTACTCAAAAGATATTTCTTCTATTTCAATAACCAAGAGCCAAAAATCTCTAAATGCCTTTACAATAAGGGGGGCCGCTCCTTAAATAGGAGGAGAGAGACCAAAACCATTACCACTTTATGAATGAGTGGTTGAGATCAAAAGATAGAAACAATACAATCAACGGCTAAGATGAGCTGGTACAATATAACATGGATCACTCACATGAGGGGGGTGCGCACTCATTAAAAGAAGCCCTAGGGGGGTGAGCACCACATAAAAGTGACTAGAACATAAGTGTGCCACATAAGATGACAAGGACAAGTGACTAGGAGAACATGGTGGGGCTAGGAGGCTTTATTATCCTTCACTAGCATCACCCCATGGCACAATAAAATAATATCTGACTCAATAACATGTCCATGTGAATAAATGATCAAATCCTATCCCCCTCGACTGAGAGAAGAATGCATCAAAGGACAATCCGGAGACTATGTGAACCCCACTGAATGCTGCAAACTGATTTGGAAGGAGTGGGATACATCATAGGTGACCTCTGAACAGACCTCATGGCAAAACCTTTCCTCAATAGCCCAAATCGATTTCCTAAATGACCTTTTTATTCCACCTGAAAAACCATCAAAATGCCTGAAACCCACTGCCGAATGCCTGGGCACAAACTTTGACTGCAGCATCATGTCTGGAGATGAGGTAATATGGTAATAACAAGTGGCTTGACCACCCCTCTCCTTTGTAGCGCCATATGCAAACAAGCAATCCCAAGACAACTGCTGGATAGGCCATTTCTGCATGGCAAAACTAGCCAAAAGTGGAAATCTAATCACATCCTCTCTAAGAGTGCCTGAAACTGAATATTGAGTGTCTCAATGGACTCAGAAGGTCCAAATCCACTAAGGATGAGTACCCATACACCATGTGGGAACCTGTAAGATCATCTATAGCCTCATCCATACCCGGACAATAATAATATAATGGTCTAGAAATAATAATAATCAATAAAAAAGTGCATCAACCATCATCTGAAACCTGTGTCCACTGTATGGAGCCATCAAAGGTGTATCAAGGACCATATATCATCATCATACATCATCACTGGTCCAAATCATCACTGATCCCAAGGTTGACCAGGTCAAACTGGGTTTGACCAGGTCAAGACTGATCAAAATATGACCTAGGCTGAAAAAGCCTACTGCTGTAAGTGCAAATGGTTAAGACATGCTCTTTTAATAATTTTCATAGCAAGACTTAAAGTATTAAGCATCATTTCACTGGCAGCTAATTAATAATAGTATAAAGCATAAGTTCAAATAATTATTTACTTTACAAAGAACCCCAAGTATATACTCATTCTATAGACCAATGTTGCACGACTCGGACTCGGCAAATACTCGGCTGGCATATGACTTGTAGACTTGGGAAAGACTCGAGAAAGACTCAGGACAAACTCGGCAAGACTCGGCAAATAGGAAAAAAATAAAAATATTGTACATTTTTTGCCAAAAAAAGAGTTTAGAAGCATTTCCAATCCATATAAGCTATAAAACTACAATTACAGAAAGAAAATATTTAAAAAATTAACCAAATATATTAAAAAGTTAAAAACAATAAAAAAAATAAAGAAATTAAATTACATAAATAATATATTAAAAAAATTACATAAGAAATTAAATTACAGAAATAATATATTAAAAAAAATCAACCACTAACCTAAGTTTAAGCTAAGTTACCTAGCGAATTAATAAATTAAAATTATATTTGAAAAAAATTAAAAAAACAATTTAAAATAAAAAAAATAAAACTTCAAAAATAATATATTAAAAAATAGAAACAATAAAAAAATAAAGAAATTAAATAACTTCAATTTAGTTTAAAGTTTAAACTTAAAGTATAAAATTTAATTTTAAACTATTAGTATTAACTATTACATTTAAAATAGAATATTACATAAATTTTAAAACAAGTAAATTACTAAATAGTATTACTATTACATATTACGTAATAACTAAATTTATCGTATTACATAATATTATCTAAATTTAGTTTATGTATTACATTGATAAATTTTATAAAAAATTTAGTTTAATGTAATAGTAAAGCACATAGCAGCTTCACGGCTTCACGGCACACAGCACACGGCTTCACGACAGCTTAAAAATTTAGTTTAATGCAATAGTAAAGCACATAGCAGCTTCACGGCTTCACAGCACACGGCAGCTTCACAACACACAGCACACGGCTTCACGGCAGCTTCACGGCTTCACTAACCTGGTCATGTCTTAACGGCTTTCACGGCTTCATGGCTTCACTCCTCACGGCGGCAAGACGGCACAGCGGCTTCACTCCTCACTCCTTCACAGCAGCTTCAGGGATCACGGCAGACAGCTTCACTCCTCAATTGCAAACTTGCAGACACTCAAACTCAGCAACAACAAATAGACGTGATTTTTTTTTGCTAGCCGAGTCTGGCGAGTATGCCGTCGAGTATGACCGAGTTCCACGAGTCAACCTGAGTCCGCGAGTATGAAGACGAGTCTTCGGCGATTACGTGGGGAGGGCATCCACTCGGCAAGACTCATGGGTACTCGCGAGTATGCCCCGAGTGGTGCTTCACTGCTACAGACGTGATCAATTTGCTAGCAAAGGGTGAAGGTGAAAAATGCAAGGCTAGGACAAAGGGGATGACTCAACTGACTCAACACTGTGATACTTTGGATTAGGGAAAGGGAATACACACTTAAGCATGTGTCGGATAAAAATATACACAGGGGATGGCAGTGTCTCACAAATGGAATAAGTTATCAGAGGAGTGCTTATTCAACCTTGGCAAATGTCTACAAATCACATCATTTTAATTCATTTCCTTCGCCAGCAGTCTTTGGATTTAGCATATATTTAACCACTGCTTTCATTACGCCTATATAACCCTTTTGGGGATTTCACCTGTGCTTAGAAGCACAACTACTAAAGCTTTCATCCAGGGTGCTTTTAGTTTCCACAGTATTTCATTTGACAACCCTTTTGGGGATTTCACCTGTGCTTAGAAACACAACTAGTAAATCTTTCATCCAGGGTGTTTTAAGTTTCCAATTTATTCAATTTCACAACCCTTTTGGGGATCTTGCATGTGTTTAGTTAGCCAACACAACTCATGCAACTAGGGGGACTTTCTACAATCAAGACCAAACATCGGGGCAACCGACTAGAGTGATCAAGGTATCAAATCCAACTCACCAAAGGGTAAGTTTTGTTGCCAACTCAGAGCTGAGACACAAACTAACAGGGATGCTATCCAACACAGAGGCAAAAGTGGGGAAGTCCTCCATATCACAGGCTGAGGTGTAAGTCAGAGTAAAACAAAAAGCGGGAAAGACAATGGATGGATGGGGAAAGTGAAAGTGATGCCTAAGCTAGCAAGCTATAAAAGGTGGGAATGATCATGTCCACACTCCTAAGAGGGTAAAACCAACAAGTATACAACAAGAGCTTCTACATGTAAGTAATACAACCATTTATATAATCAATAACAACCATTTTCATTTTGTATAGATATACTGCCAGATCATGATAACTATATACTAAGTCAAGCTATCAAAATGACAAAAAGAGAAAGATAATAAAACCAATGCACATCATATACCTGCTGAGCTGTATACCTATATCTGCTATCTGGATCACCTATAACCACTGAAACACTGTTGTTGATACTCTCGGCACTGCACTACTCTGTATGGAATAAAAGGTCATCTCGGTCATCAAATCTGAGGTCAAGAGGCTCAGTCGTGGCATAAGGTCTACTGCATGTCTGATCTGGGGTTGCTCTGATGTGTGAGTGATCATAAATAATACTGCTCATCATAGGCTGATCTCATGTAAAGGCTTGGCTCAAAAATATACAATGAATTGCTCGCCAAAAATATACAATGAATTGCTCTGCAATCATGGTATCTTGGCTACTATGGATGTGATAACAGTTCGCAAGATCATCAATATTATAAACATATTCATTAGAAGGTCTCTTGGTATTTTCTACATGGTTTTTCCTTTCCTTCTCACTATGCAATTTTACTGAGTCTTCTGATGTAGGTACAGTGGCGTAAGTCCAGTCCATTTGGATCCAACCTCCTCAAGTAGCAGCCCACTTTTTGGAAAGCAACATTCCCCATTTATCCGGTACATCTATTACAAGGATATCCATAGTCACATGAATGTCCGGATACTCAGCCAATCTAACCAGTTGATTTACTATGATGTCCACTACAACTTTTCTAAAATCCATGGCACAAACATTTTGATATGGTCTATTTGTTCTTAGATGAAGTTGATGCATAACCTTCTTTGTCATGATGTTGGATGAAGATCTTGAATCTAACATACAATTATGTAGAAGAAGATCACCTATCATCAATGATACATAGAAAGGCGGGTGATCCTCTTTACTTGTGTCCATGGTATGTAGAACAACAGGGGGATCTTCTATGACATTGTTGTCGCATGAGGAAGGTTGTTCTAAGTTTTCTGCAAAAGTGACTTTCTTCGGAATGGGATGATTTAAGACTCTCATTAATTTTTCTCTTTGCTCAGGAATCTTAAAGATTTCGGTACCAGGCAGAGGTATTTTTACTTTTTTGAACCAATTACCTAAATCAACATTCATATCATCAGATTCATAAAGATTTGTTACCTTAGGGGGATATTGAATGTTCTTTCCAGCATTTTCTCTTCTCTGGTAAGTGAAGCCTTTGAACTTCGGCATCTCCCGGATTTGATCTGGTGAAGGCATCTCTCCATAGGTTCTAGTGAGGTTGTCTTTTTCCTGGCTGTACTGTCTAGCTTGTCTCCAACTTTCTTTGGGGATAGTATGGACATCACCTACGGCATTTACAAAATCAAGCCCACTTGAAAACTGCTCACTACTGCTCGCTTCGGGGAAACCATTTTCTATGACATAGCGTGCAAAGTAACAAGTTGATTTTTCATGAAAGTCTTTGCATGCTCCGCAAAATGGTGTGAACTCTTCTACCATGTTAGTAGCCTCTAATTGATACGGAGGCCTCTTTTCATCGGTTGGTCCTTTCTTTTGCCAATTTCCCTTCGGAGGAAAATTTCGTTGAATAGGTTGGGATTGAGATCGTTCCATAGCTATGACCCGATTATGCATTTCTTTGAGCTGGGAAACATACTTCATTTCCATAGCTTCCATCTTCTCATTCATTTCTTTAATTTTTTTATCATGATTATCCTAATGAGAAGTGGATGCTTTCTCTTTAAGCTCAATTTGTTTCATGAAAACTAGTCCTCTAGTATATCCAGGAATGTTAGACTTGCAAGAAGATTGCATGTTTTTATCGATTTTTACAGACATATCTTGAGCATTTAAAAGTGTGGTGGGATCCTTATCTCTAAGCCAATACTGCATCTCACCACCTAAAGCTTCGATGTAATATACCAAGATAGATTGTGCTTATGGTTTAAAGTTTGCATGCATGTTGTTCACTAAGTCCTGGAATTTCCTATTGAATTCCTCCATAGTCTCATTCTCACTTCTCTTTATAGTATGGAGGGCAGCTAGTTGATGACGTGGCTCTTTTTTCTCTCCCCACTTGTTTGTGAAAGTAGTTTTGAAAGCTACTATAGTTGCGAAGGAGTTGTCAGGCAAGTTCATAAACCAGTCACTAGCATCCCCTTCTAAAGATTCAGCAAACAACTTCATGTATACATCCTCATATCTGTGTTCAACTGCTTGGACCCAACTACTGAGACACTTTGAAAAAAATTTCAGGTGGACAACTGTGGTAATGGCATCGGTTCCAGTGAAGGTTGGAAGCTTGTCGATAGCCTTGTTAGGTAAGTCATGGGGTTGACCTGCTATATGAGTGATGTTAAGTGGACTAAAGAATTCACCCATTATGTCAAACAAAATATTATTCTCTAAAAATAGACAATGAATGTCTGAAATAGACTCGGATCCTAGATTCTCAAGGATCCTACAAGAAGATAGCTTGTTTAATCTCCTTTGATAAACCTTCTCATGTTCAGGAATGAAATCAAGCAAGCCTACAGAGTTTCTTATAGTTGAATACCTTGGTAAATTATGTGACAGTAGAGTCGCTAGATGGATCAAGTTGAACCAGGAACAAAATATTTGTCCCCGACAACGGCGCCAAAAATGCTGCCACCGAAATGCACACCTGGGGGGAAACGCAACATAAATCTTTCTAAGCTGCTAGGTGTGACCTTGGGGGCAAGTCTCGAGTCAGGTGTTGTTACCTGATCTTGACTCCTCCGTTTAGGCAAACTCCTAACTGAAGCCAAGGGGGATAGACCCTACTAAAAAAAAAGTTTCCAGGGATTTTTGAGTTTGTTCTAAAAGTTATGGATGGGAATGAGTGTTGTTTCTAGGAGTTTTTTTAGGTGAAAATATGAATTGATAACCAAGCTTATTGCAAATAAATTAAGTAAATCAACAGCACGATATTAGCATGAAATAAACAACAATTGCGAGATTGATAATAAGCAAATAAAAGATGTTGCTGGAAGAGTAAAACCAGTGCCAATGGAGTCACAGATCGTAGTAATGTTGTTGTGAATCGAAAATGTTTTGCAAGTGTTCTAGGTTGATTTTAATTAAGATGAAAAATGATGAGTTGATTAAAGGGAAAAGGGGATTCCCGATATACCTTGTTGTACGGGGAATATGCCCGTATGTTGATCTAGGTGGTTTCACACAAGAACATGTGGGTTGGAAAGGAGTCTCGAGAGCTTGTTCAACACTACACCAACAAGGATGTAGTCTAACGGTGCCCTGAGGTCGCTTTCCAGTGGTTCCTGCTTCCTTTGCAAAATTTCCCCACTTTCGATCAAGTTGAGGTAACACCGGAATTTCGTTACGGGATTTTAACTAAATATTGTTAAATTAATTACTAGCCACTCTCAATTCCTTTTGATGCACCTTACTGTTCGGACGAACCGCAGGGCTGAAGAGCATACGAAAAGGAATCCAAATTTTACAAGTTTTTGAACAATGTTTTATTTATTATTAAGCCCAAGAATCTCTTTCAGGTCAAAGACATTACTTGGGAGAGCATGGGAGTTAATTCCAAAAGCAAATAACTGAAAACTGAAAAGGTTCTTTAATTACTACAGCAAAGAGTATCTTTTCCCCTTTTGGGTACTTCGGTAGAGCAATGTTGGGTTAGTATTTAGTTTTGCCAAATATGAAAATAAGCCAAAGCAAAAATAAACAAAACTAATCTAAGATAAAAGAAATGAGTCTAAAAACGAAAAAGAGAAGCTAATCTAACAATTTACCCAAGAATCTCTTTCAGGTTTGAGACCGTACTCGGGAGAAAAAGGCGGTTAGTAAATCAAACTTTCCAAATAAACAAAGTAAGCTACTTGAAATAAATTTGATCTAACTCTAATTGCAAAAATTGAAACTAACTTAATAAAATGCTACTCTAATGCAATGCAGGTATAAAGCAAATAAATAAATGGACAGATACAAGCTTCCTTCCCGGTCTGAACTGGAGCATCAAACTGGAAATGGCCAGTTCCGAACTGGCCTCCCTGCTCAAAAACAACCGGTTCTGTACTTGTCATACAGGGGCACGATTATTGGGGAACAAATATTCACACACATGACACAAGAAGCAGGGTATGTACCATTAGAAATAACTTCAAAACAGCTGTGGAAGTTAGATGGTTATTGAAAATGGGAAGCTACTAGACAATAAGCAGGACGAGGATCAGAGTAACCTGCCAGGAGTTTAATTGGCAAAAGCATCCTGACAGATAAAATTGACAAATTGTATCATCTTGTTCTATCTTGACGTCCATTTGGGACTAGGTAATGCATATTTGCCCCAGTTAAGAACTGTGGCTTTCATTTTTAAAATTCTGTTCTATTATACATAAGTCTACCATTCCATCTCTTTCAAAACAAAATGCAAAACATAATTTACCTAGCTATATAGCTCCTTAAAAGTACATAAAAAATTAAAATAAATTAAATAACCATAAGCCTATGGGTTGAATCCATGGAGCCACCAACAAACCTGTCTTGTTTCCTTGGCCCCTGATATCAAATTATCAAGACACTCGTTAATGACCTTTAGGTCTTCCTGGAACTTTCGTTGGCGAGGAACTAACCATCTTGCCAGAGGAAATTTCCAGTATGGTATGTAAAAGGTTGATCTATGCTCGGCTTCAAACAGTGTACCATAGACTGCCTACAACACAAAGCATTATGATTAAATAATAGATACCAATCATAATTAAGGAAGCTGAATTAAAGAAAACCAAACAGTGTTTATTGTATATTCTGCAATAATCAATTCAATATAACCACCAAACCATAATATTAGCTTTCAAGAGTATGCTGCATAAAGCAGTTGTGACAGATGTTGCTTGTGTTTTGTGTGGCATAGATGCGATGGTAGAGAATGTTTTCTGGAGATGTTGGGTTCCTAAAGTGTTTTGGGCATAGTTAAGGACTGCTGCAAATCCCTGTCACACTCAGTACAGTTGACTGTGATTAGCTTTCTGTGGAAGCATCAATGTAAAGGTACTTTTTAGGAGGACACTTCCCCTCTTAGCCTAGTGGATTTGAGGATCTTTAAGCAGGAGTTGGGTTTGTTTGTGGGAGTCAAACTTAATGTTTTCCAGCATGACATTTAGTCCCTTTCTTTTGGTGTACAGGGCCGAAGCTCATATGCTTGCCTTTCTGGGATTTCAGGGTGAGAGTTGCCCGATACCCATTGTTCGTGTGATGTAAATTTATGTTCCATGATGTACTTGTTCTATGAACAATATATGCAGCATTTCAAAAAAAGAAATCAACCAAACTTAAATATGAATATACATGCATCTTCAGTTCCTGGACCAAAATTTATGAGTGAATATAATAATCTGGCAGATTAAGGTTTGAAAGAAAGAAAGAAACATACAAATTTTAATAATCTCCACATGCAACCAAAATAGATCAATGGGAATAGAAAGTACAAGAAGTCAAATTTAGTGACATGGGAATGCCAAATGCAACTCCTATATGCAGAAAGAAACACGAATAAAATAGAAGTAAAACACAGACTCGAAGATAGAGACTGAATTAAAGACTACACTAAAGTGGCTTTAAATTTTGTTGTTATCACTCTATATCTATTAAGTATAAATTTGGATTGTGCAATGAACATAAATATATAAATAAGAATCAAATAAATAATAATAATAATTCAATAAATGAAGCAAAACATCCTAACTAAACAACATGACCTAACCGTGGGACATGAAGTGGCTCATTTTGCCCACACCTCACAAGTGAAGTGGCTCTACCACTGCTGTGATATCGCGCTTGGCTTGCACTTTACTTTTGTAATTTTATTTCAAGTAATTTCATTTCGCACGCATCTCATATGTGAGAGGCTCTGCCTCTCCTGTGATACCGCGCTTGGCTTGCATTGTTTTAGTTTAATTTTGCTTAGAGAATCAAATTTAACTTAAGCCCCGTTTTTGCCCCGTATCGTCTCCCCTCACTGGTTCGATCGATCTTGGGTGACGAGAAAGGGCAAAGATTTGTGTTGGCTAGTTTAATAGGCACCTAGATACATATATTCACTAGAACGGAGAAAAAGAAACTTGACCTGTGGAGCTAGTCGGGTAGAGGTTGTGGGGAGCTTCGTGGCACTTTGTGTCCTCCAATTGAGCACCCAACAAGTTTCGAGATTGACCCGTGGAGCTAGTTGGGAACCTTGTGTTCTCAGGTTGAGCACCCGACACTCTCTCTCTAATCGAAGGAGATAGTCTCTTGGGGTAGACATCTAGATTTGTTCTTTTCTTTGCAACAAACACCTTAATCCCCTAAGTTGAAGTGAGACTTAAAAGCTATTAAAATTTACAGGAACATTCGCAAAACATTGTTACAATCGTTTACATTTCTCTACTTTGCAAGCATTTCACGTTATTATCGTGTTCACAATATTTGCTTCAAGTACTTTATTTTCAGCTCAATATTGTTATATGTGTCAATGATTCCTGAAGTTGTTAATAGTCTACATTTCAATGCTTTATGTGATATCTTGATTATCTATCTACAAACATTTTACACATATTCGTTCATTTACTGGAAGTTGTGATTTCATGATATATCTTGTTAGTGAATGAATTAATACTTTTGGAAAGTACTTGTTTAATTGATTATTGTGACTCCATAGCCCGAGTAGTGACAGCACTGGTCTTTTAGATTAATTGATTATTTCTCTCTCACGTTTATCATTGGTTGATTGCTAAAGGGTTTGCATCATTTCACGTTGACTGTCATTTTCATATTTTTGTAACTTACAACTCCCAAAAACAAAAGAAACTTAGTAATTAGGGACTACCCCCCTTGGCCTTTAGGAGTTGTGGTCTAAACGAAGGAGTTTAGGACCGACGTGACAATGGGTTCATAACTCACAGTTGCCCCCAAGAACACACACGACGGTTGGGAGACTTACCCGTGTCCAGGTGTGTTTTAGGTAGCAACATTTTTGGCGCCGTTGCCAGGGACAAGTCTCTTCTCCTTGGTTAATCAAGTTTTGTTTTCTCCTTTTTTGTTTTTGCTTTGTTTGATGAATGTTTAGAATAGATCTTTCATCTAGCGACTCCACTTACCTTTTTTTTTAAATTAACGAAGAAAAGCAAAAAAAAAAAAATTGTGAGTATTTTAAATGCATATTTGTATTCTCACATGGCGACTCCATTGAAGGGATAAAACCCTGTTACTCATAAAGTTGTTGAGATTTGTTGTGTGTAGACATGAGCCCATGCAATACAGTAAAATATTTAAAGCTCTTTATAAAAAAGGATCACCTAATTCAGCACAAGGCGTATTTCATGGTTTATCAAATGCATGCTAACTGAATTATGATATCGACGAGTTAAGGGAAGGGAACTGGTTGGTGCTCAGCTTGCCACACAGTATCATCCTATTGACTTTTCAAGCATCCCTGGTTTTCCTAATGTTGGTGATGGCACTAAGGATGCATATAAATGGATTCCAGTCTTTCATAGAAATGGTGACTCAGCCATTTGGCACATCAAGTCTTTCCTTCAGTTTCTGGATGGTTTCAACATTAGTTGTGAAGATAATATGATGCACATGTTTGCTAGTACTCTTAAGGAAGATGCTTGTTACTGGTTTTTCTTTACCCTTCCTAGCAAATGTATTTCCTCCCTATCAAGTTTGCTTTACATATTTTTGGAGCAATGGCATAATGATGTGGGTAGTGTGAAAGATATGGAAAGACTACTTAAAACAATGTTTACCCACTACTTGCCAAAGACAGAATATCATGAGTATCCTCTTCATGTCACCATGGTTAAAAATATTGAAGATTTGAGGATACTTCCATAATACTTCAGTGAAGATGATGACATGTGTACCCCTACTATGCATTATGAAGAAGCACATGAGGAGCCCTTGATTGAAGATATTATTGAAGACCCTCCATATGTTGAAATTGATGAAGATTTGAATGAGACTCAAGGTCATTTCGTTAAAATTGATGATATTTATATGCCAAATCTCCCTCAAGAAGAAACCATTACAGAAGATTATAACGAAACTTATGATGAAATCTATAATGTGCATGTTATCACACCATAGTAGCAGGGCTACTATTCTTGTTTAGCAGATATCTGCACATTCTAGAGCTTCCATTATTCAGAGCTTGGCTATGCTGATTGTATGTTTTGAGATCACTCATGATCAGAGCAGTGTATTATTCAGACTTATGTTAGACCTTGTGTCAAGGCTGAGCCTTGAGAGTTCAGATTTGATGACCGATGTGACCCTTTATCTCATACAGTTTCAGTTCAGTGCTTAGAGATGTATTGCAGCAGTGTTTCAGATGATATATGATGATTATTATTGTGGTGATGTTATATGACCTATGGATATTTTATCATTGACTGTGGATTATTATCTTGTTAATTTAGTCATGATCACATCATCTGCTTGGTATATTATTCCTGATGTGGCAAAGTATTTAAAATGAACTATAAATTATAAAATGGACATTTGCTTGCACATTTAGGTTGTTTGACAAAGCTCACTGGTTTACCACCTTACATAGATATGGTCTTTCCTGACACCAATTGTCTGCTAGTTTAGGCTCCATATTCACTTGACTCCATCCATACATGACTTTCCTTATTTTGACTTTAAACCTTGACCTGTCTTATTTGACTTTCTGATACTGAGGACTTCCGCATTTTTCTACCTCTGTGTTTGGACCACATCCCTGTTTGTTCAGTGTCTCTGCTCTAAGTTGGTGACAAAACTTGCCTTTGGTGAGTTGGATTGTAGGCCTAAATCATTCTGATCGGTTGTCCCGATGTTTGGCATTGGCTCGAACTCCCCCTAGTCACTTGAGATGTTGTTGGCTAAAACTGAAAGCTCATGTACTACTTATGGAAACTTATAAATTCGCCCATGGAAACTAAAAAGGGCAAGAGCGATGAACTGCTAAAAATACTCCTCGAAGAGTATAAGAAAGGTCCAAAAAGCAATGGTTCTTAAAAGCTATATCTAAACAATTGCTGACCTTATATGTATATGAAAACATGCCCTGGATGCAAGCTGCAACTAGTTGTGCTTATCAGCACACCTGATGTCCGAAGGGTTATGTAGGCCAAAAAGGCCATGAAATGAAATTGAATGATCCTAATGAACCTAGATCAACTTGATGTAGACATGATACCTAAGTTGAATAAGCACTCTCTAAACAACTTATCCATTTGTGAGGCATAGCCATCCCCCGTGTTATTTTGTCCAAGCACAGAGTTTGTAGCTTTCCCCCTTTTCCCAGTCAAAAGTATTTTTGAGTTAAGTTAGACAAGTCAACCCCTTGGCCCAACCTTGTTCCTAGCCTTCATCCTTCACTAGCAGTTTGACCATGTCCAATGGGTGAGTTTGTCATTTGAACTATTGTGCAAGTAATCTCATATAATAAAGGAATATGCTAACTTAATTAATGCCACTGAATGGATGTTATACTTTGCGCTAGGCTGTAAGAATGATTAGAGAAACATGTCTTAGTCTACTGATGTGATTTATCCTTGGTTGTATATTATTGGGATCCGTGATGATGTGGGCCATATATATACCTATAGATGATGATGGATGGTCCCACATACCCTTGATGATGATGCCATATGATGGACATATGGTTCACATGATGATTGATGCAGTTCAGCAGGTTTTATTATTACCTCAGATCATTAGATTATACACTGTCCATATATGGTGGACCCTACAGCTGGCCCATTAGGGAAACCCATGGTGTATGAGTACACATTCCTAGTGGATTTGGGTCTTTTGGATCCAATGAGACACTTATCTTTCAGTTCCAGGCACTTTTGACAGCGATTGATGCAGTTTTACACTTGTTGACCAGATTTGGGGTTGATTTCCCAGCCTGAGCAGCAGAGGCCATAAGAGGCCAGTTCACCTAGGGCGTTGTATGAGGAGGGGGTGGTCCAGCCACTTGTTTTTACCATTTACCCCCCCTTCTAGAGAGCCTGGTGGGCTCAATTGGACAGCACAAATGCCCTGGAAGGCAGTTTTGGCACTTTCACCGTTACCGAGGCAGTTAAAAAATGGGATAAAGTGGTCACTGAGGAATTCGATTTGGGCAATTGAGGCAAGGTTTTGGCACTTGGTTTTCACAGAGGTCTTCCAGGGTGATCCCACTATCTTCCAGCCAGTTTTTACCATGTGGGTAGGCCCACAGCGATCACAGGAAGTCTTTTACTGCTTGTCTATCACAGATTTTGAGGACAGATTTGATCATTTATATTATCTTGGACATATTTTATTATTTTATTGTGCCTTGGGGATGAGCTAGTAAGGATTGATGCCTCCTAGCCCCACCATGTGCTTCTTATGTTATGTCCTAGTCATTACGAGGTGGATTTTTGTACTTTTACCCCTCTATTGGATGACGTCATCCTCACTTTGTACCATTTAGTTAGGGCGTCATCATTATATTGGGTGATACATGTGATATGTTGTTATGATTCATTATTAGCCATTGATCATGTATTGAGATCTTTTAATCTCAACCACTCATTTGATGTAGTATTGTAAAGTGGTATAGGGTTTTGGTCTTTATTATCCTATATAAGGAGGAGACCCCCTATTGTATAGCTGACCTTTGGAGCTCTGGAATACTGGAATAAAACACTTCTTTGTGGAGCATATCTCTCTTGACTTGTGGATTCTCTTGCATCTTGAGTATATAGTATCTCTTCTATGTATCATTGTGGGTTTTGGTTCTTCAACTATTTGTCTTGCAGGGAAGTCGAATTCGTGGAGAGGAGGGCGATTTCTTGAGGGTTATTGTTGGAGGGATCCACATATTCTCTCCTGGGTTGTGTTATCACCTAAACTGTAGTTACCCCTGTGGATGTATCCATAAATGGATGGCAATAGGGAAGGGCAACTCAAAAGGTGCAACCACGATCACCTCGACCTCCAATAGATGGTTGTCACGCCAGTCAAGGCAACCTTCACTTTATGTTATCTAGCCCAGAAAACAAAGGGGGAGACCTGATCTACTCCCGACAGGAGAGGTCAAAACCAAGACACCAAATCAAATTAATTCTAAGTGAAGTAAGGTGTATGGTTTATCCTAGACCTTAGGATGAAGTCACAAGATAAGTGAGGGGTTCAATGAGTATAGCTTTGGTTCATTGTTGACGTGAGAGTGACTTGTGATATTTGAAATAGGATCCAGGATTAAAGTACTAGTCAATGGGAGAAAATCCACTGCCTTGAGAACCGTGTCCAATGCAGGGTAGTTTAGGGGTTGAATTGGGACTAACTAGTACAAGTGACAAGCTTGATCATGAGACATGATGACATCAAAGGGTTTAGTTCACCACACAAGGGTCAAACCACAAGTTAACCCAACAATCTAGGAAAGTCGAATTGACTTGAAGAGAGACCAGTGCCTTGGGAATTGGGATAATGGAGTCAAAGTGTAGTTAACTTGTGATTGATAACTCCTATTGTATGAGACAAGTGGGAAATTAAAGTTTTGATGGATGGATAAGTCTACATCTAGAGATTCAAGGTTTGACCTAAGTGGACCACAATCCCTTAAAACAAGGAATGCTATCCCCAAGGCAAGATTTGATGAAGTGACCAACTAGACCTAGGTTTTGAATTATGCCCGTTCCAAATCCACTAAAATCTCAAGTACCCACGTCCTAGAAGTGGACCAACTCACTTCTCCAAGGTGGTGCGACTTTACCCAAGGAGGCTAAAAAGTGGGATAAATCAATCAAGACAAGTCCAATGGCATCCAAACTTTAGATCCAAGTAGTTTAGGCAAGTGAGAGTATGGATCTATAATTTCAAGGCAATCCGATGGCTAGATCTTACTAGATCTGAGTTTGAAGACACCAAGTGGTCCAAAAATGGGATTAAATCCCTTAAAACATGGAATAGGGCCCACAAGGTAGAAATCAGAAAAGTGACAATCTGGGGGTAGGTTATTGGATGTGTAGATCATGAATCAAGTGGGATCTCAACTACCCATCAACTGGATCTAGGGTAACTCACCTTCCCCAAGGAGTGCGACCTCACTTGGAGAGGCTAAGTGGGCCTAGGAAGGGGGTCAAATGGAGGCCAATCCTCACCAAACTATAGATCCGGGATGCCTTGGATGCTAAAGAGGTGGGTTTTCAATATTACACCCAACAACCCACTAGATCTCAGTAGATCTGAAAAAATGTAAAATGGGGGTTTTGATTAATTAGGGTTTTAAATGTTTTAGACAAGTGGATAGATCATGGAGATAGAACTTACCTTGAGATCATACCTGAGTGATGAAGAGAGATGCTTTGATGTTGAGGAAGATTCCCGCAGAGATCAAATGAGAAATTGTTGATTTTGCTTGCCAAATTGATGCCCTAGCCCACAAGTGCGCCCTCCTCTACCTGTCAATCCAAGGAAAATCGATTTCAATCAGAGAGGTCAAGTATGGAGGAAATACAAGTAAAATGCAATGATAACATAGAATATAAGGTCCTGGGACAGTAATACTCCCTATTACCAACGAAGAGATCCAAAGAAGAAGTAGGGAGAGTCTTCCCCTACCAATACTTCCTCCTCAAAGCAAATCGGCCTCCACCTGTAGATGCAAAAAACATGGTACAAAAGATATGGCAAACAAGATATCCAATAACTCAGAGCAAAGGAAGAACCAACGAACGAACACCAAAAAACATTCACCACAACACTGGAGATAGATGCAATAATAATTTTCTATTCAAATAATCCAGAGCCACAAGTCCCCTTTTACAATGAGAGGCTCTTTCTTTAAATAGGAGGGAGAGTGCATAATCTAACCACTTTTTGAATGAGTGGATAAGATTAAAAGAGCAAAAGATCTAATCAATGGTTGAGATGGGCTCAACAATAAAATACATGGATCACTAATAAAATATAAAAATAAGTGGACAAAATCGCCCTAGGAGAGGGGATCCCACCAAATCATGATGACAAAATATAACAATAAGCTTATGGTTGGTCCAAGGGGTAATTTTAGACACCCTTGGTCAAACCCCATAGCACAATAATAATAAAATAGTCATCAATATACCAAATCAAGCCTCTATGGACAAATCGTAGGCCTCAAAAGACCTCAGAAATCATCAGAAAGTGCCATAAGTGATGGATGCGGGTCCTGATGAAGCTGAAACTGCTGGAGGTGTGGAAGACATCAATCCATCATCACTGATCATCCCATGCCAAGACATTGCCTCAGTAGCCCAAATCGAATTCCTCAATAGCCATTTCTACCAATCCTGAAATGCCTCGGGAAGCGTGAAACTCCCCCAAACTGCCTCCTGGAGTGCCTGCGCTGTCAAGGTGAGGGCACTAGTGTGTCCGGGAGGGGGGGTAATATGGTAAAAACAAGTGCCTGGACCACCCCCTCCAAGCACAGCGCCCTAGGTCAACCAGATAAGATCATCTCTGCTCTGACAGGGTCTCCGGCAGACCAAAACTACACTGGGATAGCCTACTGAGGCTCAATCATCACTGTAAGTGCCTGGAACTGAAAACAGACTATCTCATTGGACTCAGAAGGTCCAAATCTATCCAAGATGTGTACTCATACACCATATGAATCTCTGCACGATCATATAATAAATCCAATATACCGGAACAGGTGAAATAATAATAATCTGTAAATGATCAAATAATGCTGTAAACCATGAATCATCATCATAACCCTGTATCTGCTGCATAGAATCATCATGTACATATCATAGACCATATATCATCTATCCATATCATCACAAGGTCCAACCATCTCATGTCCTATGGTTGACCTTGGTCAAACTAGGTTTGACCAAGTCAACATGACCAAATATAACTCAGACCATCATCGGAAGTTGCTGTAAAGTGTCATAGGTTAATGCATGCTCTACAACTTATTCAAATAACAATTATAACACAGAGTAATCATTACTGGCGATCTAAATCCAAATATATAATGTCATTAATTATTATTATTACTCAGATTAGACTTTCAAGACCATACTCACTTCATAGCTGTGATCAATTTGCTAGTGAAGGGTGAAGGCTAAAATAACTGGCTAGGCTAAGGGATGACTTGACTGACTTAACTTTGTGACACTTTGGCAAAGGGAAAGGGAATACACACCATAGTATATACTGAATGAGCAACAACACAGGGAATGGCGGTGTCTCACAAATGGATGAGTTGTTCAAAGAGGGTTTATTCACCTTTAACAGATACGCACAATCCATAATACAAATGAGGCCAGCAATAATTTAGATATAGCATTTAAGTTCCATTGCTTTTTGGGCCTGAAGTTTACATAGCTTTTGATCTATGTGTGTTTATAAACACATTGCATAGATTTACATTTATTTTAGGCTTTCTGCTGCAGGTGTGTTTTTAAGGCACTTGTTTACCTGAGCACTTCTAGGTGTGTCACAGACAGCTTGTTTACCTAGGTATTTACATTTCCAAAAGATATAACATTTTATTTTCATGGCCATTTTCATTTGGCATGCCTTTCATTCATGTGTGTTGAAAAACACATTGCATGAACGGGCTTTTTTATACAAGATATAGCATTTCATTTTTCAGATTTTGTTTTCATGGCAGCACTAAAAGTTTCAGGTTTAGCCAACACAACTTTAGTGACTAGGGGGAATTCACAAGGAACTCCAACTCACCATAGGTAAGTTTTGTCACCAACTCAAAGCCGAGACACAATAAACAGGGAAGCTCATTCAATACAGAGGCTACAGTGGGGAAAAGATCCTCCATGTCACTAGTCAAGTAGTAAGTCAGGGTGATAAACTAAAAGGTAGGCAATGGATGGATGAAGACAATGAATAACGGAGCCAACACTAGCAAGCCAAGGTATGGTGGAATGATCACCTCTATTCTCCCTAAGGAGGGTAACACCAATGAGTATGAATAGTGAACTTCTAAGTCTGAGTAGGAACAATATAATATATATAATAAGATCAACCAGGTCCATATGTCTATATGATCGCCAGATCATGACACTAAGTGCTAAGACATGCTATAAGAATAAATATAAAAGCAATATAACCATAACACAATGATACCTGCTGAGTCATATACCTGAATGCTCATCACCTGAACCATCATTTGTCCTCTGAAACTGCTGCTGTAACTCTGGGCACTACTGACTACTCTGTACAAATGGTATAATGGCTACATCGGTCATCTCTCTGAGTGTCCTGAGACTCAGTCATGACAATGGGGGATACAACTGTTGCCCAAAATCTGATAGTGATCCAATATAGATGCTCATCTCAGCATCTCAATGTAAGGGAACTGGCTGAATAGTGTACTGGAATCAGAAAAATAATGTATGGTAGCCCGACTACTATATATGTGATAACAGGTTGATCTTGTGACAGTGATTATCATTATTGTATCTTCGTGACATAGTTGATGCTTTTTATTACATCTTTCTATCATTTTCATAATCATCTTACTTGACTTGTTTCCATTGATCTTGTCTTGTAGGAGGAGGACGATTTGGCTTGGAGAATCAAAATTGCACTCTTGAATATACACATAGGAGAATGCTATCAATTTGCAAGGTGGCCATAAGCAATTGAGGTAAGATCTACAAGGTATGTGCCTCTTTCATTTATTCTTTCTTCATTGGTCACAAACCCTAATTAATTAAAACCCTCATTTTGGTTTTTCTTAGATCTACTTAGATCTAGCCTTGCTTTTGAAAAGATCTTAAGAACCCACTTCTATAGCATCCACCCCTAGTTGGATCTATAGTTTGGTGGTGATTGGATTAAAATTGACACACTTTTCAAGGCAATATAGCCCTCTTGAACCAAATCGCACTTCCTTGGAGAGGCTTGTCAGGTTAGATCTAGCATGTGGGTAGGTGAGATCCCACTTGATTTGCAATCTACACATTTGATAACCTACCCCTAGACTTTTACTTGGGTGATTTCTACCTTGTGGGCATCATACCACATTTTAAGGGATTAAAAGCCCCTTTTGAACTACTTGGCACCTTAAAACTCAGATCTAGTAAGATCTAACCCTTGGATTGACTTGATTTTCAAGATCCATATAGATCATTGCATAAACCACTTGGATCTACAATTTGGTGGCCATTGGACTTGATTTGACACACCTTACCCACCTTTTAGCCCTCCTTGAGCAAGGTCACACTTCCTTGGGTGACTGAGTTTACCCACTTCTAGGACCTGGGTAGTTGAGATTTCAGTGGATTTGGAACGGGCATACCTTAAAACCTATATCTAGAGTATCATTTTGTGACGATCTGCCTTGGGGGTAGCATTCCTTGTTTTAAGGGATTGTGGTCCACTTGGGTCATTTCATGAAATTCTAGATCTAGCAAGATCCAACCATTTTATCTCAATTAGCCCACTTGATTTGACTTCTAGGTGTCCCGATCTACACTTTGACATATCTTTTGACTCCATTAACCCATCCAACAAGGCACTAGTCCTCCTTAGGCAAGTCGCACTCCTTGGGAATTGTGTCAAACCTTAGATCCAGTAAATGGGTACTCCTATTTTCAACTTAGATCCATAGATCTACTCACTACATATCCTCTAGTATCAACTGCATCCCCTAATTTCACCTTGTGGGTCCTATTTGAACCATTCACATATCCCAAGAAAGTAGGTCCCACTTGTGCAACACATGGCACTAGATCTTGTTATTGTAACTCATCATGTGGCCTAAATCATACATTGGTTGAAACACTAATCATCTCTCAAACCACCTTCAACCATACTTTAATTTCTAGGTCCACTCTTCCTTGCATTGGTTTCCGTAACTTACAATTTACTCATCCCTAGGAACCTTTGTCTAGGTCCAATCATCTTTGATTGGTTATAGGGTCTCCCCCTAGGTCTTGATTTATCTAGATCCAAAGCGAAGAGTGCCTCGGTTGACGTGACTCCCACCTTGCATTGGGAACCGTGGCATCTCTTGGGTCACCTCTTTA
The DNA here is from genome assembly GCA_027924585.1 of Larix kaempferi. NCBI lineage: Eukaryota > Viridiplantae > Streptophyta > Pinopsida > Pinales > Pinaceae > Larix > Larix kaempferi. Next base: position 3,085,878 of record BSBM01000018.1, read on the forward strand.
GCTGTCCATCTCCTCTACCGTCCCAAATGGGATACCACTAGGGACAACTACAAGTTGTGTGATAACAGTGCATGATGACATTCTTGCATGTTCTCCAGATAATGATGATAGTTTGGAAAGTTTACTGCCTTGTGATCTCTTTTCCGAAGAAGATGGTAGTGATCAGGATGAGGAGAAATGTAACCTAGATGATGATACTAGTGATGAAGATTCCCTTATGTCTGATCAATTTGTTGATGAGGATTCTTGGACATTCATGGAAAATCCAATCTATAACATGTCTGAAGAGGAAAATGAAGAACCGGAATCTTTTGAAGGTTTTATTGTTAATCCCATCTATGACATTTCTAGAAGGGGGAGTATTGAGTCTCTTAATGGTTTTATTGAAGATCCTATCTATGAGGTTTTTAGTGATGAGAGCATGGATCTTGAGGCCTTGGGAAATCTTTGTATGGAGGAAGTGTTACCAACTGAGTTGCACTTCAGTTGGACTTCAATGAGTCGCCAGTATTGCACAATTACTTATGCTCTTTCAGAGTTTAGAAGTTCCAATTTTGGCATTTTCAAGGCACCTTTTTAATTTTTGTAATGCATGACCATGTCCCACGGGGTTTGTAATAAAGTGTGCTAGCATTGTGGCCTTTGAGTGACTCGATTCCCTAGGACTTGACAACCAAAGAAGGTATTCCAAGGAGTTTTTTCCCTTGTCGATTATGCTTTTCCTTTAACCGAGTATAATCGATGAGTTTTTCTCCTACACCTCCAAAGTTGGAATGCCCAAAGTGGTGGTTAGGCCTTAGGGGGTTATTAGAGACCATTTTGTGACGTTTATAAACATGCTAGACGCTAAATTAATGTTGTTTGGTCATGTACTAGGTCCCCCAGGAGTTTCAGTCAGTTCCGAGAAAAATAATTTTTCCACATTTTTAAGCCATTTTTTAATGGTTTAAATGGAAATTTCAAAGGGTGATAAAAGTATGATCCGGAGTCAGAATTTGGCGCAGGGATACTCGTTTTCACGCTCAGAGCATCCTCTTTACCCTAGAACCCAAACTTCCTATGTTTCGGACGATCAGAACACTCGCGGAGCAGTTTTGCTTATCAGAGCTACAAAGTGGCATTTTAATGCTAAAATGCATCAAAATGCACCATTATCAAAATATTAAAAAATTAAAAATTGGTATTAGGCACATGCCAAATGACATGGCATAAGTTAAATTTAGATGGGCGACTATATCCAAAGGATAAAACATGTGATTAAAATTCGATTTAAAAGGTTGAGCGAATGTTTTTCCATGCTACGCTTTCTCCATCCTCGCATGGGCCAGCTTTCATCCACACGGCGTCTTGAATTTGGTTGGTGATAAGTCTTTTGGTGGGCGCCTACCTCTTGTGAGGTGGCATGACCCACGTGGTACAGCCTCTAAGTAAAGCATCCAATCGTAACTTCCCAACGTTAACTCCAACATGGTATGGAAAAATCTCGTGTTCTCCCTCTCCTCACATGGACGGATTACTCCACACAGCATTTGCGATTTGGCTGAGGATAAGTTTAAGGTGAGGTGGCACAACCCACTTGTCAGCTTCTAATTAAAACAACCAACGGAACCCACCATCCAACGCAGCTTGGAAACATCGAGTTTTCCCTCCATCCTAGCGTGAGCAGGTCTCTCCACAATTCGGCGGTTTCCATGTTTGAGTGTTTTCTCCAATGAGGATTGCACCCACCTCTCTTGAGGTGGCGCATATCCATTGGCTTTGAGCTTTCTTGCTCTACAATCAAGGAGCTCACCCTCCTTAGGGTTTTGCACCCTAGATTGCTTTCCTTGTGCTATTTATTGAAGAGCTTTGGTCCATTGTAAAAAATATGAGAAGGTGGAACCTCTGCTAATTTGTCAATGTAATCTTTGTGAAGTTTTAAGTAATGAGAATAAAGGATTTGGAGGCTAATTGATGTGTGGATGTGTGACTTCATTCTGAGATTGAGGTAATCCATGTCTTGTATCATTTCATCTGATTGTTGGTATATATCTGGCTTTTGAAAGGAAATTACTTTCCAGTAAGGTAGAATAGTAGATTATTATCTCTTCTGTTGAATTGCAATAGCTATGTTGGATTAGTATGTCATTTTTGTTTAAATACATGCTTTCTAGATTGTTATTTTAGTTCACACTGGTGCTTTTAAACCCTTCTTTTGTAAGTTGATATAAGTGTGCAGGTTACCTAGGTTGGAAAACAAGTGGTGCATGTTAGTGTCCTCTTGACTTCAAACCCTTTTAAACAAGAAGTTTTCCCTCGGATCCCCACTTCAAGCGACTCCATTTTCCCAAGTTCAAGGGCTTAACATACTTCACTTCTTCTCATCCTCTTTTCTTAAATAACTCTGGTTACTGGTTACCTATATCAGATTTACATTTTCTGCAATTTTAAATATAAAGAAGATCTGATTTTTATTTACTAGATCATAGTCATTTTAAAAGGCATAAACTTCGAATCTAGATCTAGGATTAAGGCATTCTATTGTTGCAAAATTAAAATCTAGCATATCTCCAGTCTTGAACATTAGTTTGTCAAAAGTATTTAAAAGTTTTAATTGGCTGTTATAGAGCTTCAAAATTGCTGCTCATTTGAGCAAGCAGAGATCCTAAGAAGGCTAGCTTCATAGCTTGTCCTTCCTAATTACTTTTATGCATTTTTTTTACTTAGCATTTTTATAGAATTTTTTTGGGTTTTATGGTAAGTCCTGTTGCCGCCTGGTTCCACACCTGGGGAAAACGCAGCAGAAGTCTTCAAGCTGCTGGTGTGGCCTTGGGGGCAAGTCAGAGTCAAGTGCTGTCACTTGGGACTCGACTCCTCTGTCTAGGCTTTCCTAGCGAAGCCAAGGGGGGTGGACCCTAAAAAATAAAACGAAACTAAAGCCTCTAATCTAGGAGTTAGAAAAATGCTTTTGATAACCAAGAACAGACAACATATACTTTGATCAAATAAAACAATCATTTATCATTTGCTCTCATTTAAAATAGCCATCATTTAACTGCACATTAGTCAACAATATAAAATAAAATTTAAACAAGACCAGTGCCTTATAATGGAGTCAATAAACAAATGCATAAACAAAAAAGTAGATGTTGTGCGAGTGTTCTTGGTTTATTTTAAAATTAATGTGAAGGTGATCTTTTTATTAAGGCAGGTGGGTTCCCGATATACGCAAGGTACGGGGGAACATGTCCGGATTTTGAAGCGTGGCTTCCCTCTCAGGCTTTGGGCTGAATCGGAGTCTCGAGGAGGTGTTCAGATGCTATACCAACGAGGGCAAGCCTAACGGTTTCCAAGAGGTCACTATCCAGTGTTATCCCAAGCCTTCTGGGAAATTTGCCCACGACAACAAAATGCGTGGTGCCGGATTTTCACAAAAATGATTTTTTATTGGGGTGGTGTTAAGTCCTATTACTAGTCATCCCCTCCTTTCTGATGTGTACCAACTGGATCAGACTAAGCTGCAAGCTGGCCACAGAGCATACGGGAGAAGACCTTGGTATTTTTATAAGAATTTTATGAACCCAAATTTTATCTTTTTTATAACCCCAGGAGTCTCTTTTCAGGCATGTATTTCGGGCAAGCCCTCATACAAAACCCTACTTCGGGAAAGCAAGGGGGGCGTTATGAGTTTGTAAAAAAATGTGAAAAAACTAGATTGTGAGTGAACTTGTGGCCCGCCAGTGGAACGGACCAACAAGGTTTATTTTAATCCTAATTTATTTTATTAAATGCCGGAAAACAAAGAAATAAACTACTCTAACAATCACGCCATGAAAATGAGTCGACACAGGCCACCCCTGGGGGGATGGGGTATGGGCGCTGGCTAGCCCACTTGCTCTCGTTTAAAATGTTTACAATGATATAGAGAAGTGCCCCAGTCTACTTAATGTGACTTGGTGGCTTACAAAATTATAGGAAAAATATGACCGGTTTTGAGAAATATGGAAATTTGTCCTCCGGATCGCCTGGATGCTCGAAATTTTGGCAGCGCTTCCTCCTACCTGTTCGTCTTTTGCTGCAAACCAGCAAGCAATAATTAGTATAAGATGCCCAAAAACACTTTAAGAGTGTCTTTGGAACACCTCCTAAAAAACCCAAAAAAATCTAAGTTAAAAACTAAGTAAAAATGACTAAAAACAACCAAGTAAAACAAGCTATGGGGCTTGTCTACCTGGGATCTTTGCTAGCCTTTAATGGCTGCAAATTTCAAGCTCTAGGACAGCCAAATATATCTTTTATATCAGCATTACAACTACCCAACAAGACTTAAAAAGATATGACGATTATACTTGCAAGCCTTTTGAAAAGTAGATGCTAAATGAAGGAAAATCTAACAGTTAAAGATATAAGCTTTGTAACTGTTTAAACCAATCCTTTATGAAAATATTTCTGATCTATTTGAAATACAATATGAGCATATAAATCAGAAATATTTCAAATGCAAGTAACCAGTTAACCAAAGAAAAATTTTTATTTGGAGGGAGAGAGAGAAAATGAGCCCAGTTTTGTTTGAAATCCGAAGCCTTGGGGAAATATTTGTGGTGTTCCAAGGGACTGCATCTGCAAACAAGAATTAGAGAAGAGGAAACAAACAAGATCCGCTTACTCCAGTTGAGATAACCTGCACATTACACACTTTGCAAACAAAGATCAAGTGTAGAGATATATATGAAAGAGAAATCTATGCTGAAACTCATAAACAAATGAAGCATACAGGCATGATCCTCTCTTGCAAACATATAACAATAGACTAGACAATAAACAAATTAGAACTAGTCTATCTCATAAATTAACACTAATCTTTTGAATGAGTACAGTTGATACTAGTGAATAATCAAAGCTTATGCACATGTTACCTCATCATATAAGTCCAAGATGTTCCATCCACTCACAATGAACAACACAGATCTGACCTCCAAAGTCTTTTTATTCATACAAGAAAAGAATTACAATCATAAGTTTTGTGCTCCAATTCTCCCTAACTCACAATGGAGAGAGAGCTGCAATATATAGAGAATGGCCAAGAGGAGGAAGGGCGCACTTGCCTAAAGAGAGTGGGGAAGCGTGGCACAAATGGTGGAGGAGAAAGGGCTGCCCACTCCCCCATTCTAGCTGCCCAATATGCAGCCCAAAAAGTGCTAACAGCCAGCACTATTAGTGCTGCCATCTCCCAAAATTGTGGGCTGCCCAATATGGAATGCGCCCCCCTCAAGATAGTGAATGCGCCCCTCTCAAGTGGGCATGAAATCCTCCACTTATGGGGCTGCCAAATACCTTCCAAATCAGCCCAATACACTCCTTAATACATGCTGATCCAAATCAGAGTTGTCATTACTCCAAAAATTTAATAATTTTTTAAGTCATTTTTTCACTTTTTTGATTTTTTTATGACCTTTTTGACTTTTTTGGGTTTTTTGGCCATAGGAAAATATTGAAGCACCCAAACCTTAGGAAAAGTGGGTTTAGGGGTTTAGGGGGTACTCTGAGTTAGAAAACGAGTACCCCTAAGGCAAAAAATACCTCCAGACGCCCCAAATAGGCCAATTACAAATTTTTTAATTGAACCATTAAAAAATGGCCCAATTTACGGAAAAAATAAAACATGCCGAAAATTAAAAAACAACCTAGGGGGACTTAGCACATGTCCATATGACTCAAAATTAACGCCTAGCATGTTCATATACATTGACCCATAGACTCTAATAATTCCCTAAGGCCCGTCAGCCTCCCCAGGCATTCCAGCTTTGGAGGAGCAGGAGAAAAACCAATTAATTATGTAATGCACTGATGCAAGACATAATAGATAGGTGAAAAAACTCCTTGGAATACCTGACTTGGCCAAAAAGTCCTAAGGAACCGAGTCTTTTACAAAACACCATGCTAGCACGTTTTATTACAAACCCCGCAGGGCCATGGACATGTGGAAAAAAAATAAAAAACGGGGCCCTTTAAAAGGCCAGCTGGTCATCAAATCACCAAAAATGAACATGTATCATGTTCCACTCTGCCCACTCGCTTGATAATCCAACCAAGTACAACTTAGTTGGCAACAAGTCCCAAGACACCTTTAGGAAACCCAAGCCATCCCCTTTTGATTTTTCAGAAATATATGGGGCACCTCATCTTATGCCGAACGGATACATCAGGGGGTTGCCTCGTTTTGATGGAAGTAATAGAACATCTATTGAAAGTCATTTGGATGCCCTCTGGGACCATATGGAGTTTCTGGGTGCTAATGGTGAGGATGTCTATATGCGAGCCCTTGGTGCATCCCTAAAAGGGGATGCCCGACTGTGGTTTGATCATTTAGCCCCAAAATCCATCACTGGGTATGACATGTTCATGGATTTGTTAATAAATGAGTGGGGAGAAAACATTAATGAAACTATGGAAGAACAATCAAAAAATGAGTGTCTTGATGAAAATCAACTTGATGAAGATAATCAAGATACCGATAATGAATTAATTAATGATTGTCCTTATCAACTTGATTTCTCTTCTCCTAATCCAATTAAGTCTCGCGAGAAGGTATGTATGATAGTGAGCAAATTTCAATTCCTCGGGACTATTACCTTAATATTGATATAAGAGGAGAACTTATGAGAATCTGGTCATCATTACCTAAAGAAGTCTTAGATGAAGAGGATGATTCCAATGGTTTCCATCAGGAAGCATCCATGGTTGAATCTTCCATTAGTGAATCCTTTGAAAATTCTCCTGAGATACATTTTCGCAATCCTTGTGTAATTAATGATATTTCTGGTCATCATATTGAAAAAGGAGAAAATAGGGATAACAACCAAATTTCTTTTAAAATGAATTCATCTGATCATTTCGTGGTTAAAGATCAAATTTATGAAAATGATCAAGTGGTTGTTAATGAGCTTATCTATTATTTCCTTGATAAATTATCATCATGTAAATCTAACGATAAATCAATTGAAGAGAAGTCTTATGATGAGGATGGGTTAGTGAATCAAACTAATCGAGAGCTTTCCTTAATAGAATCCTCAAACCAATATCTTAATGTTTATGGGAAGCTCGGAAACAATCCTTCACTTAACTCATCCAATATTGATATTTTTCCCAAATCAATTTTTGATCGGGATATCTTATTTCAATATTTGGGGTTGGGTGCTCACAATAAGTTTTTCCTCTTTTGTCAAATTTCAAGATTAATAAATCTAAGCCATCTGGGAGAAGCTACACATTTTCAAACCACCCTCCCATCCCAGCTTTTTGAGTTTTCTTTGGGTTTGTTGTCTGGTCAAATTTTTATTGAGATTTTCAATCAGGAGTCTAAACATTGTCACATGAGTGAAGATATAGTTTTTTATTTCCCTTTCCAGTCATCTTTGATGAATAATAGTTTTCAATCTTTCAGTCCTTCTCGTTGGTGGTTGGAAAAGGTATATAAAGATCAATTTCATCATCTCTCCATTTTTTAACAACAAGTGGGGCTAATCTCGGTCTCAATTTTATTTCACAAGTTATCCTCATTTGGTTGGTCCATCATTCCGGGAGTGAAAAGGATTAATTGTCCTAGACAGGTGGATGAGCAAGCAAAAAATTGTTTAGTTGAGCTGAATTGTGTGTCATATTTTGGTCTTCCATCAATTTTAAACTTGCCTTATCTCTATGATCTTGTCGATATATTGATGGATGAAGTTTGCAAAAGTAATTCTCAACCCTTGCATGATTTCATTTCCCATTATCTATATCTTTCTTTGAATTTCAAACAACAAGCTAGAATGGCTTCATTTTTCATTCAAGTTACTTCTAAACCATCTCTGACTTGTTGTATTATTAACTGTAAAGAAAGACCAATTGATCTGTTAAGCAAGTGGTTACACTGGATTTATGATTTTACTTAGCATTGATTGCCTTGCCTGGTAGGTTGGAGTAGGTACGAACTGAATAAGCCCACTTGGGTAGTAGTTAGTTTTTCATCCATTGAGTCTGGCACTTTTTGTCTTTCCCTAAGCTCACTTTTGAAGCTCTTAGTGTAGTCCCGAGTACTTGCCATTTTCTTTTCCTGCACAATAAAAATAAAACTTTTTCAAAGTTATGTTAGTAGATTAGATTTATTTTCTGCATTTATATTTCATGCATTTCAGTTTCAGTATTGTTGTTTATTTGAGATTTATATATATACATGCATTGTTCTAACATCCGGTCTGTGAGTTTGGTATAGCTCTGGACATTTTGCAGATAGCAGGTGATATGCTGGTAGCAGTTGCAGAGCTAGAGTGTTGGATCGAGGATACGAGTAGCAGAGTGCGAGAACCAGAGATTCTGAGGTTCTGAAGCGCTCTTTTCAGCAGAGCACTTGTCCCAGATGGAGCCAGATGTTATCACATATATAGTAGCCAGGCTACCATACACTATTTTTCAGATTCCAGTACACTTTTTCAGCCAGTTCCCTTATATTGAGATGCTGAGATGAGCATCTATTATGGATCATGATTATATTATGGACAGCAGTTTTGTTCCCCATGCCATGACTGAGTTTCAGGACACTCAGAGAGATGACCGATGTAGCCATTTAGCCATTTATACCGAGCAGTCAGTATTGCCCAGAGTTGCAGCAGCAGTTTCAAAGGACAGATGTTGGTTCAGATTATGTGCATTCAGGTATATGACTCAGCAGGTATATTCTGGTGTTATGGTTATATTGCTTTTATATTCATTCTTGTAGCATGTCTTAGCATTTAGTATCATGATCTGGCGATCATATAGATATGTGGACCTGGTTGTATCTTTATATATATTATTTTGTCCCCACTCAGACTTAGAAGTTCATTATCCATACTCATTGGTTTTACCCTCCCTAGGGAGAATAAAGGTGATCATTCCCACCATACTTTGGCTTCTTAGTGTTGGTCTCATCATTCACTGTCTTCATCCATCCATTACCTCCCAGTTTGTTTATTACCCTGACTTACTACTTGATTAGTGGCATGGAGGACCTTCCCCCACTTTAGCCTCTTTGTTGGATGAGCTTCCGTGTTTATTATGTCTCGACTCTGAGTTGGTGACAAAACTTGCCTTTGGCAAGTTGGATTGTAGTCCTAAATCATTATGGTCGGTTGTCCCGATGTTTGGCACTGGTACAAAGTCCCCCTAGTCACTTAAGATGTGTTGGCTAAAACTGAAAGCTCATGTACTACTTATGGAAACTTATGTAAATTCGCCCATGGAAATTGTAAACTCTAGAATGTGTTTCTTAACACACGTGAGTAAAGGGCAAGAGCAATGAAAAGCTATAAATACTCCTTAAAGAGTATAAGAAAGGTCCAAAAAAGCAATGGTTCTTAAACTCTATATCTAAACGATTGTTGACCTTATGTATATGTATGAACATGCCCTGAATGCAAGCTACAATTAGTTGTGCTTCTTAGCACACCTGAGATCCGAGGGTTATGTAGGCCAAAAAGGCCATAAAGTGAAATCAATGGATCCTAATGAACTTAGATCATCTTTTATAAAAGTAGACATGATGCCTAAGTTGAATAAGCACTCTCTAAACAACTTACCCATCTGTGAGACACTGCCATCCCCCATGTTACTGCTTGTCCAGCATATGTTAGAGTGTGTATTCCTTTTCCATTTCCAAAGTGTAACAATGTCAAGTAAGTAGTCATCCCTTAGCCTAGCCTTTTAATTTTTAGCCCTCGCCCTTCACTAGCAAACTGATCACAACTATGAAGTGAGTATGGTCTTGAAAGTCTGGTCTGAGTTGTAATAATAATTAAAAGCCTTATTTATATTTGGTTTTAGATCGCCAGTAAATAATTACTTCTTGTTATAATTGTTACTTGAATGAATTGTAGAGCATGTTTTAACCTTTGGCACTTGCAGCAGTTTGATGATAGCCAGAGTTATATTTTGGGTCATGTTGACTTGGTCAAACCTAGTTTGACCAAAAGTCAAACACAGGACATGAGGTGGCAAACCTCAAATGATGCAAAGATATGATATATGGTCTGGTACAGCTCACCGGATGGTTCTATGCAGTGGTTTTAGGCTTATAATGATGATTAGTGCTTTTCAGCACTTTTACAGATTATTATTATTTGGTCTGTTGGGCATATTGGATATTTTATAGGATCATGCAGAGATCCATGTGGTGTATGAGTACACACCTTAGATGGATTTGGGCTCTCTGAGTCCAATGAGACAGTCTGTTTTCAGTTTCGGGCAGTTACAATGATGATTTAGCCTCAGTTGGCTATCCTAGTGCAGTTTTGCCCTGTCAGAGCAGGGGTGAGATTTGATTGGTTCACCTAGGGCGCTGTGCATGGAGAGGGTGGTCCAGCCACTTATTATTACCATATTACCCCCCTCCCAGAGAGCCTGGTGGGATCACCTTGACAGCGCAGGCACTCCAGGAGGCAGTTTGGGCAGTTTCACACTTCCCAAGGCAGATTAAAAATGGTGAAAATGGCTACTGAAGGATTCGATTTGGACTACTGAGGTAAGGGATTGGCATGGGATGAGTTTTGATGATGAGTGGGATGTCTTCCACACCTTCTCCAGCAATTTCAGCTTCCAGTGGGACCCACACCCATCACTCCGACACTTTTTTTGGATTTTTGGAGCCTCCTAAGGCTCACGACTTTTCAAGAGGCACGATTTGGTGCTTAGATTATTATTTTGATGATATTGTGCCATGGGGATTGACCAAGGGTGCTAGATATTGCCCCTTGGACCCACCATGAGCTTTATATTATGTTATTTGGTGACATTTGGTGGGACCCCCTCTCCTAGGGCGATTTGGTCCATTGATGTATTGTATTGTTATATTGATCCATGTAATTTTATGTTGAACTCATCTCAACCATTGATTAGATCACTTTGATCTTTTAATCTTAGCCATCCATTCAAAAGGTGGTTAGGGTTTTGGTATCTCTCCATCCTATTTAAAGGAGAGAGCTTCTCATTGTAAGGGGTCTTTGGCTCTTGGAATCTTGATAATAGAAAAACTTCTTGTGGAAATTCTTGGGTCTCCTTTGCATCTGGTGTTCTTAGATGGTGATTGGAAAGTCTATTGCATCCTAGCATTTGGATATTTGTGGTAAGATCTATTTTTTGGGAAACTTTGTCTTGTCTACAGGAGGGCGACTTCAACTTGGGCGTTTTTGTAGGGCTTCCTCAACTCGCTTGGCTTGGCATTCGCTTGTATCAGGGAGTTATCATTAGTATCATTGTGATCTATGCTATCTTTCTGTTATTTCTCTTGTGGCATTAGTCTTTATCTCTTGATGCATCAAATCTGATATGGTTGACGTTTTTTGTGCAGGAGAGAGGGCGCATTTGCTTCCTTGGGAAAATCGACTTCATAGAAAACTACCTCAAATCTTCTCAAATTGATCGGGTTTGCATAGATCATCATCATTAAGGCATATACAAGGTTATCCAGGTAAGATCCACAGGTTTGTTCACTATTTCTTGGTTCCAATCCATTGGCATCTCCATTTTACTATTAAAACCCTAAGGTAAAATCAACTAAAAATTCTAGAGATCAAATCCCTTGATCAATTGGCAAATCCTTTCTGGGTATTATAGATCGGGTAAATCCCAAAGTGGGTTCTCAAGGACGTCACCCTTGGGGACTCCATTGGCCCATTTTCTTGGGCACTGAGCTTCTTCCAACCCTCACGACTTTCTTGACTTGGTCAATTTTTCAGTGTTTTGATCTCCTTTCTGAGACTTGGGTGCATTGATGTTGTCATACCTGTCAAACAAGTCCATCTTTGGTACTGGTTAGCCCCAATCCTGTCCCTAACTACCCTGCATTGGACACAGTTCACAAGGTAGTGGATTTTCTCATCATTGACTAGTACCTTGATTCTGGATCTAGTATTTTATCTCATAAGTCACTTGCATAACCAAGTTGGATCAAATTTACCTTGCTTAAGCCTCTTGATCCAATCCATTACTCACCTTGTGACTTCATCCATAGATCTAGGGTTTACTTCACCATACACCTTACGTACTTCATCCCTATTTGATTTGATCTGGTGTCTTGGTCTGATCTCTCCTATCGGGAGTAGATCTGGGTCTCCCCCATTGTTGTCTTGGGCTAAGATAACATAAAGTGAAGATTGCCTCGACTGGCGTGACAACCATCCATTGGGAGTCGAGGCTATCTTGGTTTCACCACTTTGGTTGCTCATCCCCTCTACCATCCTTACAGATCCACCTTTAGGGGCAACTACAAGTTTGGTGATAACAGTCACTTTCTAACATTCTCTACAAGGTTCTTGCTGTTTTTGCTTCCTAGTTAATCCTTCTATATTATGCCATTTCAGTGAAGTGTTGCATATTGAATTTCAGCTATTAGTAAAATCACACCTTATTGATTTGTGTGCGCATACAAGGTCATCTTTGAAAGATCCTATCATCTAATTTTCAGCCATATAAATCTGCCAACCACTACTGTTTTTCTGCATGTTTGTAACAGCTATAATCATTCACATTTACCACCCACTCGCAGCCCACTTTGTTCCTCTGACTCCATATGCCCTCTTGGACTTTAAAATCAATCTTATAAACCTATAAAAATCTGTTTTACTAAGACTACTCTTCACATCATCTTCATCCCTATTTTTCTATGTCTTAGTAATCCTATTCTAGGGACACCCCCTTGTACTGGAGGAAAGCCAATCTAAAGTGAGAAGAGGGTTGTGTGGTGACATCGTCATCCCTCTTGAGTTTCCCATTGGCTATCACCGATCTTGGGCTTTGGATCTCAAGTGTTACTTGATTCGGTAAGAGAGTACTCAAAAGTTATTAGTACTTTTCCTAAGGGATATAATTACCAGGGAAAGGAAAGGAAAGATTTGAGTTTTCTTTTGAGAATTTTCAATATTTTTTATGCTATTTTTCTGTCCACTTCCCCCCTCCCTATAAATTTAGAGGTACTTTCCAACTGTCCCCAAAACCTGTCCATTCAACCCCCTGTCATAGGAACTCAGTGCAACATACGTATGGCTTTAAAAATTTGAAGGTATTAGCTCCTTCAACCATGCCAAATGCCCCAAAAAAAACCTTGTATGCCACCATATAGACATAATTCTATATGCAATGGTGAGCAAGAACTTGTGGTGCACTAAAAACAGTTTTAAACTATAGAAAAAACATCCTGAACTGCATCAAGAAAGAAAGAAAAAAAATATTATAATCTAATTGTAAAGAAATATTTAAGCACAAACTCGACATTACCATAGTCAATTTCACTTTTCACAATAAAATGGGAGAAAATAATGCCTGAACAAGATCTTGTTGATATAGGGACAAAAACACATTGTTCATAGTACATACTGCCATGTAATTAATGATTTTTTGAAGAAGACTCACGCAATTGTGATATTTGAATGCTTATAGTTATAACCTTTCAAAATAACCACACAAGAAACAAACTTTGTTCCCAATGCCACAGATGCTGTTCAAATTACTACATAGATTGTTGATTAAAAAGTCAAAAAAGGACATGTCCATATAAATAAATTTTTTGACTAGACGCACCTTGATGACTGGTGATTCTCGAGTAACAGATCCAAAATCATAGTTAAAGACACACAATCCAATAATGTCCAGAGCAAGATTTGAAAATTCTGCCTCCATGTCAATCTCAATGTATTTAGTTTTATTAACTTCAGCTGCCAAAAGCATTTTCTCTAGTTTTTGTACTGTGCGTTCAGAACAATCACCAAAGACCTTCACCATGGCTTCCAAGAATGCAGCATGAAAACCTGGGACGATTGCTGCAGACCACATATAACCAGCATATAAGTTTGCAAAAGTTTAATGCCATAAAACAAATACAGAATGATGATTTTCTAAAAGTTTTGAAAGAGACGAACCACCTTAAAATTCTTCATTGTATTTCAAAAACTGAAACTTCCTATACAAATAAGAAACAAGTCAATGGAACTTCATATTTTCTCTTGTCAGAGATTCAAATATGTCCTGGACAACCTAACCACATTGAGTTTTTATCATCCAAATAGCAAGTACCAGAAAATCATCTGCAATTATATTTTTTTTACCAACATTTCTGAAAAAATTACTTTGGACAGAAAATATACAATAAAACGTGTGGCAAACAATAATCAGTCCTAGTACCCATATTAAAATGCTAAAAGGCTCATGTATACATGTTATGGTATTCCTAATTTATTTATGTTGTCATTTGGGAAATCCAAGGTTGTGGGTCCTGTTATCAAATCTTTTAAAAAAATTGTATGAATGCATGCTTGGTTTGATAGGCCGATTCTTCACTTGGGTAGTCTTAAATTTGCATTTGGGGCAAATCTATAGCCTTAGCGACTTCAATTTGGACCCCAGTATCCCCGGAATTAAGGCACTGATCTTTAAATTAATTCACTCCAAGAGAGTTTGGGCTGTTAACTCCTTGCATGCTTGCCCATTTGCTTCTTGTGTGTTGAATGAATGATCTTTAGTGTTGTAGTAAGCCATCTTGAGCTAGGGTTTAATCAAACACAATCTATATCCCGTCCTCATTCCACTTTGAACGACTGATAATTTCCTTAGGGAAGGCGACTTGGAATCATTTTGGCCCTAGCACTAGCTTCTTGAGACTCTAAGCTAATTCAACTATTGAGCCTTTTTCCTTGAATTGGATTGCAAAAATCACTCTGCTAATCACCTAGCAAATCCACCTAAATCAAGCTCGGTAGTCATTTTATTAAGTCTAGGAAGCATTTCTTAGGGTACATTCCATCTGACAACTATCAAATCTTTGTTATTGCCCTATAGCCTAAAAGGGGTCTGGCTATCGAGCCTAACTTGGGACACCTCCCGTGGCTAGTCTAGTTCACCTTATGTGGATTAGGAAGCCTAAAGAGAGAAGAAACCTATCTGGCATGACAACCAATAATGTTTGGGGGGTAGGATTCTTTAGCTGTCCCATTTCTTAGTGGTCATAGCTCTCTACCATCCTGGATAGGATTTACATACTTAGAGCCACTACATAAATTATGATGATAAGCCCTATTACTCCTCATATTGCATGAGGTTCCACTCAATTTGACATGATCCATTTACACAATACAGATATATTGCGTAATATAATAATATTTGTTACCCTTCAGATACTCTGTAGTGTGCCATATCAGATGTGCCAAAGAGGAGGGGTCTTTTTCAATGTAAAGGCCAAGATGGGGCTTGTTTTATGTAAAAGTGCTAGTCTAGTGGGGCTTAAGACCCATGGTCTAGTCATGGCAGGTCCTCTTGGTTTTTATTTCAAGGAGTAATGGCTTAGTGGCTATATTGACTGCCCCGTGATGTGGTGTAAGTCCCCCATCATGTTGGGCATTTATGCCTTGGGTTGGTGTGGGTGCTTCTTGGGATGACTCCATTAGGACACATGGCTAAGGGGCTCCCAGCCACACTTGTGTTTATGCTTTGTAGAGGTGATTGTGCATGTAAGGGTTGTCATACCCATCTTAGAACACTTCATTCATGCCCACTTGGACCTATTTTTGTCATGTATTAACCCTTTCCTTGGCTCAAGCATGCCAAATTGATGATGATGTCATCGTTTTGAAGAGGTCATACTGCCTAAAGGAGGAGGGAGTTGAGGACAATAGCAAATCGTTGGGGTTAGTTGGGGCATGACACCCTCCTCCCAAGATCAATGTTTCATCAAATCGCAACAATTCATCATTTTTACTATTTTGTATGTCTTATGAGGTTTAGTCCTCGGCTTGTGGGTGACAAACCCGATTGAAAAATCATTTTAAGTCATTTTAGGTAGGTCTGCATAGAGGAGTGAAAAGGCGTGTCTTTTCTGAAAAGGCATGTCTTGTCACACATATAAATAAGACACTCCTCATTTATCTGTAACACAAGATCATGGGTTCAAATAAAATCATTTCTCTTTTTCTTCTTGTCTATCTTGGCCAAGTAGTGCGCACACCTCTCTTCTTGGCATCTTGAAGCTTAAATGTGGTGATTTCTTGGTGTGAAAAGGCGTGTCTTTTCTGAAAAGGCATGTCTTGTCACACATATAAATAAGACACTCCTCATTTATCTGTAACACAAGATCATGGGTTCAAATAAAATCATTTCTCTTTTTCTTCTTGTCTATCTTGGCCAAGTAGTGCGCACACCTCTCTTCTTGGCATCTTGAAGCTTAAATGTGGTGATTTCTTGGTGCTTGGAGGCTTTTTACTAAATCTTGCAAGGCTTGTCTAAGGGGAACAATTCTTGAGAGGGTTACTCTCTTCTTCATTGCTCTTCTTTTGTGGTAAGATCTTTGGTTCTCTTGTCTTGCACTATCAAAGACATCCAAGGTGAGAGCTAATTAGGGTTTTACGCATGATAACATTGTCTTATAAGTGAGACATCCCTTCTTGGAGGATCTTGTTGGGCCTTTGGCACCTCTATTTTCCCTAATTAGGTCAAACTAACACAACCCTAGGGTTTCTTGGTATGCCCTAATTCATCAAAATTGGATTGCCAATTCTTGAGAGGAACGCTAACCACAATTCCTCGATGGCCTTGAAGGGAAAAGGCTTAGGTCTTATTCCCTCATCTTCACTCAGAATATATTTTTATCAAAATTATGTACTATATATTACAAAAAATACAAAAAAAATCAAATATTGTGAAAAACCCTAAAAATTTCATATTTTTGCAAAAAATCCAAAAATATTTATTTTGTGCCCTTGTTATTTTAAATCCGATTTTCTGAAGTAGTTAGTTGCAGTAGTAAATTTCAGATGTTGATAAGATATTGGAAAAACCCTAAAAAGTTGAAAAATATTGCAAAAAAGTTAATTTTTAGCACTAAAAATGTTCTAAAGGAGATGACATCATCTTAGGGTCAGGTGATGTCATCCCTTAGGGTTTGTTTCAGATCTGGTTGGAGTGTTATTGCAGGTTCATTTCAAAGGAAATATCAAACCCTAGGGGTTTGAGGCAAAGTTGGTCAAATCCTAGGTCACTTGGGAAGACCCTGGGAGGATTTGAAGTCAAGAATATTTCTAGTTCACCCTGACTGCAGAAAAATGCATATTTGAAGTATAAATCAGTCTCAAAACATATCAATTATCCACTAAGAAAAGGGCACCCTAGGGGGAATCAGTGCACCCGTTAGTGTTGGTCATCAGGAGGTGAGTTTTGGGTGTTTCCGACAGCTAATTTGGGAGATATTTCACATTTTATCTTGTTGGTCTGTGCTGCAGAAAATAATTTGATTATATTACACATTCATCATTAATCCAAACGTTCCAACTTCCAAGTCAAGGAGTTTATTATGCATATCTTTGATTGAATCCCTTAAGGCAATGGTCTACTAACAGTGGGAAGGTCTTGTAGGGATAAAGGTGTTTTCTTTTGATATCTTATAGGTCTATTCTAACATTAATAGGGCCTCCCATGGCCCAAGGAGCAAGGCCTAAATAGGAAGGGAGTTACATTGAGGTGACATTGGTGTACCTCCTTGAAGAGTTGTTGAACATAGCACCGGGTCCACTAGGTCCACCTTATTTATTTGGGTCCACTTATCTTCAATCGTGGAAGAGTTCTAGTTTTTGAGGTAACACTATGTTTTCATCATTTGATTCTTTGGGGCCATTATGGACACGTACTTTTCCTAGCACTGGCCTAATAGCTTCGTTTGACTTCCTGCATCAACGGCATGGGGTGCAGTGTCTAGAGAAAAGTGATTTAAGTGCAAAGTGATTGGTTTGTGGCCCTAGAGTTCCAGCATGCACAACAATTGATTTTCAATGTAACGGAGGTGCATTCCATGATTTATTCAGATAGATATGGGAGATGACAAGGATTGGTCCTCCCCTCCTTCCCATCACTTGTTCAATCTACCTTTTATCCTACAACTGTTTCTCTAAGGTAGTCTCTTCAGTTCACCTTTGCCCTTCATTGCACCTGCCTTAGTGATCCTACCTTAGGGAAGCCCCCCTTGAGTTGGAGAAGAGCCAACCAGAAGTGAGGACGAGAGGAGTGTGGTGACATTTGTCGCTCTTTTCAAAGTTGCCATTGGGCTAGTGTGCCTATTTTTGGGCTTTAGAACACACACCCCAGTTTTGGTGGCAACACACCTACTAACATTCCTCAAGATTTGTACTTCCAAAACTGTGTACCTTTCCCCCATGTTTCGGCAAAGCCATATAAATTGCAGGGCGCTGTTGTTAAATAGCATATAATTTGGCTTTACAATTCCAATCACAAGGTTATATGTCATAGGTTTGTAATGTTTTAGTACCTATGTTACCGGATCCGTCGGGGGTGGCTGCAGGATCCGCGGATCCGAGGTTCCGATCCGGATCCGCTAGGATCCACAGCAGAAACGGACAGGAGCCGAATCCAGAAAACGGGATGCGTATTGGCTGTTAAGGAGACGGATCCCGTTAGAATTTGACCGAAACGCAACTTTAATAGCCGGATCCGCCACCTGGAATTGCCCACCGCTCAAGTTTAGGGTTGGCGCGATGTTTAAGAATTATGTCCGCCTTATTCGAAGTTTACCCCACTTCCAAAGAGCAATTGGCACTGAACCCCAAGCTTGTAACTGACAAGGGTAAACGACAGAGCACTGAACACCAAGCTTGTAACCGACAAGAGAAAACGATAGAGGACCCAAGCACTAAACCCCGAGCTCGTAAATGACAGAACAACAGGAAACTCGGCCGACAGCTTGGTCTTGAGTCTTGGACCACCATAGCACGACCAATTGGACAAATAGCACAACCGGCGGGAGTTTGTTGCAGGAACATGGGTGCCACAGCACGACTTGGACATCCACAGCACGACCGGCGAGAGTTTGCAAAGGTTAGTAAGGTTAGACTATTAGTCAATGACTTGACATTGAACAAGTTAACATGTTAGATTTATTAAAAAATTCAAATAATTAATAATGTAATACTAATAAATATTGTAACTTGTTCTAATTTAAATACCATAAATTATTAATAATTTTAAATTATTTAAACATTTGACATTTAGTTTTATTTTCTCATGTTTTTGCTTGTTTACAATGCACAGTCCATTTTAATTTTTGTCACAATCCATTTTTTTTATGTTTAGAATGCACAGTTCTTTTTTTCTGCTTGTTATAATGCACAGTTCTTTTTTTCTGCTTGTTATAATGCACAGTCCATTTTCAATTTTGTCACAGTCTCTTGTTTTGTCACAGTCCATTTTGACTTTTTGCTTGAACATACACTGTACAATCCAGTTTATTTTTTTATTTTTTAAGTTATTATTTTTTAATTCTGACAGACAGTCTCCTAATTTCTCATTTTTTTTTGCTTGTTTAGAATACAATCCTATTTTTTTTAAATTTTAACTTTTATTATTTACATCTTTAATTAGGTACAGACTATAGAGTGTTATGACAGTGACACAGTCTTTTATTTTCTCATTTGTTTTTGCTTGTTTAGATAGGAATACACAAAACAGTGCAATTTTTTTTAACTTTTATATTCTTGAATCTTAATTATGTATCTGGACTACAGTGTTGTAAACATGGCATCACAGCAGCAAAGTCAAGGAGCAAATGTACCACAAGAATCCATTCTCAATAAAGACCCAAGATCTCCATTATGGCAGTATGTAGAAATTATTGGCAAAAATCCTGGAGGTGGTTCATATAACTGGAAATGTAGTGAATGCAACGGCATCTGAAATGGCTCATACACTAGGGTGAAGGGCCATCTCACTGGGCAAACCAATACAGGGGTGTTGATATGCACTGGTCCAAATGGTCCAAATGGCCAACCTAGACTAGGTTTGAGTCCTGAAAAACTTGCATTCTATGCATCTTTGCAAAATGCTGCTGATAGGAGACATGCTAATAAAGGAAAACTCCCCATGCAAAATGCTTCAACTAGGACCCCATTACCATCTAGACTTGTTGCCACAAGTAATAAAAGGCCTGCTTTGGGACCTATTGAAATAGCATTCAATAACCAAGGCAGAGAAGTAACTGATGAGCATGTAGCTCGTTGCATCTATGCAAATGGGCTAGCAATCAATTTGGTGCGCTCCCCATATTGGAAACAAATGATTAAAGCGGTCAATGAAGCACCGAAAGGGTACAAGATCCCCGAGTATGAAAAGGTTTGCACCACATTGTTGACATTAGAAAGACAATCTGTGGATAGACAGTTGCAGTCAATCCGAGATACATGGGTAGAAACAGGTGTGTCTATAGTTTCTGATAGATGGAGGGATCAAAGAAACCGCCCTTTAATCAATGTTATTGCAATATTCCCCCAAGGGGCAATGTTTTTGAAGGCTATTGATTGCGGTGGAGTGGAGAAAGATGCAACATTCATCTCCAATATTCTTAATGATGCAATAGAAAGTGTGGGGTCACAGAATGTTGTCCAAGTTATCACGAACAATGCACGGGTATGTAGAGCTGCAGGGTTGATTATGGAGGGTCAATATGATCACATCGTTTGGACTCCATGTGCAGTGCATTCGTTGAACCTTATGCTTGCCAAGATTGGCGAGATTGAGTGGATCAACGAAATATATGTAGCATCAAAGGAGATCCAAATGTTCATAACCAATCATTCGATGCCCCACGCCATATATAGGGGTTTTGCAAAGTTGGAGCTATTGAAGGTACCCCATTTCAAATCTGATATTTGACTTTTCAAAACTTATGTAGGTTGTTGAAACTCGTTTTGCCTCCCACACTCTAGTCATAAAGAGGCTTGTGGAAGTCAGGCAAGCATTACAAGCAATGGTCATTGACCCTCTTTGGGAATCATGGAGGACTTCCACTTCTGATAGGGGGCAAAAAATCAAGTATATCATTCTTGATGATGCATGGTGGAACAAGGTCCAATAACTTTTGCGGTTTACAGAACCAATCCTAACCATGATCAGGACATTTGTGTAATACCCCAAATTTTGGACCTTTAACCCCTTTTATATTTTGTTAAGTATTATTTCATTTTACTTAGGTGACATTAGAAATTTGAGAAATTAATTTCTGATGACCATGTGGACTAGCACATTAATGAGATGGGAGTCACAGTTCCTATGGGTTTGGAGGATAAATACCAAATAAAATAATAATGAGAAATTATTATGGAGACACTTGTAAACCCTAAAGAAAAGTTTAGGGAGAATAATGGAATTAAAGAAATGAAAATTAAGAGAACTCACACCAAGGAGAATAAAAAGAGAAAAGAGGAATTCATTCACACATTACCATTATCACACCAGAGAGAAAGGAGAACAGGGGATAAAAATATCTAGAGCAAATGAAGACAATGAAATGGGGGCAGTTTGGAGCACAAACTGAACCAGAAAAAGAGAAATCATAGCAGCTGGGTATAACTTGGAACACTAGCTGTGTTCAGGTAGGAGTACTACCACAAGTCTGCAAGAGCAATGCAAATACTCTGAATAGGCTGTGACTGGTTATTCTCTTAAGTGCAGAGACTTAAAAGTCCCTGGAGCATCCTGGAGCTCAGGAGTACTGAGTTGGATGTTGGGTTGTCTGCTGCCACATAAATTTTATCAATAACTTGGGGAACAAGTTAAGGGCAAATAAAATATAAACTCTGACCCAGAGGGACTGTGAACTCAACTCGGGGGTGACCACTAGAGCAAGGAAGACTAGTTGGTCAAAGGCTGGGAGGTTTGTGGTTGTGTTCCACTGGTCATCAGAATACAGATAAGTTTTATATATTGTATTTATATGATATTATTATGGAACATTTGCTAGGGTTTACTTATGTATATTTCTGATTTACTTTTGCAAGAATTGTTTTATCAAATCTGAACAGGAATATATTGTTATACTGAACTCTGAGTATGGATCTTGTATAGATTATTATTTCTCTATAATATCGTACAGATAGGGGATCTAATTGAGATACCTTTAGAAATTGTAATATATAATTAATGTAGGACTGAACACATTATTTGTATAGTGTGTAGACCAAGCTATAAGATAAATATGGATATATAATCCTGAGGCAGGAATTATACAGTAGCCATTGTTTATGTTATTTGTTAGATACATCGAATGTAAGTAGAAATGTTTTTATTCAACAGATTCAATGCTGACAAAGAATGCGTTTATCTATGAATCTGGTAGAACTGAAGCAGACATGTAAACCGTAAGGTTTACATGTCAAGCTTTTGCAGTTCATAAACCTACTATTCTATCTTTTTATAGATATACAACATTGTTGTAAACAGAGTATTTATACTTGTTCTTAAATTGTTTTTCCAATACTCTACAGTGTTTCGGTTTCAGTCTATTGTTTATGCATAAGTCCTTTATATTTTATAGGCATGGATATACCACCATTTAAATACTCGACAGATTGTATTTTTCTCTATCTACTCTGTTTATAAGTGCGGTTTGTTTTTCATTATGGAAACTCGAATTTCTTCCTATCAAATCTGTACGCGATTTCCATTTATTTTCGGGATGAACTTTTGTAATTTCGTTTTTATCTTTTTATATATTTATGCCATTACCTTCGGCATGGGAGCTCGAACTTGATGGTCGAGCTCCGACCTTTATTATTGAAACCCCAAAAACATTACACAAAGGATAGAACAGCATTAACACGATTTTTCCAGCAAATAAACGTTGTATAAATTACATATACGGGCCATGGGTGTTTTGTTACCTTTTGTTTTCCGATTACACAGTGATTATATAAACGATTTGCAATTTAAAAATGAATGCAAATCTATCCTAATAAGTAACCCTGTTCATTGCTTAAAAAGGAAACTAGAGACAGAGACCAAACGTATAGTAAACGAACTCTGTACATAACATTTCGCTAGGGTTTAAACGTTGTTCCAAACTGATGTATATATTATGCACAAAAACGAAAATAGCTAAACAAGGAACCATTCCTTTGAGAGCTTAACTGAAAACGAGTTTTAAGAACCGGCAACACACATACGTGGTCGAACCAACCTTTTACAAGTTAACAAAGTATTCACATTACACGTTCTACATTATAATAATTACATTCACCTACAAGCCGTAAAGACCCCTCAAACGATTCAACACAGTTGTATACAAAAAGAGAACAAGGCCAAGGGACATTTTTTCGTTCTACAGTTAGTAAAGAAACCACATGTTCTACGTAACCCATCTCTAACCATCGAGGTAGCTTACACCCGAGACTCTTGGAGATGACGGGTTACCTGGCTGTCAACGAAAGTCATTCTTCCCAGATCATGGAGCTAGTTGTGGGTCTTATCCAGCACGCATTCAACGTTCTACTTCACCTACCCACAAATTTTTAAACAAGAATTCAATTTGTGGAGAGTAAAAACTTAATGTAAAAACTAGAATGTGTGAAAGCATAGTTTGTTACAACAACCTACCTTTGGATAGGGCCGACGCGAGGACCGGGATCGTGGAAGCATCACACCTGCACAGGACAACCGAGAAGTTAAATCCGAAAGCATTATTTACAACTAAACTATCAGGGTAAAACGAGGTAAAAATGCGTTACACAACCATTTCTTACCTGCTCATACGTGGACACACAAGCAAGTTGTTGTTTGGACCTTGCACCTGGCTCAGAACCGAATGGAGCACCTTCTTCCTAGTTCGGCTGTGAACCATTTGCACAGAGCAGAGGTGCTCTGCAAAGGACCGGTCACACAATGAGAAGTATTGAATGCAACAAGGGTTGTTGTCTAACGTTGTAGTACCGGTTGGAGGGAGAGGTTACCTCTGAGACCGGTCACCCTGTGTCCATTAATGTGAAGTATTGTCAGGTTCATGGGCGCCAAAAACCAGACCAAGATCAACAGTGTAGGTTGGATCACATTTCCCAATTGGCAAGTTTCGGATCATCATCAACGGTCGAGCTTGCCTTTGAATTTATTAACCAGCAGGTGAGTTTAAATGCAGTGGCATCGAAGTTGACAACCTCGTGTGATAGCTGGAGTGGGCTAGCTGGAACACGAGCGTAGCATTCCTGGCTGAGTAGTGAACACTTGTGTTACCGAGCGTGGAGTCACCTGCCAGGATGGCAGCC
This sequence comes from Larix kaempferi, assembly GCA_027924585.1. Taxonomy (NCBI): domain Eukaryota; kingdom Viridiplantae; phylum Streptophyta; class Pinopsida; order Pinales; family Pinaceae; genus Larix; species Larix kaempferi. Next base: position 3,109,949 of record BSBM01000018.1, read on the forward strand.
CAAACGGGTTTAAAACATTGGTTTATGTGTATGTGTCTGCGTGGCATCATCGTAGGTCTAGCACGGTCACACAACATTAACGTGTTATATGCATTACTTTAGTGCATAGTTATATTATATATGTAATATATATTATAACCTATGATCATAACGACGATGAAATAATAATTCGAATTTGCTTCACATTTCGTTGGTAATGTATTATGAGCACATTTATAACCAAGGTTCAATATTATGTGGAATTTGTAATTGCAAATAATTTATATAATAATGTAATTACATTTCAACCTAGGATTAATTTAGGTTGACTTTGTAGTTGCAAACGTTTTATATATTACATTACATGTTAGTGCCTACAAAAACGTTTATATGTGCTTGGTTCACGTATGGGAAACAAGAGCACATATGTTATACTATATAAGCCTAGATTATACAAGGAGGAATCTAGGGTATGTTCATAGTGTTAGCATATAGTTCTTAGGTTAGTAATGTGCTTATAACATATAACTATATGTTAATTGGTTTGAATTCACTTAAACAATAAATGCTTGTATTACATAGTAATAACGTGTTAGAGTTTATAATATAGTTTTGTTCATTAAAATGCTACTTTGCACATGTAATAGATGGTCACATAACACTTAGCATATGGTTGATGTACATTTTGTTTGTATATGAGTTTGTTATATATGTTAAACATGTTTGTGTATAGGTTACACAAGGATAATTATAGGAGTTATTTATATGTTGACACTTACGTTAAAATCAACGTAAGTAATAGTTTAAGCTAAGTTGCCAGGGTACCTGTACCTGGGGGTAGGGTACACGTACCCGTACCGGGTACTTGGGTACTCGTAAGGTACGTCTCCTACTGTACCCTGCCGTACCCCATACTAGCTCCACATACCCGAGACTCCATTATAAAAAAAGGGGTACTTATAGGCAAAATGGTACGCCGTACCCCGTGTTTGGGTACTTCGTACCCCATGTTTGGGTACTCCGAGGGTACGACTGACTCAATAAAATGCAATCCGCTAGGGAAAATGTAATGACCCCCAACCAAATCTGAACTAATTTTTTGCTACCTGCGTATGCATTTTGGTTCAAGACTTATGTCAAACACTTTGCAATACTGTTCAAATTCCACTGAATATTGTCCATATCTGGTATACTGATTTTGCATTGATTTACAATGAATGTTTTTATGGTTTTATGTTCAACACTCATGGAACATAATCTAACTACCAAATGTGCACATAAAAATTATACATATATATTTAATAGTGAGAAATACACTCACATCAATCGAGGAATATATTTGCGATTTTTAAGTGCCTGTAACACCAGTACAAATAGGAGTTCAAAATAAGATTTCAAGTGTACTTTCAGGTCTGAGTTCGAGTGTTTGTTACAGTTGCTTGGTACAATGATTTATCAAATTTTATGTTTTAAATTTTCAATGTGAATGTTCATTGTTCAATGAATTATTGAATTTAGAATTATGAATCATGATTCATAATTTATGGAGAAATCTGAAATATGATGTCACTGTGACATATATATATATACACAATACCATTGACGTACCCAAGTACCCTGTTTCAAAAAGTGGCGTCCCCGTCCCCGTCCCCGTCCCCGTACCCAAGTTTCCTGGCAACTTAGAGTTTAAGTATAGTGCACATGAAGTTAAAAGCGAAGTAAGTTAAAATTAAAACTTAGACTACTTGCTTTCGAGAAGTATTTAGCTAATAGAGTTTTGAACAAAAAAAAATGGCGTAGAAGAGACGTGACAATTTGACACAAATATTCCTTGCTTGGGGGAAGTCTATGAAAACATAGATAGTATGCTAGAGAGAATAAGGGAAATTATCAAGGCAAGTGAAAGTGACCCTTTTGAAGTATTTTACAATGAATAAAGGACATAGTTACCAAAAGGTGGAACAAAATGACCAGACCATTACACCTTTTGGGCTATGCACTCCACCCCAAATATTATCATTGCAAAATTTTGTCTTTACCTGGTAGGACAGCCCCAAACAAAGATTCTGAAGTGGTACAGGGATATAAGACAGCTTTAGGGAAGATATATAGGGATGTGGGCATTGCATTGGAAGTTTGTGACGAATTTGGAGCATTTGTACAATCCACTGGTAACTTTTCAGATCCACTAGCCATGGATGATCGGGGGCATCTTGATCCTATTACTTGGTGGGGCTTCCATGGCGGGGATAGCATTCATCTCTCGACCTTGGCCACTAGGTTGTTATCGCAGGTTTCCAGTTCCTCATCAGCTGAGAGGAATTGGTGCTACATATGGCTTCATCCATTCAGTGAAGCGAAACAGATTGGGAGCAGCAAAGGCCGAGGATCTTGTGTATGTTCATTCCAACCTCCGCCTTCTATCACATCCTTGTCCAGAGTATAAGAAAGGTCCAAGCAGGATGTGGGATGTGGAGCCCGAGATTTCTGATTTAAACATGGCATTGAATGCCATGATTCACCTCAACCTACTTGAGGAGGTTACAGCACCAGTTCAGCCTTCTTCTACAGCTTACAACATTTCCAACCCCCCACCGTCTATTCATGATGTGGAGATTCAATATGCAGATGAGGATATAGACCCATTTCATGATATGTAGTTAGATATACTTTACATTATCATATTATTATAGTGATCATTGATCACTCATTTTTGTAACTTTCTATGAGGCAAGTATCATTTCAGTTTTCACAATTTCAGTGTTCATATTTATATATGATTTCAGTTCTAGTGATGTGATTCATGAATGGTTTTGATTATACACTTTGAATATGTTTTTCAAAATTTTAAAAATATTATCATATTTTTTTGTACTTGACGTATCCTGGCTGTATCTGGATCCTGGCTTTTCAAAAATCTGGCGGATCCGTATCCGGATCCGATTCCGTATCCGTATCCTGATAACCTAGTGTTTTACATACATTTTAGCTATGTCTTTAATTATTTTATATATTTCAATGTTTCATACATATATATGTGTCACACCTCCCCAGCACCCCCATGCACCCTGATTTCAAAAATGGCATCCTCATACCTGCACAGACACCCATCCCTGCACCATCACCCACATACCCTGGCTACATTGGTTATTGTCCTTTTAGCAATCCCTAGAAATTCTTAAAAGGCAGGAAATTAATGGTTTTGTCCAGCTCATCTTTGCACTGATCAAACTCCAGAAATGGGGCTTGTATTTTAACAGAAACACTTTTATCTAGCAACATAGAGAAACAGCCTTGCCTGTATCTACTACAGAAATGAATTAAAGACTGTTTATAAATCAATCATTCTTAAAATTCCCTTGTGACTTTCTTGTTATTTATATGATTTCTGGTGCCACTATAATTTTTTGAGATTTCCGTCTTTCAGCACTGAGTTTCCTTATATAATGCTAGAAATTTCTAGTATATGAAGGTAGACATGATACCTTGAAGTTTTAAACCAGAGAATGAACGTACAATGGAATATATTAATGTCAAAATTTATTTGTCGTCCTAAGGTATAATATGCTCCAAAGATTCTTATTTTAAAAAAGAATGTTTTTATACAATAAGTTTACTGTAAATATTACTAAGTGATTTTTTTTATTTCAAACAATTACTTCGACAGAATTCAATAATGTTGAAAGTAAATACTAAACAGATACAAAGGGATCATTTGTAATGATGATGAAACCAAAGTAGCATCAACAATGACAATAAAACCAATACAAAAACCACACAGAGAATAAATAAAATAAATTTGAAATACAGATTACCAGAACCATAGAGAGTAATGCTTTCAGCTCAACCAGAAAATTTAAATCTTTGCACTGAAAATAAAACCAGAACAACTTCAAGCAAGACCTTCCAAAAACAAAGGGATCTAGTATTGCTCCAGGTCATATAATGGTTGAAACTAGTTTTATCCAGTTACCTTTTCTTCTTGGCTTCCATGTCTCTAAATCAGCAGGAATAAGTCCCTTTCCCATTATTGGCTCCAGAATATCAGCAAGAACTCCCTGAAATAGCAGTTAGATCTCTACATTGCCCCTTAAAATTTCTAAATCTCTCCAAATTTAACAATAATATCAGAACATGATTTAAGATATCCTTTTGCCACTAATGATATTAATGGTAAATAATCCATTATATGGCTTTTGTTTTTCAGACATAATGCTTGAATTTAAAGAAATACAATTAAATCAAAGTTGATACCAATTCCTCAAAATATCTGAGAATGAAGCATCTTGACAACATTTTTATATAATATATAGTTTAATACATACATACAAAAATATTATGCATGATACCAACTCAACAGCAAAAAATATAAAAACATAGAGTTTGTGCTACTTTTAGACGAATGCTATATTTTTAAGAACCTAGAAATGTAATCCATGGTAGACTAATCATTAGATTACAATCATTTAGTACACAGATAACATCAATCAACTATATAGCAATTACAAATTATAAAGTCAACCATAACATTAAGTTTCAACAGATAATTGTTAACACCTCTCCATTATCATCTAACAGATAACATCAACCATGAAATGAAATAGAGCCATAGCATGACCAAAAAGTGATAATATGCAGTCAACTGTCATATAATAATCACAAAATAGTTCATGTGCCCAAATTATAAAAGTTGAAACTAAAAACACTAAGCTAGCTAAATTAGTAAAGTTTATGACAAGTTAAGAAATGAAAAAAGAGAAATAAATTAATAATTCGTTATTGTAATTCTACTATCTACTTGGTTGTCTTCTTGCCATGAACAACTTCTGCCTTAAGTTCATGTGATCTAAAAGTAGGTGTATCCTAATGAGCATTGGAACGGGCACCATTATGAACTACACGGCCCGACGCAATTGCAAACATCTTACTTATCCGAAAATTGTGGAATAATTTTTTCTTTGAAAGGTATACTTAACTCCCATCACTTACTAAGTATCACCTCCTTCAATTTGTTTTCAACACATATTGTAGTACATTGTTGAGTAGCCAACCCAAACAAAGCAATTATCATGTGTAGCAATTAGCAAAGCTCATTACTAGCACATGTTCCCTAGTCATTTTCTAGATTCCTTTCTACAAGAGTTCAAATCCTAGGTATGATCCCATAATTCATGAATGTTACTGTGAATATTGTTCTCTCTCCTATTTAATTAAGTTGTGCACACATAATATTTCTTCAAGAATTTTGTCTCATTGTCATCTCCAAACTCATAAACTTGGGCACATTCACTTGCAATAGATTGCTTGTGCCAACTCCTTAACGCAAAGTGCCCGGCTTTTTTCCACTCTTTGTTAAAAAATAATAGCCTCCTATTTGAGATCTTCCACACTTGGCTTGCTTCTACACCTTCACAACATACTACTTTCTAAGGTAAATGGATTCCATTAGGCACAATTTTCCATCGGCTATGAGCAACAACCTCCCTACCTCGACAATTGGTACTGAATATATAAATTGTTTCTTGTCCTATACGAGATTCAGATAAATGAAAATAATGAAAATGCATTACATAAATATTACAGATATAATGGTCGCATGTTAATATATTTCACAAGTGTAATGGACAACAATTATGCCTCCACAAAAAGGCCCAATTTATAAAGAAAACATGTTGCAAGCACCAAGGAGTAGGTTTTGTGGTAAAGCACATCATCGTTGCAATTTACCTGCCAAGTAGATAAAGCCTAAAACTCACTTATGGTAAAATGTCAACGTAAATTATTTTTAACATAAAACTTCAGAGTAGAGAGTTGTAAGAATTGTGTGCTGACCTTGTCATATGCAAATGCATTCTCTCGAAGAATGTGCCGAGCAACTATTGGATCTGAAACCACTACAAATGATTTTGGTCCAAATGCAAGCTTGTAAACAGAACCATGCTGCCAGTAAAAATTCAATGAAATGAACAACTTAGGATTTGTCTCCAATATTTGGGGAATAGTAGCTAATAGTTTATCAAGCTTTTTTTACCTTCTTATAAGCGGAATGGAGTTAAACTAAGAACAATAACTTCCAACAAATGCTACAACAGAAAGAATGGGATCAAACATATTGATATAGAGAATATAACAAAAATTGTTCAACAAGATCAATAACAATGATTCCAGATCTCCAAAATTTCCAGGTAACCAAATAGATAGATCCTATATTGTAATTTGAAATAGTCAAGAACATTCATCAAAACACTACTTTCATAAGGTAGGAAATGCAAGCCATTTCAAAAACGTGCGCCTTGCTTGTTTGAAATGTAGATGGGGGCAAAGTGATAGAAGATACTGTCAAACGTCTATATCTTTTGCTAAATTACCAATATCTCATAAGCATTAATCATGTTGTACTTCCCATGTTGGATATTAGACATAAGAGTATGCATATAAAACATCTCCTAACCAAACAAAGAAGCCAAAATGAAATTCCTTCTTACAAAACAAATTGCGTCAGCCTTTTGACAGTTACATATGATTTTCTATCAGTTAATAGATTATGAAATAACACTGGAATTCTGGTATGATTTGCTACAAACACTAGAACCTCCTATAGAAAACATATTTTTTGGAAAAAGAAGTGGGCAATCCAGACCTTCCACCAATTCTTCCTGTGGATGGAAAACTATTTTGAGTTTCCTTCATTCAGCCTTAGATGTTAGGAGAGATGGGTCTATTCCATGAAAAACCTACCTCATTACTTTTAGGTTTTCTTGCTCCTAGATATTTTACTCTTGTACATGTCCACCCCTGTGTGGCCTCCTGTGCTCGGGGTCGAGGGTTTTTCATGTTTCTCATATTTCATAATAGACTTCACTCTTTGTTCTACTCTACTTTACTTTACTGCCTTTTGTCTTTTATAGGAGACCGGTTGGTACTCTTTTGCAATGACATCATTGTACTCGGCAGTCCCATTGACCTACTTTTGTGGTCATTAGTTGGACATTAATAAAATTATCTTATCTTATCTACACCATAGTAAGCAGACAATGCACTAAAAGACTTCCTAAGAACAAGATAGCTGAAAACTGAAATCCACTCAAAACTGCAACTCTAAGAATGCCAGAACCTACAAACACACACTGCAGAAAATATATAATAGAAACTCACTAAATGGACTGTAAAATCCCGCTACTGCTTTCTCATTAATTCTGATATCAAATCTGCTACAGGGAAAAACAAAGAACTAATTCACTCCTCTCTGCTGAACTGGATGAATAAAACCCATACCCCTGCCTTCTTATATAAATGAAAGGAGGTCTCTTTAGGGTTACGAAAATAGACCTGAATCCTAGATCTACCACAGTCTTGGGCTTTGTGCCCTGGCCCCTTATCTCAGCATGATGGACAGAATTTAATTAGTGCACTCTAAGGAAGAGATAAGATCTCCTTGGAATATGCACCCTACCATTACACTATGTAAAAATTTCAGAAATTTGACTTATGCAATTCTGAAATTTCACCTCACACCAGAAGTTTCCCGGATTTAAACCCTATGAATATTCAGCCGTAGGGCTGATCTGTAATATAAATTACAGCAGCAAACAGCTGACAATATTTAATTCACTTCAAACCCAATCCGCTAAGCAATTGAAGAGTAAGTATACCAAACATATGCCAACAAGTTTCAGCTCTTAGGGCACACTTTCCAAACATAAAATCAAATCTGGAATCACTGTAATTAATGCAGTTTTACAGCACTAAATCTGCCCTGTTATCTTCTACATAAATTTTTAATCACTTAACAATTTCAACCCTCACTTGTATCAAATCAGCATGACAAACTAGTACTGGAAATTACCAAACCAAGAAGATAATGCGTGCTAAAAATCAAATTCTGCAATTGAGACAATTTGGGACAGCAGGAAACTTCATATACATGTATAAAAATGAAGTACATGTACACATAACCTCATCCCAAGGCTAGTAAAATCCTTTAGCTCTCCAAAACCTTAGCTAGGGAAAACCATGAAAAACCCTAGCTACACCAAAGATCCTCCACAAACTAAAATCACAGTATCAAGACTCCTTCGCTCCAAGCAAATATGTCTCCTCTCTCCTCTTCAACAAGTACCACCTAGGGTTTAATCAAAAAATCCTAATCTCCAAGTCTCCAAGGGAATAAACCAATGTTGCAAATATCTCCAATTTCTCCCGATATTTCCGATTTCTCTTGATTTTTTCAAGTTGCCAATTATTCCAATATTTTCATAACTCTTCTTATCGATAATTTCCAATATTTTCCCCAATATTCCCAATAAATTTCTTTGCAAACCCTCAGCAATGTATTCCCCGAAAGGATGTTTGCAACATTGGAACAAACCCTAACCCTAGTATTAAGATGCTCCAAGAGCTCCAAGAAACCCTAGTGCCTCCAAGACAAGCGAGGGATAAAAAGATGAAGAACAAGGGGAGGGAGGGAGAGAGAGATCAAAACACTCTTCTCACGACATTCTTCCTAGGGTTTCCTCATGACACCCTAGCACTGCATCTCTAAACACAAGATGAACAACAACGAGTAAGAGAAAGGACTCTCTCCTCCTTCTCTATATACGAGGTAAGGGAGTCCAACAATACAGATGTGAAACGCTAATTGCAAGGCCAAGCATCTCTAATTGGGGTACCTGAAGAAACTGGTGAGGGTTTGGGTCCCTCTGAATAAACAATAGAACCGTCCATGGATCTCATAGTAAGTGGGGCAAAGGAAGATGAAGTGCTCCTCTAACTCAACCTCGTGAATATGACACAACTGGAAGATCCCATCTGCCCATAGAGTCTGGTGATCCATCTCGACCCAAAGTCTATGAGCCAACTTGGAACTAGCCCAAGGGGATACAGAGAGAGTGTTCCCAATGACGAGACGTGTATGAGGGTTAGATGATGAGTCCCATGTATGAGAGGAGAAATGGGGGGCATCAACCTTTTTACATCACACTTGAGATACAAGGGATGTTGTTAAATAATTGTATGCTTGACTATGGTGCTTCAATGAATATCATGCCTTTGAAAGTCACATAAGCCCTGGGACTGCAAATCATTAATCCATATGGAAATGTTTGTGGCATAGATTCCATAAAGGTCCAAGCGCATGGTCTCATTAAGAACCTTAGAGATGACCTCTTTGTATGTCCCGATATATCCTTTGTATGTCCTGATATATCCACCATGATGGATGTCGTAGTTATTGATCTACCTCTTGTTTATGGGATTCTTTTGTGTCAGAAATGATCTGTTGGTCTTCGACCTTTTATTCGGTCATGATTTTGAGACAATTGGTTATGATAATATGAATGAGACTCAGAATCAAGCTTCTTTTCATTTTACACCCAACACAAATCCCATGCAATTACTTTTGTCCCAAGATCCTCCTAGGGAGGATTTCCAGCTAGATTTTGTTACTGATTCTGACAACGATGAGGATGATGGGGATCACTCTCTTTCTCCTAATTAATTCGAGATGATGACCAAAATAGAAGCAATCATAAGTAGTAGCTTGTCATTGGCTAGGAATTCCTCACCTGGTGAAAATGTGAGAACTTTTAAAACCCAGGATGAGTTAAAGGATAGTCCTTTCGTTTGGTGCGCATAGGGAAGAACATGTCATGAATGATTTGAATACCTCTCAGGGGCATGAAGAGATTAGGAGGACTAGATCCCCTAGTACCTGGATCAATGATGTGCTTTCTCACGATGCACCTATTGTCACATCCATAGTAGCCGAGCTACCATGATTGTAGATCAGTTTCCATTATATTTTTGAGCCAATCCTTTGCACATTTTGATGAGAGCAGCTGATGATGAGTAGCACTTATGATGATCACTCTTACACATTCAGTGGATCTAGAGCTTATACAGTTACAATCTCATGCCAGGACTGAGCCCCATGACCCCAGGTTGATGACTGAGATAGCCATTCTACCATCATTCAAAGCAGGTTGATTATTAGAGCCCATGTTATATCTAGATGCAAAGTGCCCACACATCAGAGTCGTAAAGAACTGTGGGCCTAATAACGTTGTCCATGAGGTCCATCTTGGATGAGATGTCCCGAAAATGGATCTAAAAGCATTGTCTCTCAAAAAGAGTGAGGGAGCCATAGCATTTATTAATCCAAGGTTAGAGAGCCTTCCCAAAACCAAATCTAGGCCCTAAGAACTAGAGCCCAAGTATGTGTAACTTGTGGTGATCTCAAGCTCCACCCCCCGAAAGTAAAAGTGGTTATTTGAAAAGAAATTCCTCAGCCCCGTCAACTATCGAAGATCACCAAAGTACCATGTCATACTTTGGAGGCCAAGAGTGCCACGTCATCCAAAAAGAGGAGGATGGATATCAAGACATGGTGAAGGTTGGATATGCTCATGTAGGAAAGATTCCAAATTGTTGATATAGAACCCAAATAATGTAGGGGAAGGAGGGCACCCCTGCTTCACTCCGATGGTGCTCTTGATAAAATCTAACACTCCTTTTACTATGCAAGGCAAGCAAGAATGGACTCATTGGAGAGCAGCTCTACTTGGAGATGACTATTCCCTACTACAGGATTCACTCTCTAGTTTGTGGCATTGCTTCGGATAGTTGCCTTGTTTGTGCAATGGAAACTCAGGTGCAAGTATGTTCTTGATCAAGAAAGTAGTTATGTTTCATCTTTTATTGCAGTTTGGAAAGATGAGGTACGCCATCGGTTACTAGCCAAGGGCGCTTGGTTAATCAAGGATGCCAAAACGTTGAATCTTATTATATATTCTGATTTTATGTATGCTCTAATAAGTGTTATCACATCTATGTTAGCTGGAGCTACCATACTGCAGATTGTGCGGCCGAGGACCGCACAGTACTTTTTTTCCATATCAGAGATCCGATGCCTTCAGAGGAGGCATACAGTTTTGTTCAGATTGCCCCGAGCAGATGTATCAAAGGGGACAGTTGGTTGTACAGTGGTACAGACATGTTACTTAGCATTTACCACAGGGTCACCCTTCCATGCCAGGCTTTGATATGAGCCCATTGAAACAGTTGCCTAGTCTTTGTTTTGATTGAGACTATCACAGAGTATTGCTGGTTTACTATTTGTGTCCAGATTCAGCAGAGATCCAATTCAGAGACAGCCTCAGCAGCAGGTATATGGTGCGGCAGGTATTGCATTTTATATATATTGCTCATGATTGTTGCTTAGACTTGTTTATACATGATAGTACACTAACTCTACATATGATGGTTGATTTGGTGATCTAGTTTTTATGATATGTGATTGGGACTTTCGTGATGTCAGTCCACCCCTTCCTAGTAGGCTCCCATTATATGCACACCGAGTTACACCCCTATCCCTGGTATAGACTTGATCATTTAGTCCCCCTAGGCAGCTGACTTTGGATCCACCTTCACCTTCTCCATCCATCCGACTCATACATGACATTCTTTCCCGACTTGGATTCCGATTTGTGACTTTGAGGATCCTTTTCCCCACTAATCTCTAAGTATGCCATGATTCCCTGTCTATTGTGCCTCGGCTCTTTAGTGTGTGAGATGCACTCTCAAACCTGGGATTTGCTCCTGTCAGTTGCCCCCGATGTTGCAATGCAGTTAGGATTGTGTAGCCTCACCGGGTGTTCCCCATTGGTCATTGAAGCATGTATTGCTCACCCCCATTACTTTGCAGTATGAGCACCATGATTATATCTATTGAGATATGTATGTAGCCCAAAAGGGCCTTGATGTAAATTGAAGAAATGAAGAAATATAAAGCAAGCCAAAAAGGCTTTTTGTAAATGTAAATCTAGCCCAAAAAAAAGGGCTAAGTATGAAACTCATTGTAAAATCCATGCAATGTGTTTGTAAACACACATGGACACAGGCCAGCCATACATGTCAGCATTTGTAGTGGTTATTCCTCACCTAGTCCTGCGGGGCAAGGAGGTGAGAGGGAGCAAGGGACAAGCTCAAGATTGTCCCCTAGAGTCTCAAGTTACGGTTTGCCGGACACCCAGTTTGACGGCTCAAGAAAAGAACCTCACAGAGTCTTCGAGCACGGATGTGAGTTGTGAGATACTTGTTAGATGGCCAGTGGTGGTTTCCCTGCACTATACCCATTTGTGAGGCACCGCCCTTCCCCGTGTTCTGTCATGGCATACTTATCTCAGGGGACCCCGCTTTCCCGAGTTGTCCAAAGGGTCACATGATCTTTATCCTTGTCCTCCCATTGTCCTCCACCTTGTTTCCACATCACCTAAAGTCAGCAAAGTGATCAATTCTATAAGATGTGCATAGCATTTTAGTCTTTTGAAGGTGGTGGGCCCACCTCACCAGGGCCTTGTATCATCTCGGGATTTAATGTATTTTTTATCACCATGTTATCATCGTATTGCTTAGTAATGTACTAACTTGTAAAATTGAGCCTTGTCACTCCATGTTTGCACACAAGTATTCAGCTAGCACTATTGTTGACCAGTTTTGACTTGGTCAAACTGAGTTGACTGGGCCAAAAATGGGCCCGAAAAAATGTTGCGACCAGAATTTCGATTTTGGTCAATTATTACCTATAGGGATCCCATATGAGCATGCAGGTGTCAGAATTGCAAAAGATTGAAGCATTTGAGAAATTTTTAATTATTATTGATCAATTTTGACCTATTTTAATTAAAAATTATGGATTTTGGGCAAATAATGCCTAAGTGATGGATTGAGGTCATTCAAGTGGTCATTCCTACTATTGTTGGGGTCCACGATCACATTGCAGCAGGCAGTTCGGCAATCCGAGCACTAAAAGTGGGTCAAAAGCCCAAATTTCATCTTCAACCGTATAAACCAGCAAAAATTACATGGAAAATCAAAATTTGACTAAGGCAACTATTGGAAATGGCAAAATTCAATGGATGGCAAATGAAAAGGTAAATCCTAAGGTAAATTGGTAATGTTTGACATGGCATTTGGGCATTGTAGGGCCCTCCATTTGACAGCTCATCCTAGAGGTCGAATTGGCCCATTGGGGGCGTTTTTCTCCACTTGGGGAAATTCGATTTCATGGTTATATTGTATGTGGGCCTTGGTTGTTGATGTTAAGGGGATAAAACACCCTATAGGCACCCCCTAACACTTATCTCATGTATTGTATGGCCCCACAATGGGCCCCTCTCCTCCACATGTGCGCTATCATTGGCAATTCGCACCCCCTTGAGGAGACATCTCCACCATTCGATTTTGTGGATTGGGGAGATGATCTCAACCCTCCATTTTGGGGGGAAATAGGTTTTGAGAGCTGCCTTTCTCTATAAGAGGAGGCACTCTTCCATTTTGTACTTCTTCTTGGCACTCTAGAGATTTGATATAGAGATTTTTGAGAGACATTTCTACTGAGTTACTTGTGATTTGACGTGGGATTCTTCTTGTGTTCACTGAGATCATATTTCTGATGCATTGCTGAGTTGTTTGTGACATTCCTATCCTCTCCTTGAGCAGTTCGATTTGCAAGTGAAGCTGGCCACTGGAGGAAAACGCAGCTCTTGAGATAGGATCTCCTTGCTAGCGTTTCTCTTCGGGTTCTTCAACAGGGAAGTGAATTTGCTTTGATTGTCATTTGCTTTCCTCATTATTTGTCATTTCATTTGCTAGTTTATTATTGTTATTTGCCATAGAAACTGACTTCATCTTCTCTTTGGCAGGTACAAGAAAAACGCACTGGCTCACTGGGTGCTCCAAAAACGCAAAGGGAGAAACACACTTCAGCTCAACACTTGATCTTCAGGGTTTGTCTTCAGCACGGGGACATCTTCATCTTCATTATCCGGGTACGGGATTTCTGTTTGTTTCTCATAATCTCTCTTTCACTGTTGATGCTAAGCTGCAAACACTAAATAAACCATAAAATTAAACTATTAAAATTTCGTCGTTAGAACTTCTTTTTTATTGCAAACCTGCTTGTTATTTGAGCCTAATAGCCTATATCTTAAGTTTGAAACATTTCCGACTCCATTAACCCATACTTTAGGCACTGTTCTACCTGGCAAAAACGCCCCCACGTAGGGCGTTTTTTCTCTCTTGCTGGTTTGGGTCACTTCGGGGTTCTGGGTACTCTTGATTTGGTTTTGTCTCGCCATTTTATTACTAGAAATCAAGTTGCTATTTGCTAGAAATCATTTCAATCACGTTTTACTCGCTGCCCTAGGTCCATTTCTGCACTACTTAACTTTCTTCCTTGGGCAGATAGTCTATCTTTCAACTTCTAGCTTAACGATTGTCCCTTGCTTGTTTCCAGCCACAAATACTAATCTTATCTCATGTAATACATCATATTTGATCATTGGTCACGCCTCATTTTTTACTTATTCTATACCCTTGTCCAGTCAGTGGTTGAAACTAGACTTAGGACCTACTTACACTCATTTCCTGCTTGTTTGTCTCTCCATCTTTTAGATTTGGGTGTACTTTTGTCTCTCGACCATCACTGGTTGAGCGGAGTCTCCCCCTTGACTTGGTTTTGCACCTCATCTAAAGTGACTGTAGCCTTGTCTGGTGTGACTTCTGTCCCTTGGACAGAGGACCTGGCTACTGTCGGTTACACCTTCCTAGCTGTTCACCTCTACCATCCCTATTGGGACACCTACTTCCAAACAGCTAGAGCTTGTGTGATAACAATAAGCTATAGGAAGCGGTTAGGATAGGCATTGTATATACCTGTCCATTGCTAGCTCTTTTATTGTAAATAAGTTTATGTGAATATAAGAAGTATTTTTCAAAAAAAACAGAATGGACTCATAGAGATGCATAATAGTCATAATAAGGATCTCTTAGATACTAATGTCTCTAAGCCTTTGGAATAGGGCATTCCTTGAGACCAAGTCAAACACCTTTTGAAAGTTGACAAAGCAATAAAAGACTTTAAAAGAGAGACGTAAATGATGGTTTGGAGGGTGAGCATATGATTAATGATCTGGTGCTCAAGTCAAAACCCTGCTTGTTCTTTGGCCCGAAGGTGTCACTTCTCAAGCTTCTCTAATAATTGTAGGTAAAGGGCAATAGCGTAGAGCTTTGAGAATGTGTGGCCAAACATGAACATCAATTAATTGCTCAAATCAAAACTAGACCTGTTAACCCCCAGATTGCCTACACAACTAGACGGTTAAGATCCAGCTAGATTCCATCATGTTGGTTCCATTTATGACTACATCCAGGGCTTCACAGTGATCACGGCTTGCTACAAAGTCAATTACATCAGATTCCAAGGAACTACTATTTTTTTGCAATTCTCCTATTTTCTAGGAGCTAAAGTTCCAAGGCTTGCATGTCAAAGATTTCTACATATTCTTGGTCCTCATAAGCTCATGACAAAAATGAGTCTGTTTCGGGCAACATGCAAGTAGTTTCATGACACTGCTATTTTTAGCAGTTAGGTTTTCAAGGCTTGCATGCTGATTTGAGCATATATTTGAGTTCCTTGAAAAAAAACATCTCTAATGAGACTACTTTCATCGACACACAAGATGCTGCTATTTTTAGCAGTGTCCATTTTAATTTTTTAGACATACTATATTTGACAGCCATCTCACACCAGTTCTCTTCATTATCCGTCTTTCCTACTTTTTGGGAGCTAGACTATTAGTTTTGGCATGTCTATATGTAGCAGTTCTATATATAGCAGGTACAGGATGTAATGTGATGGTTCCGGTGTGCAATGGTGGAGTGGTTCCAGGTTTTGGTGGGTGAAGGATTGTCAGTAAAGTACAGAATTGAGCAAGTGGATGTATTTACTATTATCAGTGTGACATGTGGCAGCCATTTGATGGGTTTCCATTTAAGTGAGGCCTTGCTAACTTTTCCTTATGCTAAAACCCTAGATCTATTTCATAAACCCTAGGAAATTTGTCAAGTCTAAACCCTAGGTCGAATAGTGTTGCTAAGTTTATCAAACCTCAAAACATAATTCAACCTCCTTTCTATAAATGAAATTTGTGCTACATTTATCAAGCCTTGAAATCTAATCTGATTCCTATATCCAATCCTTTGCATGTGTACTAAATTATTATTACAGAGTGCCTTGCCATTTTTAAAACCCTAACTTGCCCTGCTAGTTTTGTCAAAACTAAAACCCTAACTCGCATTGACAGTTTTGTCAAACTAAAACCCTAACTCGCCTAGTTATGCATAGCTGATATCTTTGCTAATTCTACCCAGCCAAAGAACCCTAGATCAAATTGCCTTGCTAATATTATAAAGCATAAACCCTAGCTTCATCATTAATTCTTGCAGGTTATTCTTGGAGGTTTTATTTTAAGAACAGTCATCATTTTTCAAAGAATGCATTTAGCCTAATAGTCAAGGAAAGTTCGTGGCGGCTGTTGAGGGGGTTTATTACAACTCCTTTTCCTTACAACCTCAGGCTTCAAGGGAGATATTGTGAGCTAGGCATCTTTTCTGTTTCATACAAGGAGAATTCAGTGGCGCAATTCACTCCAGCATATAAATTAGGGTAGCTTCAGCATGTCTTGTCATTATAAGTGATAATTAGCAGCATGTGTGCCTGTGGTGGTTAGACCAAAGGAACAACACCTAAGACCATCTATTCAGCTACAGGATCAGTGTTGAGGAGAATTATTTTTAGCAGTTTTTAACATTGGAATTGGTAACCAGCAGTTACAGCCAGTGGAATGGCAGTAAATTAAGCATCTTCTCCAGAAGCTGTCATAGTTATTATGAGAAAATCAAATGAGGTTCAGTGCTATTCTGTGCAGATTAGAGATGATTGACAGCTTGTGGTTATTGTTGGCAGCAAAGCTTATTTTGGAGGATAGAACGCACAGGTAGGCTAATCAGCATGTGTGAGTGTCTATGCATGCTGAAGACAGCTGATCAGTATCTCAAACAGAAGTTAGACCTCAAACAAAGTGTTGTGTTGATTGGTTTTTTAGCAGGTTTATGATAATATGATTAGTGAATTGTGATTTTCTACAACAGGAACATCTTTCTAACAGCCAGTTAATCATCAGTTAGCATACCATGCATAAGCTATCAGTCTTGGTGTGATCTTATCTTCTCTCATGCCAAAATAGGGCGTACTATTCCTGTTTCTATGCATTGGCTTCTATATCTACTGGGTTGAGGTTACAGCAATGGGGCTAGAAAAAATTTCTGAGCAGATTGCAGCAGAGGACTCTCATTATCCTTCCACCTTCTGGATCTGACAAATTTCTTCCACCACTGTGTAATATTGGACCTACTGCAACCTGTCATGAGTTGTCATTATGATATGATTTGATCTCTTGAATAACATACTTATTTGGTTCGACTATGCCATCTCTTTGGCCCTTGGAATCTCTTGGTTAGATGGTAGTTAAGTTATATTGCAGTGATTTGGTTTGCTTTGGTGCACTTAATTTGATTTCCTATTCACTTAAGGTGCACATTCACTTCACTTCATTCATTTCATTCACTGACATAGTTGGCTTAAAAATCTGATCTCAACTACGAATTTAACTACATTCACTGACATAGTTGAATTTAACTACGAATTTACCCTTACTCTCGACTACTTACAGGCATCTCAAGGGCGTGCTGATTAGTTGGATTATTACGCAGATTTACTAGTTTGATAACAGCGTACAAACCCTAGGGACACTCCCCTGAGACTGGAAAAGTACCAATCAAAATGGAGACACAGTCAACTGTGATAGGCTTGGTTGTCTAGAGTTGTCAGGTAGACCTGCTGGTGCAGATCCACGTGATAGCAAGACCCTGATTTGTGAATCAGGTGAATAGTATGGTGGGCCAATGTCTGTGAAAACCCTGAGCAAACAACATGGTTAAACCAATGTTGTAAACATCGTCTCAGCGAAAAAATTGGCAGGGTCCAGAAAACAACGTTTCGGAATATCTCGGGAACACATCAGCAAACATCAACAATATATCGGCAAACTTAAAAAATACAAAAATATTCAGTTTTTTAAACATCTAAAGCAACAATAACATCATATAAACACATTGGCACATGAATATGGAAATAAAACTGATATATAAGATAATAAGATGTCTAGTGATGCATCACACATCAAAAATGAATCGTGTCTTGAATCCTGAGTCATCAAAAATATAACAAATGTATCTAATGATCATCATCATGACTCATGAGTCAAAAAACTTCAAATGGCAATGTCCAATCTCCAAAACCAATCTTTGATGGCCAATGAAATCAAGTGGAAAATCGTCCTTGGGCAGATGTCAACTGTGATGCTAATCGCCTTAGCTCTCCTCTTCGTCATTTTGGTGTGCAAATGCAAAAAAAACCCAAGTGAAAATCGCTTTTTTAAACCATGTTTTCAAATGGCCGATTTATTCCCATCGACTCGCAGAAATCCAGCAATTTATCGAGAAAATTTCAGCAAAAAATCAGGAATAAAGCAGCCCAATTTTTTCAGTGATTTTTTGAGAAAACATCGGCAAGGAGAAAATTGCGCGATTTCCTGGCACATTGCTGATTTCTCGACGATGTTTGCAACACTGATTAAATAAAAAAGAGATGTAATCAAGAAGAGAACCTCATCTATTGCTATGTCAGTATCCCAAATTCCTTATCAAATATCAGTATAGTAGAATAGGTGACAAGATGATGGAGGGTGGGGGGTAATTAGAAAGGGAGGCTGTCTAGACACATTGTAGAGGGCAGTCATATGGGTGAACATGGATTGGAGGTCAAGGTCAATAGAGAAACTAGAATGGTGGGGGAAGGGGATGTGCTAGAAGGTTCTAGGGGAATGGAGGAAGGACACACACAATTCACACCTCTGTAGAGTAGCGAGAAATATTTGCATATAAGTTCACGAAAAAGTCACCATCAGACTCAATGTGAAGTGTGAAGTGCAAAGAATTTGAGGGGGTGTGGTCAACTGCAACGTAAATATCTTAAGGTAGTGGGGCACTTCCTCCAAGTTGGACCCACAAGAGTCTGAGGGGTTTGTCAAAGCAACCATAGCAACTTTGTCCTAAACTGTATCATGGATAAGGCATGCTACCCCTTCGAAACCTCTCACACTACCAGTATGGCAATCTCTTGCCTGCATACAAAAACCAATGATAGCCCTAGATTGTAAGTGGTGTCCGCTAAGGGCTTGCATGGGCCTCGATGAGAAAAATGAGGTCTCGTACTATTACTGTTCTAGCAAGAAATGGAAATGGCAAGCAACTCCCCTCCCACCCTAACAATTCATCGTTTGGATGGCCAATGACAGGACCACCCAGGAGGGAGGGAGTCTCGAATAACTGCTCTAAGGTCCAAAATGACTACCCACTTGCCTTCTTCCATGTCTACCATAGAGCATTCTCTAGATTGCTTGAGCTCAACCAATTAAGATCTCATGAGGTTAGCATTAAGAAAGATCCTATATGGGAGGGAGGTAAATCGTCTCTTAGCCTAGAGGGCTCTAAGATGATCCCCGAGAATCCCAAAACATAAGGCAATATAATGTCACAACATGATGTGGATCAAGTTTTTTTTTCACATCTAGAGAAATGATGTAGGGCTTTGCAATTACTTTTGATTGTCACATCCCACCAAACTTCAATGAGATTGAACTTGGACGATTAGGAACAACTGTCAATCCAATGGAGAGCACCCTTGAAGGTTTGATCATGTTCCTAAAGGACCCCGTGGATTGTTTTCAATGATTTCATCGTCAATGTACGGGGTTTGCATGTTTATGTTATGGCCACTCCCCATGGCTACTTCCCTTATCCCCATTTTCAGCAAGATTGGGTGTGGTTCAAGTTTCAACCTTCATAGTATTTTCAAGTTGACATCACTACTAATTGTGGTAGATTGTGGTGGCACAAATTCCTATTGGGTTTTAATGCAAATTTTTTGGTTGAAATGAGATGGATTTTAGGGCTCTATCCCCAAACAATCAATTTGATTTGCCCATGTAAGATGCTTCTATGCCCTTGGTTGATCCCAAAAGTCCTAAAGATTTGATGTCAATTTATAGGGAAGAAATTGGTCACTAAAAGATATGTTTCAAAGAATGAGAATTGTGTTGACGATCTTGCATCTAGCATGGGAACTCTCGATGGTTACCCTAGCCTCCCTTCTTGCCATTGGCTCATCCCATTTGGGAGATCCTTAACCTCCAAGCTCGGGAAATTTTTGAAGGGGGTTTTGCTCCACTGGTCATTCTGAAGCTTGTGCTCACATCTTATTGGATGCTTAATCATGAGAAGGCTACTTTGATCCCTGTCATTTCCCTTGGTCAAAAGGCTTAGGATCAAGTGGAATTTTACTTGTTTTAATGAATTCTTGCCTTGATTTGCAAACCTATATCAATGGGTTTTTTAGATATGGAAACCCCTTATTGAAAAAAAAGATTGCATCTACCCTTTTTCCCATGATTTCTTCACTGTGGAGTTTAATTCTATTGAAATATGGAATACATCCTCCATTCTAGGCCATAGTTCTTTGGATGTGTATGTTTATCTATGAACTTCGATACCCTACATTCAATCCCTCTTCACGGTCTATTGTTTGTTGAGTTAGTCGAGATTTCCTGAGTCAATGATTTAGGACCCCATGCAAGTCATTCTCAAGTTTGAATTTTGCAACACTATTAGATATATTGAAGCCCAAATGGTTAGCTCAGTCGATTCGAACCGACAGTTTCAAGACATAGTTCATCATGAGGTCTCCAGTTCTAGTCTAGTAGAGGTTCAAGTCTCGTTAGGTCAACAAATGCTATTTTGGTTGACAATTAAGCTACCTCCATCTATGTATTCAAGGAAAAGGGGGAGATAATAGATACCAGAAGGTTTTCCTTGGTATATGTGTGTGTGTGTATAAAGAGAGAGAGAGAGAGAGAGAAATAGATAGATATAGCCCTTAGGGTTCACGGAAGCAGTCATGAGCTAGATGTGAGATCTCTACCCCAAAGTAGGGGAGGCCACTGGTTCAACTCTTTTGATCCCTTTGGGGTTAGGCTCTATAATTAGGGCTGGCAATTTACCCGAGTTACCGCCTGTCAACAACAGTGAAGTCTCCAGGGGTTTACATTAGACTTTCACTTCTTTTTTTGAATGAGGTTACAAGATGGAAATATTTCCCAATTTTTCTAAGTGGTTACTTCACAAATAATGAGAGGAAATGAAACAATAGAAAATCTAGACCTAAGACACAACTTTCTCCACGAGTTCCTTCTCCTAAATTGATCCGCCATGTGCCATGTAGATTCTACCACTCTCTTTTGTGGGTCCCACTATGCCATCTCATCCTCTACATCATCCTTGAAATGTCTCGAACCACTCCCTGCACATTCATACTAAATCCTATGCAAGAAGTTCCTGTTTGAGCTACAATTCTCAACAAACCATGTGCTACACCATATTAGTTGAGAGTGAAGGTAACTAAGGAGTGTGATTCTCCAAAAATCGATGCTACTCTCTCCAGGCATCTTGTTGGTAGCCTCATAGCCTCATTTATTTGATCCACAGTCAACCTAATATATCCTTTGTTGTTAGTGTAGTCTCCAAGTTCATGTAGGATACAAGAAAGAACCACTTGAAGGCTGCAAAGAGGATTGTGCACTATGCTAAGGGTACACATCAGCTTGTTATAAAGTTTTGTTGCAATAATACAAACCAATTGATCGGTTATAAAGATTCGGATTGGATTGGAGATGGAGACGACATGAAATCGACTTCCAATTATGTGTTTCATCTTGGATCTAGACCCATATTATGGTCTTGTAAGAAACAGAAGATTGTTTCCCTACTGACCACAGAAGCTAAATATAGAGGTATAGGTTGTAGTTAATGCTAGCACAAAGGTAGTGTGGATTCACAATCTGATGGGTGAGCTCAGATTTTCTTTAAGAAGTCGATTGCAGTATCTTTTGACAATCAAAACGCAATACAAGTAGCTGATAACTCAGTTACTCACAATAAAATGAAGCATATGGAGCTCCATGCCCATTATTTCAAACAATTGGTACAAGAGAAAATTGTCTTTTGTTTATTTTAGGACAAATGATCAGACTGTTGACATCTTTATGAAGCCATTAATAGAAGCTAAGTATGAAGTTGTTGATATCATTTGTTTATTGTAGTACAGATGATCAGACTTTAGGCTATGCTTGGGCTTTAGGAAGTTGCAATTACGAGGGAGTGTACAAAGATAATTCCACCTCCTAAATCTCCAAAGAGTTGTGCTACCCGTGGGGGGGGTGTTGGAACAACAAGTGTATCCCATCTCTAGATCCTTTAGAGACACTTGAAGTAATTATGTCAATAGTCAAAGGTCAATTGAGTGGTCAACTAGTCGATCGGACCAACTAAATGTGGTCCCAACTAGGTTGACTAGTGCATAGGTTGAGGCAGAAAAGCAAGAAATCTGGCCATGCCTTAGGTGGTCAAAGTTGACTATGTCTTCCTTATTTTATATAAGTTAGTTATGCTTTGGGTTATAGATAGATGATCCGGTGGATCAGTGTATCATGATAATATAGTACAGAGATTTGATGTGTCGATTATTCTTTCCATATGTTGAGCTATGCTCACTTGTGCTTCAGTGCTATAACAATGTTTATCAACACCACTTCTTGTAATTCATTGTTCTTCACTTCTACAATCCCCTGATTCTCCAAAAGTCCTCGCCACCTAGAAGGTCGATGAGGACCTAGAAACCACCCAAAAAGCTACATGATTAGTATCCACTATACATGCATTCAAAACCACAGATTGTTGAGTGGCACTTGGAGGAGAAAAGGCAATCAAAAGGTTATAGGCTATGGATGCGGAACATGAATCACTAATGAGGAACAAGACATGGAAACTTATTGTTCTTCCTATTGATAGGAAAGTGATTGGATGTAAGTGGGTATTCAAGCAGATATACAAACCAATGGCACTGATGATTGGCATAGAGCACAATTGTTGGCAAACGGGTACACAAAGCTCGAGGCGTGGACTATTGAGAAACTCTTATGTTGTTGTGACATCAATCAATGTGTGTGAGTTTTATAGATATCGCTGTGTTAATGTTTAGTTTCCCAACATTTTGAGTGGACAATTCGCTCAAAATGTTAGGAAATGTAAACACTAACTGTGTGATAAGTTGATAACCAAAAACTCACACATTAGGATGCACTGTGGAAAACTACATTCTCAGACATCAATCAAGATTCTTTTAGCAATAGCTGTTGCATTGAATTTACATGTACACTAGCTTGATGTGAATATGGGCCTTTTTGAATGGCTTTCTGGAGAAGGAGATTTACATGGAGCTGTCTAAGGGTTATGTGTATCCAGGGGTGGAGGACTTGGTGTGCAAATTGCGGAAGGCACTGTATAGGTTGAAGAAGTCCTCCAGAGCATAGTACAGATATATCAAGGCTACCTGAACAGAGAAGGTTCCCAACGTTGTAGTAACGCCTACATCAAGTGGATTTGTGGGTTTTCCATTATTTTGGCCTTCTATGTAGATGATGTAATTGTTATGGGCAATATCCTATCATTGTTGGATGCTTTTATGTTAAACATGGATCCATTACTGCTTAAGATTTCAAGTGTTAAGAGACATATGGAACAGGGTAATTTACTTTAGTCAAGGTAGAATAAAGATAGTCTAGAAATTGGGAGTACAGAAATGCAAGCTTGTGAGAACACCAATGGAAGTTGGACAAAAGTTGTCAAGAGACACGAATCCAAAGATGCATGCTGATGCAGAGGCCATGAAGAAAGTTTCTTATCAGAGTACAGTTGGAAGCCTCATGTATGCAATGGTATATACAAGACCTGATATTGCTTATGTTGTTAGTAATGTTAGCCGATTCTCGAGTAGTCCCAGATTGCAACATTGGGCAACATCAAAAGAATTTTTAGGTATCCCAAAGGACCAATGAATTTTGTCATTACACTTGGTGGGAGTTTACAAGATGCATTGCAGTTGGTAGTAATGTAAACCAATTCTCGAGTACTCCTGATTGCAACAGCAGTCAAAAGAATTCTCGTGTATTTCAAGGGAACAATGAATTTCAGCATCACATTTAGTTAGAGTTTATGGTTAGCTAATGTGATATAGAGTGGGAAGGTAATATTGAGAGCGCAAATCTACATTGGGTTACAATTTTAGGTTGGTTGGCAGCATAGTGGAAAAAATCAGCATCGGCAAAAAATTGGCAAGGGTCCAGAATACAACTTCTCGGCAACATCGGCAAAAAATCGGAAAACCGCGGAAAACATTAAAAAATACAAAATATATTCATTTTTTCATAATTTTAAACATATCAAGCAACAACAACATTAGATAAACACATTGGCACATAAACATGGAGAAAGCATTGATATATATGATGTAGTGGATGCCAAATAAAAAATGATACATCAAAGTTTCAAAGATTGGAAATTTGGAAGTTTCAACACTGGTTGGAACATTGGTCATTCCCCTCTCCTCTAGGCTCTAGGTTCTAGCCCTTGCCTCTACCTCGAATCTTGAAGTTAATCCTTCAAGGACATTAGTCAACACCCTACAATTTTAATGAAACTTCCTAATCCAGCATTAAGATAAGGTAGAAAAAGCTTTCCATGCTTAATAAGTGATTTTGCTTGACTGAAGGGTATATTTTTATTAAGGTCATGACAGAGGAGTTCAATCAACTTCAACAATCAGGCATCAACACCACCAACATCAAGGTACATACCTAGTTTGATGTGCTTGATTAAATTCCAATCCCTTACCCTCATACATGATAGAATCTAGTGGAAACGTTGCAATCCTGAAAACCATTAAGTCTGTTGAACTCTGAATGGGATCTAAAATGCTACTTTTTGCATATGAAGTCCAATGAGGTTGGAACCACTCTCAAACATCCTGAAACAATTAATGGTAATGTTAACATTCTCCTTATTTTTTATTTTCCATCCTTTTACTTTAAGAATTTAACATTACCATTTACTGTTACTGGCTTCAATATCTGATGTACTGGTCAAATTTTTAAAACTCCATAGCAATTTTTTGGGTACTGGTCAAATTTTTAAAACTCCATAGCAATTTTTTGGGTACTGGTCAAATTTTTAAAACTCCATAGCAATTTTTTGGGACTTCGCGCGATTTTTTACGAAAAATCGCCGATTTTTTCAAAAAATCGCGAGGTCCGATTTTTGCAAAAAATCGCGATTTTTTGGCGGAAAAAATCGCGATTTTTCGGCGGAAAAAATCGGCAGGCTAAAAAAATCGTGATTTCTAGGGAAATCGGCAATTTTTTGGTGATGTTTTCCACTATGGTTGGCAGAATCATCTCGTGGGCAAGTAAGAAACAGCTCACCATTTCTCATTTGAAGCAGAGTACATGGCAACCTGTTATGCAAGTTTAGAGTTGGCCTAATTGAGAAAACTAATTAAGGATATCGGAACTAAGAATCCTTGGTTTCATGCGAGAACGAAGCACATCAAGATGCAATACCAATATATAGGTTAACTAATAAAAAGTTGATAAACAGACTTTACAGGTCGAGTTCTGTGAAACTGAGACGATGTTTTCTGATGCATTGACATTGCCAAAGAATAAATTTGAACAGTGCCAATATGCCTTTAGGATGAACTCTGTTGAATGATTTCCTAAACGTTCGACTGACTGGGAGTATTAAATCAACAATCTGAATATTTAAGGCTTTCTTTGTGAGAGCTGCAATTATAACGGAAGTTTGAACATTTTAGTAAAGTAACGCATGCTCTGGCATATGTAATTTAACCATCACAGTGGCTAAGTCTGTTCGGGGACCATTATAAACTGTTCTAATGTGTATAAATGTACTATATATGAGTTCATGTTCTGTATTACAAAGGTAACCGTGCAGTGGTATTTCTGATTAAAAGAAACGCGAGAAAGACAAAAAAGGAAGGGCTTTCCTTCCACCATAAACTTGGTGTTCATATGCTCGACATTTCATGGATTGCACTCTATACTCTGAACCTATAGCAGAGCATATCATCAGTGCATTGTCATAGTTTCTCATCTATATATCTTTTTAACATCATGGCAAAAAGCCTGTTCCTGTACTCCTGAACTAGCAGAGACCATCTAAACCCAGGTCTGATATGCACCTAGAGGTTGTGATGCTCAATATTAGATATCTCGAGTTTCAATATTTGATACAGAGAGAGCATCTAAACCCAGGTCTGATATGCACCTAGAGGTTGTGATGCTCATTATTAGATATCTCAAGCTGCAATATTTGATACGTTGGCTATTTGTGTTAACTAGAGATTAGATATCTATATTTTCATTATTTGATGTGTTGGCCATTTGTGTAAGATCGAAATATCCATTCTCGAGCTTCAGAACATCGAGGTGCATACCAAACCCGGGTTTAGTAGGGTCTGTGATAGTGTCCATATTCAATGCACGATCAACATTCAGTGCACAGTTACAAGCGCACACGAAGAGAATTGACGGATAACCCCTAGTCCTACCCCCACCTGGGCTGTAGAATGCACGGTTGCTTGCACATAGTTTTCAACACAGTGAAGCCTTTATGGTCTTAAACTAAACTGGTTTTACTTCGAAATTTTATATAAGATTTATCATGTGGGCTGAATTTTTTCAGAGCTCCGAGTTCAAAGCAAGTGAAGGGGTGAATAAAGGCAATTAGATAAGAAGCAACCTCGATGAACCAGTCATACAATGAAAAGAACAAAGGCTTCCCGAACAGATCAGAGACCGCCCCCTCTGCAATGGGCATTGACCCAATTTGACCTCCACTTAAGAAATTCGTAAGGAAGTTGCTTGCATTGTCAAGCAGCGTTCTCTTTGATTTCGTAGACCCTTCTCCTCCTGTACTACTACTGGCCTCACACCTGTACAGAGAGCACATAAACCATTCCAATAAACCATACATGCATAAAAATAAAACCATAATGTTTTCTCGGAGGTTTTAAATTTAACTACCTTGGCAATGATATTTTTCTTGGTAGTCCAAACGAACTGTAAATTCCACAGCTATCGACATATCTTTTGATAGAATTTCTCCTTGGCTCAACAAACTGCAAGGATTGCTTGGAGAAAGTGGAAGGATGAGTTGCAGCTATGTTTAGAGTAGCCATGGTCGTCACAGAGTACTTTTACAGTTGATCTGTTTGTGTCTGTGTCATTGCCATTTTGTTTGGGTAGTGGGGAATTTTGAGTTTGGCCTTCCTATTTTTTCACCGAATTGGTTGTAGACACGTATGCAATTCATGGGATTGTGGATTATGGTGCTTTTGAAAGGATAGGTGATAATGGAGATAAGTGAGGTGTCCATTAAGTCATGTGAAATTATTTTAGCAAAGAAAAGTATGGAAAACTTGAGAATAAAATAATAGGAAGCCTAATAAGTAGGTATAAAGAAAATAAATGAAAAGAAAAAAGGAAAATTATTGAAATTCATTTTTATTATTATTATTATTTCTCTCGAAAAAAAAAATTTATTATTATTATTAATATTAATATAGTGGAAATAATTGTTGAAATTTATCTTTTAAAGCAGTGAAATTAGTTATCAACCATAATACAAGGTTACAAAAAAGATAAAATTTGCAAAAGAAATATATGGATAATTATGCAAAAAATTGGTTAATATTTTTTAGTCTGGAATGTATGAACTCTACCAATGTGGTTAAGCTCCCAAATTGTTGTGTTGGAGTAGAAGGGCTTAATGTCTCTAGTGGTAAAGAGAGAGGATGTTCCAAGGCTGGCCACTGGACGAAATTGAAAATTGCACCTTTGTATGGACTTTGGAATGATTTGAACACTTATATCTAGTGGTAATAGAGAGAGGATGGTCTGAGGCTAACCACTCAACAAAATTGATAACAAAAACGTGGTATGGACTTTGCAATGATCTGAATACTTGATAAGTGTGCGATAAACAACTAAATAAATGTAGTTAAGCCAACATTTAATTACAATCATATTTACCTTATGTTTTTTAATGGTGAATCTAAAACCTTATGTTTTTCAGTACCACATATTGTCTCTCATTTACTAACCATTATAGCATTTTTCCACCACAAGCTAGTCCAATACCTTGTTGGTGAATTACAAGGTGCATAGGGTTTGAGGTTGAGGTTTGTGCCTCAAATCGAAGACTTCTGGAACATTCACAATGATGCAAGTGTGGCACATGACATCAAGTTAAATTGTTCTATAGACTCTTAAATACATGATGGGATCTTCTGGAACATTCACAATGATGCAAGTGTGGCACATGGCATCAAGTTAAATTGTTATAGACTCTTAAATACATGATGGGATCATTTTAATATATGATGGATTCGTTTATTTTATAGAAAATGAAACTCGTGTATTAGATAAAGGGTGGAGATGTGTTGTTGTTTTTTTCAATTTTTTAATTTTTCAATCAATTTTATATATGAGAGTTTTATTTAAACCACATAATATTTGTCATTTATATATATATATATATATATAATTTGGGATATTGTAAGTTAAATGAACATATAAAATTAACCTAAAAAACATTATCAAAACAATACAATTATTTGCTACCAAGAATTTGGTTAAGAATATACTTAAATCAACAAATACATATCAAAGCTTTCATATATTTTATACTTCATAAATAAAATATTTTCTTCATTACTTTTGCTAAACTCTTTATTTAATTAAACAAAGTAAGAATATGTAATTCCAAGGCAAGGTTTGCATTAATTTGATAGGTCCTTTATATCATATGTGCAAAATTCCAATATATGGACCTAATTGCATCTAGGCATGATAAATCGGCAACTTGACTACACTGTTTCACAAGCCAGGGTAACTCCAAGCTAGGATTATCATTCATTAACAAGGGTCAGTTATTTATACATAGAGGAGTGACCTTTGGCCTTCAAATCGCGAAGGTATGTTATGACTCTTTAGTTTTTTCAAATATATTTACAATATCACAAATGGATAATAATCTAGTACAATTAGGTATCCAACATCCCCCCCCTTAATCTGAAGTAGTGTTTGTGAGTCCAAACGTATTTCTAAACTTTTTAATCTTTTCTCTTCCAAGCACTATTGTGAAGATGTCTGCAATTTGCTCACTTGTGGAACAATGTCTCAAATGAATAGTCCTAGCCTCTACATGATATCGAATCAGATGGTACTTTTTGTTGATGTGCTTCGTTAGATCATGGAATCTAGGATTCTTGACCAACTTGATTGCATAAGTGTTGTCAAACCATAAGAGGAGCATAATTCACCTGTTTCTCCAACAAATCTTCAAGTATCTTCATGAGCCACACAATCTCCTTTGTTGCTTATGTTGCAACCACAAATTCTACCTCTATTGCGGGAATCTGCTGGAACAAATTGTTTGTCTGATCTCCAGGAGACCGTTGTTGATCCAAGAATCCTGAGGTAGCCTGAAGTAGACATTCCATTCTCTTTATCGCCATCAAATTATAAATCAAAATATCTAATCAGTTTGAAATCACCCACCTTAGAATATTTGAGTCCAAAGTCTTGAGTCCCATTAAAGTATCTTAGAAATCTTTTTGCAGCAAACCAATGTCCTTCGCAATATTTTTGCATGAACCTAGAAAGGATCCCAACAACAAATGAAATATTTGATCTAGTGGTCGTAATGTAGATAAGACTCCCCACAAGTTGTTTGTACTTGTTTGCATCCTCAAATCCATTTCCTTCTTTCGATGTGAGCTTCAAATTAGATTCTATTGGAGTAGAGAGAGGGTTACACTCTGCCATGTCAAACATGTTCGACAACTCTCCAATGTACTTCTTCTTGGAGATGAATATGTATTTTGGATTCTGATTCACTTCAATACCCAAGTAGTAGTGAAGATATCCCAAACTTATCATCTCAAAACCTTTCTACAATTTGTTATGTGTGGATGCAATGTAGCTTTCATTGTTCCCTGTCATCAATGGATCATCTACACACACTACAAGATATACAACAAATCTTTCAATTTTGTTGACAAACAATGTTGCATCACAAAATTAAAGGCGTTTGAAATCAATTCCAAAATATGCTCAATTAGCTTTTCATACCATGCGTGAGGTGCTTGTTTTAGGCCATACAAAGACTTGATGAACTTGCATACCTTTTGTTCTCGTCCCTTCACAACAAAACCTTCCGACTGAGACATGAAGACGTTCTCTTTCAAGTCTCCATTCAAGAAATCAGTCTTCACATCCATTTGATGAACTCTCCACCCATTATGTGTAGACAAAGCCAATAGAGTACAAATGGTAGCCCATTTTTCCAGGGGGGGGGGGAAGTCTCCTCATTGTCAATGCCTTCTTTCTATGCAATACCACAAGCCTCACTTTATACTTGCCAAGTGAGCCATTTGATTGTACTTGTTCTTACAGACCCACTTGCAGCCAATTGGTTTGGTTCCAAATGGAGGGTCCACCAACTTCCATGTCCCATTCTTGATGAGAGCATCATATTCATTCCACATGGCTTCTTTCCACTCATTATGAGAAGCAACATCTTCGAAGGAAGTCAATTCAAGGCTAGCAAATAAATTCAATTCATAACCATATGAAACATCCATATCATCTAGATCACCTGAATTTGAATCATCTACATCACCTCCATTTTCTTTTCTTGTCAAACTTTTGGTTCATGTTTTTTCAACTTCATGGGGATGAAGACTTTAAAGTGTCTACATGACTCATTTTGGAACTTTCTGTGAGGTTTCAGGTTGCTCAGATGGTGGTGATTCATTCTCTTCGAAATTTAATATTTCAATATTCTCAATCACATCAACTGATTGAACCTACTATTATGATGAAGTGGTAGGAACTTATTCATGAGGGGGAAGATGGTGCTACAAAAAGAGATTCCAAAGATTGATCCAAGATAGGGATCTCCCCTCCAAGATGTGGAATCTCATTGTTAAATTCATGATATGTCTTTACATGGGTAAATTTATCCAAACGATTAAGCTACCTCTCCACAGACATGTCATGTTTATTCATTTCAAGAAAAAACACATCTCTAGAAAGAATAAACTTGTTTATTTACCTCATCATATAGACAATATCCCTTGGTGGTGTTTGAGTACCCCAAGAAGTTGCACTTTTGACTCCTTGCACCAAGTTTGTTTCTTTGTTCCTTTGGAATCAAGGGATAGCAGGTGGAACCAAAAACGCTCTCAAAATTTGGGCCAAATCTAACTGTCCAACTCCCGCAAATCCCATAAAAACTGTTGTTGGAGCTCTAGAAGATATTCAATTCGCCATGGAAGATCATCTCGTCGAAGCGACCACGCTGCAAGAAGAAGTCACACAGCAATCCAACGTCTACACCGCTTTTCGAACTAAAGAGGAATATTGGAGGCTGAAGTCGCGGAGCACCTGGCTCAAAGATGGTGACAAGAACACCAATTACTTTCATAAGCAATTCAAGGTCAGACACTCTTCCAATTATATATCTGAAATCAAACTTGAGAACAACACGACTGTCAATGGGAACGTGAGCATCAAAAACACAGCCCACAGTCATTTCTCCAAGCTATTCGTAGAAGAGGACAATGCTGATGGAGATGACGAGCATATACTCCTGGAGCACATCCCTAAAAGCATCACACTGGAGGATAACTTCAACTTTCACAAACCTTTTACCGAACAGGAAGTGCTCAACACAATCCACTCCTTCGAATATGACAAAGCACCAAGCCCTGACGGATTCTCGATGCATTTTTACAAAGCATGTTGGAAGTACATCAAGAAAGACTTCATGAGAATGATAAGGAACTTTTACTCAAAGGAAAAAATCGATGGTTGCACAAACTCCACGTTCCTGTCTCTCATCCCAAAAGAAACTAACCCCACCTCCTTCAGCGGATTTAGACCGATTTGATTATGCAACTCCTCTTACAAAATCATCTCCAAGATGCTAGCAACTCGACTGCAGACTTTACTCAACAAAATTATTTCTGACAATCAAGGTGGCTTCCTAGAAGGAGGTTAAATACTTGACAATGTCATCCTTGTACAAGAAGTAATCCATTCCAGCAAATCCCGAAAGGAAAAAGGTATGTTAATTAAGCTAGATATGGCCAATGCATTTGATCGAGTCAAGCATTATTTCCTCTTTAAAATTATGAAACGCTTTGGTTTTGAGGAAACATTCATCAGCTGGATCTCAACCTGCATAAGCAAGCCCTGGATCGCTCCCTTAATTAATGGTCGCCCCACTGATTTTTTCCAAGCCACGCGTGGCATTAGACAAGGCTGCCCCTTATCCTCCTTCCTGTACATTATCCTTGCAGACTCACTCAGTCGAAAACTTAATCATGAAATGATTTCGGGCTCCCTACCTGGCCTCCACTTAACCCCTGATTCCCATCCCCTCAATCATACCCTTTTCGCCGACGATTCTCTGTTATTGGGTGGTGCCTCCTCCATCATTGCTTGACAATTCAAGCGCAACCTAAAGTGGTACTGCAATACTTTCGGTGGCAAGATCAACTTGCTTAAAAGTGTTGTCTACTGCTGGAATCTAAACAACAACGTTGCAGCCAAAATTAGCAAAATTCTTGGCATCAAAGTCCATGACCATTGGGACAAATTCACTTACCTTGGCCTCCCAATCACACAAGGTCTCTCAAAATATGGAAATTGGGACGATACGATAGACAAAATAAAAAGCAAATTAGAATATTGGGAGGGCATTGGCTTGGCAAAGCTAGAAAACTGATCTTAGTAAACTCCGTCCTCTCCGCTCTACCTATCTATCAATTCTCCATCCTCCTAGCTCCAAAAGGAGTTTCAGAACAAATAAGTAAATTATTGAGAGATTTTCTTTGGTCTGGCAGAAAAAACAATGAAAACAAAATCCACTTAGTGAAGTGGGAGACCATTAAGAAGCCAAAATCCTCGAGAGGCCTTCAAATTCGTGATCCATTCCAAGCAAACTTGGCACTGGGCAGCAAGCTTCTCTGGAAAATCCTGCACAATAAACGCCATCGAGTCAGTCAAGTGCTAAGAAAGAAATATTTACACGGGAACAGTCTAAGATGTCTGGACCAACATCCAATATCCAAAGGCTCTAGCATGTGGACATTATGTAAGGCAGCTTGGGAGTTCTTTTCAAAAGGCCTCTACTGGGTACTTGGCAATGGCAATAAAATAGACATTTTCATGGATAATATCATGGACAATGAAGTACTTCAAAGCACCAATGAATTACATAATATCGTTGCTTGGCTCAACCAACATGGGAACACAACTCTTAAAGATTTTAGTGCCTGGGACATTCATGGCAACTGGCAAAGCTGGAAAAACATCTTGAGTCTGCCAAAACACTCTCATCAACAAACTGAAAGGATGCTCCCCCATACACTTGCAAGCCAAAGATGAATGGGGTTGGGGCCATATAGGTTCCTACACGTCTATACTCGGTTACAAAGCTCTTCAAACTCAAGATGATGATAGAAAAGATATTTGGAAACTTGTATGGGATCCTTTTGGCCTCCCCAAAATCAATTTCTTTACCTGGATTTTAATCCACTGCAAAGTGCTCACCGGCGACAACCTCATTAAGAGAGGATTCCACGGGCATTTTTGGTGTCCTCTCTGCCGCAACAATCTCGAAACACTTAACCATCTCCTTTTAGATTGTCATTATACCAAACTTGTCTCGAAACATATGCTCCTTGATCTCAATATTACCATACCTCCCTTCACCTCCACCACCCAACTCTTTAAGGATTGGAAATCCAATTATCCTTCTCCCCTCACCAAAAAGAAAATATGGCACCATATTTGGATATCCATCCCCAAGTATGCTTGTTGGAAAATATGGATCGCAAGAAACAATGTCATCTTTCATGAAAAGCACTTCACTCCAATGCAGATCGTCGGCTAAGCCAAAGCTTTACTGATCGAATGCCTCAACACCTCCAAATACAAGCCTGATGCAACTCTCAGCACGAAAGAAATGAAATGGATTGGATTCACCCTCCCTAGTTCGAGTAAAATTCTCCAACCGCAACACCTTCCAGCATGGCAAATTAGACCAACTAACTCCGACTTCCAAAATTGGAGAAATAACCAAGCTATGGATAGTTTACACTTCGACGGTGCCTCTAAGAGAAATCTCGGCGTAGCAGGAGCTGGAGGAGTCTCGTGGCTAAGTGGAGGAACAATGAGATTGAAGTACAGATGGGGTTTGGGCATTTGCTCAAATAATATAACAGAAGCCTTAGCCTTGTTGAAAGGCTGCCAGATCACCAAAGAGCATAAGATCGACAATTTACAAATGTTCGGAGACTCTTTGATAATCATCAGAGCCATCAATTTAAACAATAACCTCAACAACCTCGCTCTAAATCGAACCATCCAGCGTATACAGCGAATTGTGAGTACATTTGCACAATTCAAGGCTTTCCACATCCTAAGAAGTTTAAACAATGAAGCGGATACAGAAGCAAACGCTGGCACCAGTCTCAGCCAAGGGATCCTTAGACTTTCCAACAATGACAGTGAATCTCATCAAATTCCATGATCTTGATTCATATTATTTGGAACAGAGCACTCGATTTTCATGAAGACAATCCTGTCTTTATCCCCATCATCCCCAGCATATGAGAATCCCTCCTTCCTCGCATTCATTCCACATTTCAAAAAATGAGTGATCTCTAAGTCTCCTACAGCAATTGACTGCCACTAATCATTGCAGAGCCGCAGTTGCCTGATCTAGGCCTCTGTTTCTCTCTCATTTTGAATTTTTTAAAGTTTTGTAATCCACTTATTGTCTCAGCGGCTTCCCTCAACTATTAAGCAATCACATTCTCCTCTTGTTTTCATCTCACTAGAACTATGATTCTGCTCTGTCATTCAGCTCATCTGAGATAGCGTTCACGATTGCCAATGTGGATATCATGTGCAATCCCTATCACTGAAAACTTTTACAGTCACACATTTAGTTGTTGTTGATCTTACTCATTGTATCATGCTGATTTGTCTCATAGCCACAACTTTTTTTATTTTTTAATACACATATTCCTTTAAGTTAAAAAAAATAGGTCCCAGTTTAAGATGGATCTACTCTGGTTTTAATTTTTTTTGTGAGCCAACATGAATTTTTTAATTATTTTTTGTTTTTTATAAGCTATGAGTCGACATGTGAACGTTACGTTATGTAACGTGACAAGCATGACAACATCTCCCCCATACTGGATTGTAAGCACCTCGCTACTCGATGCAATTACTAAGCACACATGGAGCACTGTAATGTGGTCCTAAACAATAGCCATATCCCTCAATGATATCAACAAATGGTTTCTATTTCAATTTTGTGTCTAGTTCTTAGCATGCATGTGTTTAGTTGTTGCATTTGTTACATGGTTATAACATATAATGTAACCACTCAATTTAAAAAGCATTGTGTATAGCATGTAGGATTTGCTCCTAGCAAGTATATCGACAAGTGCTTCAATTAGTTTGTGGGATAGTATAGTATCAAGCTTCCTTGATTTTAATTATATTAATCATTTACCAATTTGTGATGCTCCAAATACTAAGGAATCATTACACCATAGATTTGTTTACATTTATTGTAAATATGATATAAATATTTCTCCCTTGTAAAAACACATCAAATCGTTATTAATAAAGAGTCTTTTAATAACATAAACAATAATATCTAAAATGTTCACTTTAGCCCCCAATCTCCAAAGAATTAGCATATTTTCCTAAAAACATACAATCTAGTTAAGATTTAACTAGGAAATTCTACTTTGAAAATAAAAAAAGTCTCCTAAATGAAGTTTGGAGTGTAGTAGGGCTGTTTGGACAGCCATTTACATTGATTTGATTTTGTATGGGACACTAGACAGTCATATGTGACAGTCATATGTAGTCGGATATATGAGGGCTATTTGGACAGTCATAAGGGATAGTATATATGTGACAATGTAGGGATCTCTATGATTCTATTACATGTGCAGAATGTAATTTTGTTCAACTTTTTGAAATAAAATTACGACTTTTTCCAAGGAAAAAAAAAGTTTGGAGTGTAGTTTAAAAAAAACAGTTTTTATTACTTTAAATATTTTTTCATTTTAACATTCTTGTAATTCATAGTATTCTTTGAATCTAGATTTTTTAAAATAAAAACAAATGTATTCTTCCACTAAACATAGTTAAAATGCTATTTTTTTCACGGAAAAAAAATAGTTAAAATATTATAGTCATCATTGTGACCATACTTGATGGGAAGTTAAAACAAATGACAAGACAAATAACCTAAGAATGGGAAATTAAAACAAATGACAAGACAAATAACCTAAGAAATACTATGATATTAAGAAGACACGTTTGATCTTAATTTCTTACAATTCAAGAGTTGCCAAATAACTAGAAACTTCCAACTTTGGGAAAATCCTTTGTAATATTATTTCTTATAAAAATATCTTTATCCTCAATGCTTTATCATCAAGAAGGCATGTCCTTTCAAAATATTATGGGAAGCAAGTAATTGAAATAATATTTTAATTTTTTTGTGTCTTCTTCTCCAACCCTAATCTAAGAGGATGAGGTTTGCACCTTGAGTTTCTTGCATCTATGAGTAGCTATCATCCGCAAAAAAATATTGTTGTAGACCTTTAATAGTGTTGGGAGGCCTTGACATTACACCATTCCCATCAAGGTGTAAAAACAAACCATCCATAAAGCAAAGCAACTTGAAATCAACTTCAATACTTTAATCCATAATCAATTCCACCCAATTGAGGTCTCTATCAAAGTCCTTCCATCAAGTGGCTTTGCAATTTATACAATTCTTTGAATACGAAGTACTATGGGAAGAAGCTTTAACCTTCAAACAGGAGCCAACCAAGTGGTCATGTGCAAAAGCATACCCTATGGTGAAAAGCAATGCATTCATAGTCCAACATTTGAATTTCATTACAACTGTTGCAATGTCGAATGATTTCCTAAAAAAGGGACTTGTTCAAACCAACCTTATTGCAAATTCAAGCACAAGCAATAGTAGCCAAATTCACCATCGCTAGAGCAATGGTAACAAAGTTATACATTGCATCTTTAATGGCAATAACAAAGTTACCATGCCAATACTCTAGAGGAAAACTAAGCATTCACATCTAGATAGGGACTAAAGATAGCATTTCAGTGTAAAAGTGGAAGCCTTGATGCTAAGGCCTAATAAAGAAGTCAATGAGACCATTGTGAATCCCACACTTTGTCAAGCGTAGAGATAAATTCAAGGATAAAAATATCCTTATCATAGGAGTGAATCATCACAGTGTCTTGTAGGATTGAACCCCAACGACCAATAATATAGACATTCAAACTTATAGTTATCATAATAATATATTTATCATTCAATGTATTTGATAATTTATTACCCTTGCACATCAACCCATGAACTAGGTAGCAATACTCCTTGACCTAAGATGGAAAGTTTAAAAGCAAGTTCCACAATGGACTTATCGATGTAGATAGACAATAAGGAAGGCTTCTTAAAGTTCAAAAGTGAACCTTTGAAGGAGATGACATTCTCAAGACGTGATCCTCCATCAAGGCCATTAGCAGAGGGTCCCTCCAAAGAAAACCATACTGGTAGTCATTACATGTGGCAAATAATGAACAACAATAAGGATGGCATAGAAAAGGTGTAGTAGCATCAACGATAGAGGCAATACTAGACAAAAGGAGAGATTCTAAAGACTCATCCTCAAGATATAGTTATCATTATTAGCACAATGAAGCTATAATTATCTTTTTTTTATTATTAATAAACTGCAATGCTTAGAGTGCTCATCATTTTTTATGTTTCCATTCAATATATATATAAACAAACATACATTTATATATCATTTTTTCATGTTCTCGTTCCATATTCCATATAAGGAACATACATGACACATATATCCTATACAATAAATTGAAACAAATTTAAAAAATAAAGAACTAAAATTTTTGAAACGAATTAAAAAAAGTGAAGAACTAAATATGTTTCAAAATATTTATATATAAATGTTAATTGTATCTAATTTAAGTAGTTGAGAGGAGTGTTATTCTCCCACCCTTGATTAATCCCCACAAGTGATATGTTGAGCTCTTAAAAAATATTTTATTGTATAAGTCTTAAGCCTTAAATAATTTGATTTACCTTAATTACAATTCTTGAAATGGAAGAAAATACCAAGTAAAATTCTCCAAAATAAATATTTCATGAAGAAAATAAATAAATAAATAAAATGTTTATACATAGCATTAAAACAATTTTAAAAAAATTAATGTTATAATATCAAAGTATTATAGTTGACTATGCATATGAATAATACTAATTCACATTATATAAAAGTTAGACTTAAAGTAGCAATCATTAAAAATGATAATCAACAATAATGAGACATAGTTTGCTTATGGGGGATTATCGGAAAACCATGTTTTATGGTCTTTTGGGAAGACAGCGTATCATTGATGATATCATGTACTATTTGATTCAGTTAATTAAATAGCAATAATATACTTTTCTTTCGCAAAAAAAAAAAAAAAAAAATTATTTGTATAATTCTTTTGTTTTATATATATGATTTATTTATGAAATTTTTTGAAATTATGTATTACTAAGACAACAAAATAATATGATGAAATTAAGCATAAAGTGAAAATATAAAAAATCAATATTGTGTCATAAGAAATCAATATTATGTCATGTGCAAATAAATGAAATCAACATCACATATGTAAATAAGATGAGATAAACATTATAACCATATGTAATGTGCAATGTAAACTATGAATATAAAAAAATAGGATCACAAGTTGTAAAAGAAATGTAAAGTTGTTATAAAACAAATTTCTCATTTAAATGAAACAAGAGAAGACAATATATTGTTAACAAACAACTTGAATAATATTTTAGTGAAAATAGAATTTATTCTTTAATTTCTTGACATTGTTGAATGTTAATACAATAAAGTAACACAAAATTTCAAACGAACAAAGTGATAAAAAACCATTTAAAATCAATTTTTTTTTTTAATTATTAATATTCAAATCTAAATACAAAACGTGTTCATAAAATTTGAAACCATATTATTTAAT
The DNA here is from genome assembly GCA_027924585.1 of Larix kaempferi. NCBI lineage: Eukaryota > Viridiplantae > Streptophyta > Pinopsida > Pinales > Pinaceae > Larix > Larix kaempferi. The sequence goes on from BSBM01000018.1 coordinate 3,149,035, forward strand.
GATATAGCAAATACCACCAACATATCACTTTCAAAATAATACAAATAAAGCAATGCTTCCATTCTACGTAAAGATATCAAATAAATAAATAATATATCATTTTCTATACCATAAAAAAAACCTTACATAATATATTATTTTCTATTTTAAAACACAAATGCCTTGGCATAAAAAAGGCATGTGTTATATATAAGGGTGCTTGATTTGTTATATATTTGCATTTGGCATAAAAAAGGCATGTGTTATATATAAGGGTGCTTGATTTGTTATATATTTGCATTTACCTCAAGTTGATATCTTGATCATATTACCCACTTATACAATACATCATGTTAATCTTTGTACTTGTCAATGTAATCAAATAGATGTATTTCTTAAGCTCTACTGAATTAGCATGACTTAGCATGCATCCATCGCAAATGTATGTAGAAGTGAGGTTGCAAGGCCTGAAAAAGAACTTTAACTTAAAAGTTATTAAAACATTGGTTAACGCTTGATGGGAGTGATGCACCAATGTATGTAGTGAAGTGAGCTTGCAAGCTCTGAACATATTATATTAAAAAAAATGAACTTTAGCTTAAAAGTTATTAAAAAATTGGTTAACGCTTAATAAGAGTTTGGTTGGTCAGTAAAAGAGGGTGGTGTTATCCTTCGTCAGAATTCAAATTCCCTCAAAGACTTGTTCGACCTTTATGAGTTGTCACATATGTATAAGTAGGCTATTTCATGCAATTAGGACCACGTTTAAGTCACAAACAAACCTGGCACAATAAATACCCCCAATCACAGCATCATAACCAAAATATAGCTTTCATAAACTGTTAGATGTATTTGCATCACTGCAAGGAATGCCTATCATTATCATTGTCATTCTCATTCTGCATCCAAAATGTTCACTTTATTAGATCCATGTTCATCTTATTATTCTCCGAAGCTTTTCTATTTAAGTTAGGCATATTACAATTTCAAAAGACAACACAAAAACATTTTACAATTTTGCCATGCGTTCTTGTACTTGTTAAAATATGCATTAGGTAATCGTCTTTCCCCCGTATGGGCATGTCCCAATAAAAGGCCCAATAGATGTAAGATGTTCTCTGAAGAATTTGTAAACTGATTCAGTGGTAGTTGCTACTATACGAACCACCAAACCAATATCCTGAAAAAGAAACGTTTTTTAGATGATTGTTTGAATTGGGGTTTATGAAAAGTTCTGATGCAGGCACTGATTATAAAATATGGACTTCCGTTTACAAACCTCTTTTGAATTACTTCACAATGCAATAATCCCTTACCATAGGGCCAAATGCACTACATGAGGCAAGTAGAACTGCTTCTGATGCTTTGCTTTCGTCGAGCTTTGCTTTCTTAGCATGAGTATTTGAGTTCTGTAATGGACCGCCAAACAACTCCGAATTTCTCTCCCTAATTTTGTCCATTATATGCTTCCGTGTGGGTTCCAACTTTGGTCTACATGATCAAATCGCCAAGTTATGGATGGACTTCTTCTCTTTTCAAGGAAATAACTTCATGCATTAAAAAATCAAAGTGAACAAAGCTTTACACAGCCATGGTTAGAACGTGCCCTAATATATCTGGTCACATCTTTAACCAAAGCAATATTAGATCCATAGCATATTGTCAGCGGATGAACTGCCTTTCAAGGAAGAGAGCATTTGAAAAATACATTGAAAGTTGGAGGAAAATTACCGAAGCCAAATGTATAAAGGGAAAAGGCATATGTTTCTTTGCAATAAATATTTGACCAAAAGATAAAATGGTAAAGACATTTAAAAGAAACAAAGAGAGTAATTAGAGTTCACAAATGACCAGTCATGTAAAAAAGAATGAGGTAGACTGCTTCACAACACTTGCAATCTTTCATATTATTGTTCAAGCTGAAAATATCAAAACAAAACAAAGACAAAATGGTTAGCATAAGGATTATGGCAAATGTAGAGATGTAATACTGCAATCAAAATCCCTGCACATGGACAAAGTACTGTGAGCATGACAGCAAGCTATTGTTTCTACTCTTTTGCTTCAATAAATTTTCAACCCCTCTTTGAATAGGGTGAAAGTGAAAGAATCTCTTGTAGAAGACTGATCACTGGGTGGGAATCAAATTTTCATTATATTCCCTGTTCCTTTGTTAAGTAAATGTAAAATGACTGAAAATTTAGAGTTAAGATGGATCTATGCTAATTTATTTGTTTTACATTATAATAATCTTTTCTTTTGAAACATTACATGTTTGGATGTCAACCTTTTCTTATTTTAGTTTATTAACATTACATCTGACATCTCTTCCACCCCAGGCTGTAACACAAAAAAACCTAATTAAAAGCCACTTCCACTTACACAGTCCCAGTGATGCTATAAATGCTTCAATTTCTAGGATTGGCTGAACTTTTTCATTTTAGTCGATGTTCTTAATTTGTTGGCTAGTCAAATAAAGAAGGATTCAAGTTACAAAAAGAGTTTAAAAAAACTGAACGGGAGAAAAACATACCCCAAAACTACCAGCATTGCTATCACGTGAAAAGATTGCATGCGATCCACAACAGAATAGCCAGCACCTTGCTCCAGCTGTGTCTGGTTACAAGTGAGCAGAAAGCAAGTACACTTAGTTTGATCTATACCCCCTCGTCACCAGGAGCATTCACTCATAGAGTTGAGGGCCAAAGCTTGTTCTAGGTGTAATTAACGTGATCTGATGAAAAATAACCATATCATTTGTGCTGCAGCTCAAAGTATAGCCCTTAATTCTGTTATGGTGATATTGGGCAGTGTTGAAAAGGGCACATACCGAGTCAAGAAACAATGGCTGATGTCCGTCCAAATAAATATTGTTTGTGCTCTTGTACTGCTCAAAATCCCAAATTTCACCCCGCTTGTGACGGCCACTGGTCAGCCAGTCAACCAGAACTAAGTTGGCATCTGAAGCTACATTAAATATTTGTCTCTGCGAATATCTGGCAGTGGAAAAGCATGTCACTGGGTCTGGAAGAATAGCTAAAAGAGCATTACTTCCTACTTGAGCCTACAGCACAGCACATGGAATAGAACATAAGCTGAGGAAAAACATCTTCGTTGAAAAGTATGCATTGGAACAGAACTAGGGTTTTGAAGAACTGTTCAGAACATACTTCAAAGAACTGCTCTGAGCACTTCCCTCCCGCTGACTTGTAGACCTGTATATGACGTTACTAGCTTATGAGTTCAAATGCAAAATACACAGAAAGCCGAGATCCCAATCTCATTGGTGATTTGATTTAACCTTTAGGGATGGTAATAAGGGATTTTGTGATGTCAAAGCCAACCAGTTTATTTGGGAGGATTAATGCTCTACCCAATTCTTATGGATTAGATGGCAAAAAAATTAGTTCCACAGGCGAACCTAGTTCTAAGTTTTTATACTTATGAGATATGCCCCAATCAGGTAACATGCATTTTAGATGCAACCGCACCTCAAAAAGAATTGAGCACCATAGGTGAGTATCGATATCTGCTTAATTGAAACCCTACTGTCATATCTACAGTTCCTCCTTGGAAATGGAGACTGTGTATAATCTGAGTACTTGTGAGAAGTGGATATGCAATCATCTTGTGACCAACGATAATTGCTATTCTCTCTAACTATTAAACCAAACCCCCATTTTTTTGCTTGCGGTAGAAGTGCTTCAAAAACACACCCCAAAGGGCTACACCACACAACAGAGCAAACTTAACTCTCGTTATGCAGCAGTACTCATGCGGAGGACACAGGCCCAATCTTCCCAGCATGAGCAGGCATCCTATTTCAGAGAAAGTATCCAAAGAATACCCTGAAATACTGAGAACTAGTTGTATATACTCTATTTCTAACACACGTTCTGTAATTGGCCACGAGTGAGAGGGCTGAGGGGGAGGCAGGTTCGGGAATGATGCCTACAGGCGAATACCAGGTCTGGGTTTCTTGGATCGGAGCTAGTACTTTGTCAACCTCACCAGTGAACTAACACCCTGTTGGCTACACCAAACCCATTTGATCGTGCTTGCATCAAAATAAAACAGAAAAACAGAATTCATAAAAGAACAAATGGTTTGAATTGCACCTTTGTTGAAGCCTGAGTAGTCAAAACCGCAGTACAACCCTCTCCAACAGCAATTGTGTAATGAACCGAGTCCCCCTGACCAACCCACAGAGAAAACTTAGAAAAATCCCCAGATACTTACAGAGCCAAAATATATTGTATTATTGTTATGGTATTTATACTAACCGTTACAATGCCTCCGCCGAAGGACACAGTGTAGATCCATACTACGTCTACTTGGGACGACACAGCCTGTCCAATTTATTCAAATGAGATGAAGAGGGAATGAAACCTTTTATGCCTTAGAAACCCTCAATTCCATTCATGTGAACTGAAGAGAAGTACCTTGGTGGGTCGTATAAATTTGAGAGGATATCGGGCGAAGAGGCTCGTGACAGCAGACCTGCCCGCAACTTTCTGAATCACAATGCGCCCAGTTGGAGTTTGCGCAGATTTGTCCAAGTTCATTGCCATTGCCATGGTCTTCACAGATCCATGAAACTTACAGGTTCGTCCAACATATATACACAAACAAAATGATAAAACATGACGTGGGTGGCATTTGTTTGATAAATAAGTGGGGCCAGAGAACAATAGAACCTCATGGACGGATGAATACTGTCTGAATCACAATGCGCCCAGTTGGAGTTTGCGCAGATTTGTCCAAGTTCATTGCCATTGCCATGGTCTTCACAGATCCATGAAACTTACAGGTTCGTCCAACATATATACACAAACAAAATGATAAAACATGACGTGGGTGGCATTTGTTTGATAAATAAGTGGGGCCAGAGCACAATAGAACCTCATGGACGTATGAATACTGTCTGGATCACAATGCGCCCAGTTGGAGTTTGCGCGGATTTGTCCAAGTTCATTGCCATTGCCGAGGTCTTGACAGATCCAGGAAACTTACAGGTTCGTCAAACATATATACATAAAAAAATGATAAAATATGACGTCGGTGGCATCTGTGGGAATCGTTTGATAAATAAGTAGTACAAGAGCACGATAGGACCTCATGGACGGATGAATACTGTCTGAATCACAATGCGCCAGTTCATTGCATTGCCATGGTCTTAAAACTTACAGGTTTGTTTTCTATAACTTGTTATTCATCCTCAAAGCTGAATCAACATAGAGTTTACATTACCATTCCCGTGGTTTAATACAAAATCATTTTAACTAGACAATTTACCATCATATTAACAACTCCCTTTAATATAACAATAATCTTACTTCAACATCCATATATCTTGAAAGACTACTATTCTAGCATCCAACAAAAACTAGCTAACATTTAGACAAAGAGAAACTTAAAAAATTCATGTACCCGTGAATCAATCTTTACATCATCCAACCATTCTTCAAAATAGATCATATTATCCATATCCCCAACAAGCTGTTTAGAAAAATTGTTAGCCACACTGTTAAACTCACGATAAACATGAGTAATTGTAATAGAAGTGAACCATTCTTGAATTTCATGTACCCTACGAGCCCATTGTTCCAATTGAAGTACCTACAGTTGAGTATGACCAGTAGCCCAATCACTGACAACCTGCAAAATATGTATGCCTCTTAGTTTTGCAAACCAAAGGACACCCCACAGACCCAATAATTCAACTTTCGTATTTGTTCCTTTGCCAATTGTTATGGAAAAAATTGCACAAGTGCACTCTTTCACTTGGTGAGGGGCTAAGCCTTGTAGGCTGTTGCAAGGCCTCAGTCCTTGGAGCCCCTTTTGATGGTTGGGGGTATTCCTCCAAGTGATTCTGCAAGATATTGTTAGTGTAGTTCACATTCAAACATGAAAATATTAATAAATAAAAATGAAAGAGATCGAGGGAGAATGCAAACTTCAACAACAACCAAACATATGCTAAACCACTCTTGTATTGTTGCCCAATGGAATAGTTGTACAACACCTAAGAGGTGAAGGCTTCAAGGGAAACCAACAATCTCCCTTAGGAAGGCCTTTCTTGTTCAAACTAAATGTTAAGTAGGAGGAAGAACAATGGAGAAAAACACTTGCCCCTTGATGGTAGGTGGCAAGCAAGCTTGGGAATGCTCACAATGGTAGGAAATGGTGAGCTATGAGGAAGCTCCAACTCAAATCCAGCAACATAACCTTGCTCTAATTTCTCTCTATCAAATGCATGCCAATGGCTTCCTTTTATAGGCCAAGATGTGGCCATCAAACAACTAGATCTAAATGTGAACTCTCCTCCTTCATGAACTAGTTACAAGGTACACAAGGAGGGATGATTAATGCCCCCAAGTGAGTGAGGAGCCGAATTCTGATCCTTGGGGAATATTGAGTCTTTAATGTGTTGATGGGCATGAGTAGTCCCGTCGTTTTGACAGTAGCGCGGCTATCGAAGGAAAAGTCGCACGGGTGTAGTGTGAGCATTGTTTAGGTAACCTACGCTATAGCACGGGTCAACTGTGTAATACCCGCGCTACCCTTTGTTTTGACTATTTCTTGGCACTTGTGTACTCATGTTTTGTTTTGGATCTGTTGAGGATTCTTGTGGTGAGATGCATTACTTATGTTGATGATGCTTTACTAGATGAACCGTTGAAATGTGGCATGTGTGTGAGTTTTATGCGCTAACAGATGTCCCCTGATGTATGAGGTTCGGAGGGTACTATAGAGCCGATAATGCATCATGTTTTCTGTTGTTTCTCTCATGTTCTGTAGAACGAAGCATATGTAGACACAATAAGGTTCTCCCATGGGGGAAGAGTGTTGGTGACTACCGTTGGAGGTGTCATAAAGAATAGTTTTTATACAAATGAAGCGGGCATACCCATGCTCATGAAATGTTGTCAAAGTGATTACAATGAGAGAGGACAAAGGTGTTGACTCTACTATAATGTTGGGACATGGATGAAGGTGGCTTCAATCCATATTAGAGTAAATGCTCCCAGAGCTGCTGTGAAATATTGAAGAAGTGGAACTGCTAGTGACCATGATGAACCCACTGTGGTGGGGGACTAAACTTGGTATGTAAATCTGCCTGAGGACTTCGCAGTACCGAATAGACTGCTATCATGATTTCCAAATGTGAACACTGCTACCTTCAAAATTACGTTTCCCCCTTATGCGATGATGTGTTGATGTCGAGCATAGGGGAAACCACTTAGTTAGGGAGCACTAATGAGTCTCCCTACTAAGTTTGAGGTGATCCCTTATAGTGATTGAAAGGGATCCCAAGGTACAACTGCAACTACTGCAACTCTCGGAATATGGTGTTTTGAGGTCGACAAGAGTTGAAGTACATGATAGGACAATAGTCATATCCTAAGAACTGGGATCATATTGTAACCAACAGGTGGACGGACAAACCTGACATGTAACTGGTTGATAAGCATGGGGCTCATAACTTCCTTTGATCGATGTAAACATGGGGAGCGGGGACGATAACTTTTCATTCAGGGTGGAACATCTTGAAACAAATGGAGACAAACTACAAATGAAGGGGTTTTGATGGAGATGCAAAACGAAGGGTAATGGTGATCGGAAAAACAAAAAATGATGAACATATGGAGACCTAATATACATTGATCAAAGGCGACCATGAGTTGCTGCCAAAATAATATGGTGTTCCCTCAATATGAGGTGACAAGGGAACTTTTTTGTGCATAAAGAATATTAGTGGAGTCCCCATAATTTTGGGTGTATCGAGGGACCAATTTGATGATGGGTGAAATCCCCACGATTTTGAGTGGATCGAGGGACACTTTCCAATGGTGAAGTGAGGGTTAATTTGCAGATGCAAAGACGAGTGCCCCATGAAACAATGTCGTGCAGTGTATGTCTACGGGGTAACTGAATGGAAATGGTTACTTCAATGGGGGGGGCATGAGTGTCCTTGCAGGGGTGATGATACAAGGAAGATTGCAGAAGGTAAAGTGCTCATGGAGGTATGAGCAGGCTCTATGAATTGTTCTCCTAACATGTATCGAGGAATCTGACATGTGTCTACTTGGTGGAGTAAATGTGCAATTATGAAATGATATTCTAAGGGAGGGTCCTTTCAAGTTTGGTCATATTCCTTGGACTTGTAGGGGTTCAAAATCATGGGTGCCAATTGATGATGGAGATGGAAGTGGTGCGCACACCCATGGGGGAACCTATTATTCATGGAAATGATGTTGATGGCACATCAAGGCCATGAAGGGGGACCCTATGGTTATTAGTGCGAATATTGGGATGTGCATTATAAACGGAGGGTAAATAGAGTCTATATGCTAGTTTCGAATTGATACCTACAGTAGGGTGCGTGCCCCTTGTTGTTATAGGTTTGGAGTCTTATTTGTATAGTGTACAAACAAGAGGCTCCATATTGGCCTGATCACGGTCCTGCACCTGCGGCGCACATACCCAAGTGTAGTAAAAGACATAACCAAGGTATTGACAATGCATAAATTGTATAACCAAAACATTGCGTACATGTGGGGTACATGGATGGAAAAATAGTGTCCTTATGAGATTAGTGGGAATTCGGATTGGTTGCTTTGATGTTGAAGAGCTCAAAGTGTCGGTTGTCGTGGTGCGAACGGTTTTGAAAATGGAGTTACGGTTTGTCTGTGGCATCAATTGGAAGTTTGGGTCAAATGAGTATAAAATAGGGGTGGGACCCACTTTTTGAAATCGTTTGTACTTTGTGCCACCGACCTCCTAGAGTGCCTTTCGAGCATTTATGGGAAATCCGGTGCACAATTCGTCGAGCAATGAGTCGCAGGTATGCCTAAACTTTGTACTTTTTTATTTTATCTGGGCAGACTTAGGGTTGGGGGTCCCCTGGGTGGCAAGGGATCGTTTTAATGTTTTTAGGGTTACTGCGTGGGATTTTGAGAAAATCTCGTGCGGTAGCGCAAGATTTTTGGAAAATCTTGCACACTCCTAGCGCGAGATTTTTTGAAAATCGCATTTAATGTTAACGCGCTCATTAGCGCGGAAAATATGCACTGCACCACACGTAACGCCAGATAAATATGCTTCGGCCACGCGCTGGTGTTAGCAGCTCTGTTCCTTGAACAGTCACGCTGCAAGCGCTGTCAAGCTGTATATCTCCCATGTGTTTGTTTTGCGCAGTCAAATAGTGTTTCAGTCGCGCTACGCATGGATATGTTGCAAAATGTTGCGCTACGCACGTACCTTTTTAGAGAAAGTCACACTAATGTATTTTTACAAGTCTGATGGGTGATCATTTCCTTGTGCATGTGGTTGCTTATCAGTGATGGCACACCTTCGATATGTTGAGTGGAGGGAGAGAGAGTTTGATGACCTCTGAGCGGTTGTGTTAGCCGACTAGGCGGCGACCGATTCCTTGTGAGATGTTGGGCTCTTGAAGTTCTTCAAGAGCCCTTTGATGCGGTCGATCGACTACCTCTTATGGTGATTCCTAGACATGTGGGACCCTAACCGCGGAGTGTTCCATGTGGGAGGCCAAGACCTGAGTATTATGACTCAGGATATTTACTTCTTGACTTGTTTGAATCCCCGAGGGGTGAGGGAGCCTCTCCCTCCACAGTTGGTTGGGAAGACGATCCACACTTTAGTGGATCGATACTGCAATGGTGACCAGAGTTTTGTGAACTTTTGTGGCATGTTGGTGAGCCATCTGAGGGATCTATCGGTGGAGGTCGTGGAGACAACTGTTGTGCATGTGTTGGGGGCCATGTCCCCCAATCTGGTTACCAGAGGCCAGCTCCAACTGGTGGAGATTTTGATGGCAGGTCAATCTGTGGCATGGGGCTCATTGATGCTGCAGTTTATGATGCAACAGATGTTAGATTTATGGCGGGATGTGGGGAGGCACACCTTCTGCTATGGTAGTGTTTTTTGCTCATACTGCTTTGAGTGTTATCTGCCATTGAGGCCACATGTAGTGGTGCCACTGTGTGGATCACAAGAGCCACAGATGGCGTTTTGGGGGTGTATTATGCCACGTACTGGTGGCAGGCTCGTGGGGTCCTATTTTACGCCATAGGTTCTAGATGTATGGGAGGGCCACATAGGCCGACCAGAGAGGTATCCTTCGAGCGGGATGGACTTTCGAGGAGACCTGAAGTTACCCGTTCCTGCTGGCGGTGTCGACGCGACTGGTATGTTTTTATGGTTTTGTACCTTTCGCATATATATTTGTACATACTTTTTATTTATGCACGTTTATGACATATATGTTTATAAGGTATTGATGATGGTTTTCTTTTTTATGATGCAGATGTTGGTCCTGGGAGGCCACCTCCAAGGTTGAGACCGAGGAGGGATTAGCCAGTCGTCAAGGTTGGTCTTGCCATTGGAGGAGGAGGTGCAACCGAGGGTTGTCCTGTCAGAGCGGGAGGATCCAAAGTTGTAGGAGTTGCGGCAGGTGGGGCGACTGTCGGGGACCAGATGACGACTTTGGTATCCAGCTTGGAGCGGAGGATTGGCGGTCTGACTGTTGGCGTTGATGAGCGGGATTGGGTCAACCTCAAGGATGATGAGCTAGACCTGACACTCCACTTACTAAATGAGTGTGGGCCAGCATGGAGGCTCATTATGTGGTGAGTAGCGGTAACGTGACATATGGCACGTGAGGTACAGGGAGGAGCAGCCCCTCCTCCACAACAGTAACCACGACAGGGACCAGAGACGGTGCGAGGGGGGGATGTGCGCCCACTGGCCATTTTGGGCCCCGAGATCCACCAGCTGGCGGGGCAACTTGATTATTTTTGTATATAGGACTGATGGGCCCCATTTCTGTATGTATACATTTTTTATGAGCCTATGGGAGGCGGGTTTTTTGATATATCCCCCATAAGGCTCCTGTGTATATGCCCTAGCAGGGCCATTTTTTGTACATGATAGACATTTTCAATGAGATATATATATGTATATACCATTTTTGCGGCACATAATGCATGCGTCTCTATATGTATGTCATGTATGGGTATTTTGATTTATGTTGCATATGTATTGATGTGATGCATATGTAGTAGTTGATACGAGCATATTTGTTTTCAGCAGGTATTATTGACTGTACAAATTGTGATGATGAGATATATGTATGTGTAGTCGTAGGTGAAACACATAGACATTTTTATGTATGATTGGCATGCAGGGTTATGTAGATGGGTGATGTACTAGGTGCCAATTCAATACCTCATTGGCGATGGAGTCGACGAATGCATTGGTGTTTCTCAGTATATGTGTGAAAGTTATGGTTTCAAACTGTCAAATGAGAAGGTGCACGCGTATAAACTTTTGAAAGAGGAGCAAGTTGCGGACTCGAAATATATTATTCAACTACGATATGACAAGTTGGGAGTCGAGGTATACTTGTAAATGGTGAATGCCTAGGTGTATGGAATTGCTAAAGAGACCTATTACGGCATCGTACTTTTCTTGGTTGTTTGTTAGTGCCCCCAAGCATACTCCGTCGGTGTGGTGAAGTGTATAGGAGGGGTATATATAACCCAGGTAGCAGATGCTAGATGTTTGGACCATCGACTGCACCGTCTGCATAACCTATGTAGATGTCCGTTGGGGAGGCCATCTACATTTGAAGAAGAGAGGTAGTTTACTTTCTTAATTCGAGATAGTGTGAAACGAAATTAAAGTTTTTGGCACAAAATAAGAATATCAACAGTTGGTGTCAGATGTTTTGTTTGTGCTGGGAGGGTACAAACACCCTGTTTTGGTTGTTAATTTTTTGGGAATGCTTGCAGGTGGTCTGCGTCTTTGTCGGAAGACGAGGAATCATTACAAGTGAGGACACTGACTAAATGAAATTCAACATCGATGGTGTCTGGGAAGGTCGGTACTACCTCCTCAGTTGGTGACGCTTACGGGGTTACACCAGGTGTTTGTAATTGATCTTGCATTCTCAACAGTTCAAGATGATTTTGTCGTTCAGTGCACAACATGGGGCACTGAAAGGAGTAATGGGTGATCTCTCCACAAGATCGGCAAGGTATTGGTACGCGTGGACGGAAGTGTTCCTGGTCTTTTCGAGTGTTTATTTGCTCCATTATGTGTATACAATGGTGCTAAGAGGGAGCATATGGGTAGAGTGCCCACATGACGAGCATTCATTGTGTGATGGCGTTGTCGTAAGTTTAGCTGGGTCTTGCTACATTACAGACTCTACCATGTTTTTTGCAGTTGGCTCAACTTTTGTGGGATGGGTGACTGATGGTGTCATTGATGTGGTGATCACATTAATGGGTGTTACTTCTTGGTATATGAAGGGGGGTTCCTCAATTGTTACTTGAGTGAGACGAACTATTGGTAATGCCTCTTGGCATCGAGTGAGTTTGGGGAAATGGTGCGTATAGTGCACATGCTTAGCACATATGGAACATGCTTGATTCGTACGCAATGTTTTGGACTTAGTTGTGGGTGAGGGAGGTGTGTCCCTTTTACCACTGATGGAGCGTGGGTGATGTTAACAGGGGTGTTAAGCAAATTCCTTAGCTCTGGTAGAGTAGTACATAGGTTTGGTGCGTGGAATTGCTGCCTGCAAAGAGAACACGGCAGTGTGACCCTTTGATTGGGAGTATTGATCATAATTGGGGCTTTTACCTCCTGATGGTTAATGCCCCCTTCTTTAGTCTTGGTGGTTTCTACTGATTTAGATGTTGGGTTAAATAATAGGGGACCTTTCAACTTTGGTTGTTGGGTGCCCCCATTGGTGGTCTTAATGACGACCGATTGTAGTGTAGTTGCAGATGTCATAGGTTGGGTTGTCGTAACCTCACGTGTTACGGGCCTTGCAGACGTAGTAGTCAAAATAGGGACAAAATCATAATGGGAAACTGGTTTGGAAGCCATCTCTGGGAACGGTGGTGTAATGTAGAACACCGGGATCCCCAAAGTTAGCTTAGGTAAACTTAACTGATCCATAATCGACGTCCCTTGTACACTCATGGGAGGATACAACAATGGGATTTGAAAAATCGGTGGTACCTATGGACTCAACGTTTGTTCAATGCCATGACTCAGCGGTGGTGTTGATGACAATGTTGATGTGGAGGCGGCTCCATTTTCAGTGGTGAAAATTGTGCACATTTGGCCATCGGTAGATGTAGGGACTTTTGGTGGTGGTATCGAATGTGCTCCTAATAAATTGGAGTCCTTGTACATATCGGGGGCAATGTCAACATACGGTTGATCATCGCCCAATATAGTGGGTAGGAGATTGTCGGGATTGCTTATGGTATTAAGATCATAGTAGTTAAGTTGGTCGAGGGTAACTATCTTCCCATTTAAGGGAAACACCATGATACATAAGACTAAGGAGGCTATCGCCTTCATGGCATACATGTAACTATGCCCCAAGAGTATGTTGTAGTTAAGTTCAACATCGATTACTTCGATATCAATCATAATCATCTTGCCCCTAGCTCTATGGGGACATTTTGGTACAATCCTCTTGGTTGGGATGGTCTCCCATCATATGCGCGAAGAGCGATAGATGAGGGGACCATCTCGAGGGATCCTAATCGTTTCCAGACTTTTAAGGACATAACACAAGTGGATGCGCCTTCGTCGATGATACAACAATGGATCATGACGTTTTTAACCATCACTCGAACTTGAAATGCGACTAATGTTGGGAGTTGTGAATCACTTTTGTCAACATCAAAGATCATGAGGTGCGAGTCAAAAGGGTTGACAACACCGAATGCATTGAGTAATGCATTTATCTATGTTGGGAAAGATTGTAGCACTTCCAATGTGGACATAGCCATGGGGGACTGAGCCAAGTCATCCATAATACTGTAATTGTGGGTAGCTTTCATGTGGGGGTAACGCCTGAGTGGAGATTTCAAAATCTGTGGGATTTGTTCAGTATTTATGCGTGGTATTTGTAGAGGGTCCCCAGAGGGGATAGAAACATCTTCCACTTGGGGGGTGGAAGGCCCATCATAACCCTTGGATCGTGTCTGAAGGTTTATATCCAGCATATAAATATTTTGGAAAGAGTCGTCGCCGGGTGAGCGAGGATCTTGTTCTTGAGTAACTGCCCCTTGATTGGAAAAGGGTTTTTGTAACACTTTTGTTTGTGGTTGGGGATGTTATGATATTCCTATACTCCATCCTAGTCCTAGCAGCATTTTCATTATTTGCATTTTCAATCATGCATGCACTTTTAGGGTTTGCATGCATTTGCATTCATCCTAGTCATCAGTCCCAGCACCTAGCCCTCAGTTAGCTAGCCCCCGGAGCTTCCTTCCACTCAATTTCAGCCCTCCTAGAGCTTAGTGCGCCCTCCTTTCACCTACTGCATGAGAAAGGCACCCTTCCTTACCTACCATTCAGTTATCTTTAGTTCTTTCCTTGATTTAAGGCTAGACTGACTCTCAACTGACTGTATCACTCCGATGGACCTCCAGTGAGACTTGACTGCCCATTCTGACTCCAGTTAGCTCCTCATGCGCCCTCCATTGAGCCTCCTTCATTCAGTTGGTTCCAGTTCCACTCAGTTACACCTACCACACTCAGTTAGACTCAGTTTGACTGATGGTTGACAGTTACTTGAGCATTGATGACTCCACTGATGATGAGATAGACTACTAATTGTGCTCCGATGACACTCTAGTGATCTTTTGATCACTCCATGAAGGCTAATTCGAATTGCCACCTTAAGCATTCGAATCCTCATGCATTGTACTATTTATTTGTCCATATTGTGATTAATTAATTAGTGTGTTTGAAGTATTTTTGCTTCTATCCGAGTTCTACTGTATTATTATTCTGTTGCTCATTATACTGCATTGACCACTCTTCTTCTATTTTCCTACTTAATCATAATTACTCTTGTGAGGTATACATCATCTCTTAGATCTGCTATGAGGATTTTCACATGGTATCAGAGCATGTTGAGAGTATTGTTTATCTCCATTCCTGAGAGTTTTTTATAGGTTATTATCAAGATTTCGAGTGCAGCAGTTTCTGTATCTTTTGCAGCAGTAGCAGTTGCAAACTTTTCTATTGTTTTTGCAAGTCTTCTACAACTTCCATGTATTCAGAAGAAATCCCTCCTCTTCCTCCATTCAACTATGATCTTCTTTCTCCATTCAACTATGATGAATGGAAACTGAAAATGATAGCATATTTGAAGAAAAATGATCTCTTTGATCATTGTTTTGAAAGAGAGTTCAAACCCTCTGAAGAAGAGATTGACTGGTTAAATAAATGTGACAGAGTCTATGGAACAATGATGTTTGCTTTGCCTGAATACATGATATACCAATACCTTGATGATGTTGAAACTCCAAAAGAGCTATGGGCCCACCTGGATGAAAGATTTGGCAAACAGAATGAAGGGATTGGTCCAAACCCCTTCAAGAGCAAGCAAAGTGATGCATTCGCCCTCCTTGATGATCTCATTGATCATGAACTAGTATCAAACACATCTCATATTGAAATTGTCCACAAAGAAGAAGAACTTACAGATTCTACACTCATGCTTCAAATTTCTTCTCTTTACGTGCTAGCTCACACTCTAGATATTGCAGAAGGTCCTAAATCCTCTCTTGCACCGGAGTCTGTTGGTCTGCATCATGATCTATTGAATGTTTCGAAGGTCAAATAAGCTATTGGAGGTAATGCATTCGCTCTCCTCAAGCAATCACCTCTTATTTACTACTATATGATCATTATTCCATGCTTTCAAAAGGTTATTGAAGAATATGGCCATTGCCATTCGCTTGGGATAATTTCTCATGCACATCATGGTTTTGATCTCACCCCTGCTGGTTCAAAGGAGATCTCAATAAACCATGGCCATTCGCTTGGGATAATTTCTCATGCATTTACTGGTTTTGATCTCACTTCTTATGGTTCAAAGGAGATCTCAAGAAACCATGATTCAAGGATCTAATTTGGATTCTAAGCAATTACTACTTGGGATAATTTCTCATGCATATGATGGTTTTGATCTCACCCCTGTTGGTTCAAAGGAGATCTCAAGAAACCATTTATCAAGTCTTGGAGCTGATTTGGATTCCAAGCAATCATTATTATTTGATGGTTCTTTTTGGCATAATCTCACCCATGATGGTTTGAAGGAGAAGACAAAAGACTATCTGCACATTCATAGATTTGATCCTACCTCAGCTGATTCGAATCACAGGTTCAAGCATCATCCTCATACTTTTGGATTTGTTCTCATCACATTCGATCTGAAGAGCAAGTACAAGCACATGCTTTCTGAGCATGATCCACTTCTTCCCAAGAAGAAGATACCTCCAGACATATGACCAAGCATCACACCTGCTTGAGTTTGGAGCATTTATTTTTGTGTGTGCCTTACAGTCTATTTTGAGGGGGGGTATTTTTCCCATGAGGTTTTCCCCATTTCCTCAGTTTATTGACTGTTATTATTCATTGTATTGGGTGACCTTTGGTCTTAGTTACCAGGGCCCAAGATGGATTAAGGGGGGGTGTTAGGATATTCCTATACTCCATCCTAGTCCTAGCATCATTTTCATTATTTGCATTTTCAGTCATGCATGCACTTTTAGGGTTTGCATGCATCCCAGTCATCAGTTCCAGCACCTATCCCTCAGTTAGCTAGCCCCCGGAGCTTCCTTCCACTAAGTTTCAACCCTCCTAGAGCTTAGTGCGCCCTCCTTTCACCTATTGCATGAGAAAGGCGCCCTTCCTTACCTACCATTCAATTATCTTCAGTTATCTTCAGTTCTTTCCTTGATTTAAGGCTAGACTGACTCTCAACTGACTGTATCACTCTGATGGACCTCCAATGAGACTTGACTGCCCATTCTGACTCCAGTTAGCTCCTCATGCGCCCTCCACTGAGCCTCCTTCATTCAGTTAGTGCCAGTTACACTCAGTTACACCTACCACACTCAGTTAGACTCAGTTTGACTGATGGTTGACAGTTACTTGAGCATTGATGACTCCACTGATGATGAGATAAACTACTAATTGTGCTCCGATGACACTCTAGTGATCTTTTGATCACTCCATGAAGGCTAATTCGAATTGCCACCTTAAGCATTTGAATCCTCATGCATGGTACTATTTATTTGTCCATATTTTGATTAATTAATTAATGTGTGTGAAGTATTTTTGCTTCTATCCGAGTTCTACTGTATTATTATTCTGTTGCTCATTATACTGCATTGACCACTCTTCTTCTATTTTCCTACTTAATCATAATTACTCTTGTGAGGTATACATCATCTCTTAGATCTACTGTGAGGATTTTCACAGGGGAGGATTCGGTTCCTGAGGAGGGTTTGTCACCATCTTCTTTTTATCTTCCACTAACTGTTGACAGTCATAGATAAGAGGACAATGATGTGTGTAATGACCATAATCGCAGCAACAATCGGATCTCAGGGGTGGATTCTTCCCTTATTTGGGGGGATTGTTAGTCCCTGCATTTGGATCACTCGTGTTATGGTTTTGATAGGGGGGGGATTTCCCGCTTGCCTCGATTGTTGATTTTGTTTGTTCTTAAATTTCTTCTTCCCCCGAGTCTATGGATTTTGGGGGTTTGCGGCGTTCAATTGCTCAAATTATTGAGCTTGCTGAACATAAGTAGGTTGAACTAGGTTAACACCCATGTGGGGGGAAGGTTGATGACCAGTTGGGCATGGGAAAAGGTAACATGGGTTAATCCTGGTGGTGGGATAAATGTAGTTTGTGCTCCATAAGAGGTGGATGTAGGAGTGAATTGCGCCATTTGCGGCGTAGGAACCGTCATTGTTTGGCTGATGTTTGGGTATGTAGGACTGTATGGTCCATATTGTAATTGACCAACTGATGGTGTTGGTACCAGTGTAGGGGGTACCGATGCAGGTGGTATGGATGGGTAATACAAAACCATGTTGAATGGCACCAATGTGGTGGGAGGAACCTTTTCTAAATGGGAAATGGACCCAATAATCCCATCCGACGAATGTGATGAGCCCAAAGGTGTAGGATCCAACGATCAATGTCACAGGGCATTAGGGAGGATTGTGTAAAGGTATCCAGACTATGCATATGTGAGGTCGAAAATGTTGTACTTTTAGAATAGCCTCTTCCTAGATTTGTGGCATGGAGGTGGCAACATCTTTAGCTGTGGTGGGTTGGAGAAATTTGATAAACTAAACCAACAAAAATAGAGGTTGTATTTCGATCTTGCGCCATAGTGTGCGGTGTCTACGCCACTCATGGATGTGGTCCGCGATGTGGGTGGAAGTATTTTGATGGAACTCAATGAGAATTTCGAGGCCTAGATCATGTCGGATTGGCAGTTGAAAGTACGTAAGAAATGCGGTGGCCAATGTTGCAAATGTGGAATGGGTGCCACTTTCGAGGTTTTTGTACCATTTTGTTGTTGTTCTGGTGAGGGTACGCTGGAATGGGTAAAGCCTCATGGGGTCATCCACTATGTTGTTAGATGAACACCATAAGTGGAAAGACATAATGTGGTTGGCGGGATCGTCTCTTTGTTTTTCTCTGAATTTTGGAATATCGGAAGGAATATTATCTGGCATAGCCGACCATGTTGCATCATGAGCAAACGGGTCATTTGTCAGTTTGGCCAAATCAGGGAGATTTAAACTAGCCATAAATGGTAAGGTAGGGACGACGGGTTTTACCATTATATTTGGGATATGATTTCCATGAGGGGGAGACCCAGGTGGTGTTGTAAATAATGGTTGACCTCTTATGAAAGAGGATGGGTCAAAGGGATCTCGAGGGATCTTAGTAGGGAGAACCCAACGAGGTTCTACTTCCGATGGGGGAAGAAATTGTGTAATTAATAGGTTCTCCGAAGGGAGAAAATGTACCCAACAAGGATTGGCCTCGACTATATGGTACTATCAATGTTGTCTGGGAATGACCCCGACTTGAATTCCCTCCACGTGTAACACGAGGGGATGGTGTGAAAACACCCCTCGAGAGAGGGGATAGGACTTGCAGTCTATGAGACTGTCTTAGGATGTTGTTTTGTTCCTCAATGGTGAAGGCTTTGTGTCAATATGAGAGTGATAGTGAAATAAACACAATTGAACAAATGAAAAAATATGCCAACCACAATAGATGCAAAATGGTGCGATAAGTGAGTGGTATGTGTAATGTCGGTTTTAGTGAATGAGTCCCCAGATGTAGGTTCTTTTTATTACGAATTTAGTGAACTTGCAGTTAAAAAGAAAATAAATGTAAATTCCCTAGTAGACCTAACGTATTTCCTCTCAAATGTAACTGGGCCTCCCAAAAGCACAATTGATGTTGATAATGGTATCCACTCACCAATTGACTAGTGGAGTTAACAAAGAGATAGTTCTACCAGTGATGGGGCCAATGATCCAATCAAGAAGACTTGGAAACACCTCCGAATGACAGTAGCTAACTTCAGGAGTCAATTGCACTCACAATTGCTCCTTGGTGATATCCTAAGTTGAGACACTACAATACCTTGCGTCAAGTGTGGATCAGTGGTTCGACTTACACGGTATAGTGTCGTCCCCAAAGAACAAGTTAAGTGGCTTGTAGGGGAGAGTATGGAAGCTATACCTCGACGTTCACCTCCTTGGTCATGATGCACTTTTGATTTGGGTTTTCTTTTAACACTTGCTTATAGTAGGATTTTGTAAGTACCCTAAAAGACAACAATGCTATGTTGCAAAATATTGCCAATGAAACTAGAATGGTGAGCCTTAATGGATGCCTAGCCTAATCAATCCTGCCTAGCTAAAATATTGTTTTGTGACCTCCTGTGTAGAATTTTAGTTGGTTAATACAATTACAATGTTGGTTTTAAGGGGTTTGAATGTTTCACTTATGGAGTGTAAGAGGGGTATTTCACAATTCCTACCTTTCTGATTCACCAAGCTCACATGAAGTGTGAGGTGAAGAGCATACTAGGGTAGAAAGAGTCTTTAGGCCTCTTATTGTGCGTTAGTGGAGAAAACACATGTGATGAAAACAAAAAATGATTTTATTGGAAAATTAACTAAAAGAGTATATCAAGTAATGTGTACTTCTAACTCTAAGAGATGCTCATGGCGCTTTGCAAAATAAAAATATTCTAATTAATAGAAAAGTGTGCAATGCAGGTATTTCATACTTCTCACCCTTTTTTCTGATTCATCAAGCTCATATGGAGTGCGAGGTGAAGAGCATACTCCGGGCGATAAGTGTCTTTAGGTCCTTGCTTGTGTGTAAAAAGTGTTTGCTACACTAGAAATACTACTAGAAACAACATGTCGATTTGATGCATAAACAAGAAATGGTCTTGAATACTAGTGACGACAATGGGGCCCGTTGAAAGCCTCAAAGTTGGTTACCTAGGTAAGTTTCAAGAGACATGTACTCTTTACTTCTTAATATTGGTCGAGGTGCACTAATTACTAAGAAATTAAGTAATTGAGTGACTTAGCCTTAATTTAAGTTCACTAGTAAGCAGCAGTTGGGCTGCCAAACTAAACTATGCAGATAAAAGAAAATAAACAACAGTAGCGCGACTAAGCCAGACTCTGTTGCACGGACTGCACGGGTTAATACAAAGCATACGCGGTGTAGCGCGTGTAATACACTAACGTTCTGTGCGGGTGCGATGGGTGATGTAGCGCAAGTCTGACACTGGTAACCTGTGCTATGTGCGCAATTGTCCAATTCGATTCTGCGCTATCAACGCGACAAAGACATCGGGAATTGCGCGACTGCAGAAAAATAAATGGGGTCGTAATGGAGCCAAATTCTGGAATAAAGAGGTGGAATACCTGATCTCCTACAAGTGACAAATACCCAGAATTATCTACTTAGCATAAAACAACCTAGTTTAAAAAGAAATGAACAAAAATAAATATGGTCGCCATTAAAATTGTTATGGAAAAAATTGCACGAGTGCAATCTTCCACTTGGTGAGGGGATAAGCCTTGTAGGTTGCTGCAAGGCCTCAGTCTTTGGAGCCCCTTTTGATAGTTGGTGGTATTCCTCGAAGTGATTCTACAAGAGATTGTTAGTGTAGTTCACATCCAAACATGAAAATATTAATAAAAACAAAATAAAGGATATGGGGGGAGAATGTAAACTTCAACAACAACCACTATTGTATTGCCCAATAGAATAGTTTTACAACACCTTGGAGGTGAAGGATTCAAGGGAACCCAAAAATATCCCTTAGGGAGGCCTTCCTTGTCCAAACTAAATGCTAAGTAGGAGGAAGAACAATGGAGAGAAACACTTGCCCCTTGATGGTAGGTGGCAATCAAGTTTGGGAATGCTCACAATGGTAGGAAATGGTGGGCTATGAGGAAGCTCCAACTCAAATCCAACAGTATAACCTTGCTCTAATTTCTCTCTACCAAATGCATGCTAATGGCTTCCTTTTATAGGCCAAGAGGAGGCCATCAAACAACTAGATCCAAATATGAACTCTCCTCCTTCATGAAATAGTTCCAAGGTACACAAGGGGGCTTGATTAATGCCCCCAAGTGTGTGAGGAGCCGAATTAAGGTCCTTGGGGAGGATTGAGTCTTTAATGTGCCACTGGGCGTGAGTGGTCCTGTTGTTTTGATAGTAGTACAACTATCGAAGGAAAAGTCGCACGGGTGTAGCGCGGGCATTGCTTAGGTAACCCGCTCTGTAGCGTAGGTCAACTGTGTAATACTCGCGCTACCCTTTGTTTTGATTGTTTATTGGCACTTGTGGACACATGTTGTGTTTTGGATCTGTTGAGGATGTCTGTGGTGAGATGCATTCTTTATGTTGATGATGCTTTACTCGATGAATTGCCGAAATTTCGCATGTGTGCGACTTTAATTAGGCGTTAACACCAACACCCAAGAATAAATGAATATCATGGCCCTTCTTAATACACCCCCATATTTTGCACCATAAAAAAAAACCATAGGAGATTGTTCATCAAAATAAGGCAAATTATGGATTCTAGTTTATTTGCATTTTTTCCTTTGTAATATTCAAGAAAAAAACTTTGAGCAAACAATAAACACCAATGGCTTAATATCTCCAAAAAAAATATGTCCCTTGCCTTCCACACTTCCCAAACAACAAATAGTGAAATTTCCTTATATTTTACCTTCTTACTGAACAAATTTTCCATACAATCCTGAAAAATGGAGGCCTCCCAAACATCAAATATCTTCAATGTCTTACACAGTTCAAACCACATACTTTTAAAAAAGGTACAGTGGACAAACATATGAGAAAACATTTCCTATCCATTCCTACATAATGAACAGATACCAGGACCCATAAATCCTCTCTTAAGTAAATTCTCCCAAGTAATAATTTTATTCTCTAAGCAAAGCCATAGAAAACATTTAACTTTCAAAGGTACTTTTCATTTCCAAAGGGGTCTTTCCCACCATTTTGGTGTAGATTTCACCAAGTCCTATGAGATAGCTTCATATGCTTTTCTAGCAGAAATAATCCCATTTTCCCCTTTCCAATCCCATACAAGAACATCCTTTTTATCAGTCAACCTAATTCCAACTCTATTTAAGACCATAATGTATGAATTCCATTCTGCGGCAATTGTATCTGACAACCCCAAATCTATTGCACAAAACCAATATGATGAAGAACTATTTGGATAAAAACTCCTTTTAATATGTGCCAGGACCTGTATATTTAAGGAATGGAGTTCAAAAGTTAATAGTTAGACACCTTGTAATATTCCCCCGCACCAACAAAATGATCAATTCCAATATAAACCGATACACCATTTCCAATCTTCCAGCTCAACCACTCATTCATTTTTGAAAAAGATCTTGTTAAACCCCGCCAAATAATGGAAACATTACTTGTAGACATGTTTGGCTCTCTAATCCACTGTATCACCCGAGTCTTCTTTAAATATTTACTTTTGAGTACACTACTCCACATACCTTCCCTAAAGAGTCATCTCCAAAGACTCTTAAGACTCAAAGCAGAGCTAAACCAATCCATATTTTTTAACCTCCATCACCCCAGACTCTTTGGACAAGACAAACTCTCCTAGGAGGATAAGTGAAATTTAGTAGAACCAAAAATTTTCTGCCCGTAGAAATTAAACATTCTTTTTCTTAAACCATTGATAACCTACACCCGAATTTTAGCTAAAGAAAACCAATACACAAGAATGCTTTCAATCACATATTTTTCCAGTATAAGTCTACCTCCTAGTGATAACCAACGAAAATTCCAATTGCAAATCCTCTTTTAATTTTTTTGAATTATCCAATTCCAATCTTCCTTTCTGTAGCAGTTTGGTTTCAAAAAATACCCTAGATATTTGAATCCTTCCTCCATAGAAGACATCTGATATAGAAAAAGTTGTTGGATTTTCTCACATATCCCGTTTTCCTGAATGTTATGAAGAAAAATGGATTTTTGTGGACTAAAAACCATCTCGGAGGCATGACAAAAAAGTTGAAATATCGACTGATAAATCTCCCATTCAACAATAGTACCCATACCAAAGATTAATGCATCATCAACAAAAAGAAGACGAGTGATACATAAATGATGAACGATTTTGATACCTTTAATTTTATTTTCCTTCCTAACATCATCAATAAGTCTGCTTAGTCCTTCAATGACCAAGAGAAATAAGAGGGGAGATAAGGGACATCCCTGTCTCAAACCCCTTAATCCTTTGAAAAATTTAGTTGGAGTACCATTAACAAAAAAAATGTAGAAGTAATGCATCCCATAATCTAGTTGGTAACAACCATTGGCAGCCCAATCTGAATAAGGATAAGCCTTCAGTAGGTCCAATTCACTTGATCATAAGCTTTTATCAAATCCATCTTCATATTAATGGAATGAAGGCTTTCTTGTGCCACACCGACCACATCAAGAATTTGTCTATTTGAGAGAAAGTCGAACTGTTCTTTCGAAATACACTTTGCTAATATAGGTTTAATCATGTTTACTATAAACTTGGAAATCACTTTATATATCAAATTGCATAAATATATTGGCCTATAATCATTGTGTGATTCATGCTTCTCCTTTTTTGCAATAAGAGTAATAAATGTAGCATTCAAGTTACCTAGCACATAACCTGTCACCCTGTATTCTTGAACTGCATCTAATAGATCCCATCCAACTTCCTCAAAGAAATGCAAGAAAAATTCTACAGTCCAACCATCAGGACTTGGGATCTTGTCCTTAGCAATTTTTTTCAATATACCTTTAGTCTCCTCCTCCAAAGTGACAACCTCCCCAACAATGGCTCCTTCCTCACTGCTAAAAAATCTTGGGAGTTTTTTTGATACCTTCAATTGAGCTTCTAAAGAGACTAATGTACTTTCCTTGAGCATCTCCTTGAAATGTGAGACAACAACATTTTCTAGAGATTTTTTATCATAGATGACCTCCACATTAACATCGTTTAACTCCCATATAGGTTTGTTGATCCTTCTCTAATTAACAAAATTGTGGAAAATTTTTGTATTGTTGTCCCCTTCTGTCAGCCAGATTTCTCTACTCTTAAGTCGCCGGGTCTCTTCCTCTTGTTTGAGGATGATATTATTTTTTTGAATCCAAGTTAATGATTTTTTCCTTTTTAGTATTAGAGAAAAAAACATTATCATTACAACTCATTAAATAATTAATTTCAACTTCAATATGAACCGGATCTCGCTTATTTACTTCCTTTTTCTCTTTGTCCCACTTAGACACATCTTTCTTCAGTAGCTTAAGTTTATGTAACAATCTATGTATTGGAGACAAACCTTCCTCCATATCATATGAAGACCACTTCATCTTGACCATCTCACAGAACTCATGAATTTTTAGACAAATATGTTTAAACTTGAAAGGAACATTTAGACCTGTTTTTTCAATATCCAGCTGTAAAATAATAATCCTATGGTCTGAGATCCTTGTAGCCACAAATCATGCTATGAAGTTTCCAAATACAGCACACAATCCTCCAGCTAAAAGAAACCTATCAGGTCTTTTTGCAACGCCAACCTTCCCACTTCTCGCATTTGTCCAAGTATGAGATAGCACACTCGACACACAATCAACAAGTCTTGCATTTTCAAAAGTTTCCTAAATTACTCAACCAATGGATCCCAACATATATACATAAAGAAAATGATAAAATATGACATGGGTGACATTTGTGGGAATTGTTTGATAAATAACTGGGGCCAGAGCACCATAGAACCTCATGGATAGATGAATGTTGGCTCGATTGTAATGTAGGGAACCATTGACATAGAACTTAATACTTTTTTTTAAATTAGGGGAGAATTGTTCGTGTCGTGGAGTATTTGCATTGTACAAGGTATTTTTTAGTCTATAATTGTGGTTTGGGGAGCTTTGTGTCAATGAGTTATTGATTTTTTCAGCATATGAATTTAAGTTAATATAATTTTGCTCTTTAAAAAATAATCTCATCCTTGATTAACATCAGCGCTCTCACTATGTTTTCGAAGGCTTGTCGTGATTTCCACTCTCCAAATCACTTCCATTTAAATAAAATAAATTATTAAAACAAATTAATTCACTTCTATAATGAAGAAAAGGCTTGATGGTTCATCACAAGACGAAGGAGGATGTGGCACGGGTATTTTACCTTCACTTAAATGCAAGTCACGCTTTTAAGATCCATATGAATTGCGGAAGGGGAACCAATACTAGAGGAGAACTCTTAGCATTATGGACACTTTTATCATTTGATCAATCTAAAAATATCGTCGTTTGCAAGTAGTTGGAGATTCAAAGATAATGATCGATTGGGCAAGAAACCATTGTCAGGTTGCATCCTTGGATGGATGGAAGAAAAAGATTAGAAGGATCTAGAGGGACTTTTCAGATATCCATTTCCAACATATATAGGGAGCATAATGAGACTGCTAATATATTATCAAAACAAGCTTTGAATTTTGCCGAGGAATTCATCTTTATTGAAGAATTAGAGAATTCTTCAATTATTAGTGAAGATTCCATTGCAATATATTGAGATAGAAACATGTAATCTTATTGTTTAGATCTACTTAGTTTTATATCATTTTAGAGGGCTATATTAAAATTTTCAAAATTATTGGACTGTTGTTGGCTTTGTATCCTTGAAGACTATTTGGATGAATGTTTCCAAATATTTTTCTATTTTGAGCTCTAGGTTGATAGGCTTAAAATATGGTGATGACCTTGTATTTGTAGGTGGAATGGTAGTTCAAGCTTTGGTGGGGATTTGAGGATGGATGGATCTCTTTTTATACTAATCTAGAGGATAATTTTGTATGTCTAGATTTGTTCTTTTATACTTTGAATAAAAGTATAATATATTTTTTTTTGTGGAAAAAAGATTTTGAATGTTTAGACTTGTTCTTTTATACTTTGAATAAAAATATAATATATTTTTATGTGTGGAAAAAACAAAAAAAAAGGCAAACTATCTACATGCAATTATTACCATCAAACCTTTATGTATAGTTGACAATTGATAAAATATTTTTACAAATCTTGTACAATTTTTTGGTCATTTGTTATGTAATTGTCAAATTTGTAATGTGAGTTTGACATTTTACAATTTCAATGGCTTTTGTTTAGGTCATTTTATTTTAAGTAGTTTAAAATTATCTATATATAATTTTATTTATTTTATGTTTTGTTTAGGTCATTTTATTGTGAGTAGTTTAAAATTATTTGTATATAATTAAGGTTTTTCTCCTCTATAGGTTGGTTGTTTTTACTCTTTCTACTAAAGCATAGTGACCAATGAGATTGCAAAAGCCATTTGCACTAGTGATGCATGACTATCAATTGTTACTATGGTTAATACCACTGGTTAATACCACCCTCCATTTAAAGTTATAGAGAAAAGATGGAAATCTATAAAATGACAAGGGAAAGATACCAACTTCCTTATTCTTCACTTAAACATGTGAGGATAGAAATAATTGTTTCTCCAAAACACTATTTTTCTTTTATTTTAATATTAAAAAAAATCCATGAAAAATAAATTGTAATTACATTATATATAAAGGGAATGCAAAAAAAATCCCATGGGGCATAGAATAGACGGTGAATGGGTGTATTGTTAAGGCACTCATTGTGTAAGGTCACTGGTTCAAAAATCCGTGGGTGCTAGCCTCACAAAAAAAATAAAGATGAAAAAATAAATCGCAATTCCATTATATAAAGGGTTTACATTCCGCAATTGTTGTAAAGACAATATTTCCAATATATAGTCTTACATTCGGGTAAAAAGAAATCCTCGTTCATTTCAATTTTTTCTCAATACCATCATATTTAAAGATTGTGTCTCCCTCAAGTTCTTCGGTATTCCCCACAATGTTTGGATCCTAAAAAATTAATGCCTAGTAGTAGCCCCTTAGTTATGGGCTCACTCATCCACCAATACATCAAAACATAAACGGCCTACAAGCCACACCTTAAAAAGAGAGACATTAATTATAGTCGTCCCAAATAAAATATGCCACATAAAATGGCACATATCTTAGATATTCATTTCAATTTTATAAATATGGAGTGTGCTCAAATTCTTGTGTGTGCCTATTCATCTCTTCTACCAATATCTCCCAATATCCAATTCCAGCCCTCCTTTAGACAACTCATCAACTATCTTGTTTCTTTCTCTATAAACATGCTAGAAAGATACACAAGTGAAATGAGATTTTAGAGTGTTAACTTCATCAAGTTTCTTTGGAGACGATCATTTTCCATCTAATATTCCCTAAGTAGCCATTTCATCACCAACATTGAATCACTATGAACTTAAAGACGAGTAGCTCCCTTTTATGTTGTTAACATGTTGGATGGCTTTAGTGTCATAATCTCAGTGAAATTGTTCATCCCATAACCCAAGCCAACCCTAAAATTTATGTATGAGACTCTGATATATAAATAATATCATTTGCATCACATACCACAAAACTCCGTCGTGCTACCCTATCAAAGTATAACCAACCCCCAGTTCAATCTATAATCCACTACAAGAAAAGCACCTTCTAGTAGAGGTTTTTATTATTAGAAGATTGAGAAAAACTATCAAAAAATCCTCCACTAAAACCTTTGAAATTAGTGGTTGAGGTTTTGACAAATTTTAACTATAACTAAAATTTTGACTAGCTATATGTTTCTTGTCAACGTGCTTAAAACATTAAGTCGCATTAGTGCGTGTTATGAATTAGAAAGCACTGTGCTCCAAGCCCATTTTGAGCACCATTGTTTCAAGACTAAAGTGGAGCACTGGTGCACCCAATCCTAAAAGAGAAGCGGTGTACTCATTCCATGCTCTCCCAAGATGGACTTATCGATGTAGATATGCGATAAGGAGGGCTTCTTAAAGTTCAAAAGCAAACCTTTAAATGATACAACCTTCTCAAGACATGATCCTCCGTCAAGGCCATTAGCAGGAGGATCCCTTATGGCAACATAGACATTTTAGGGACAAAATTATTCCACTTCAAATGAGGATAAAAACCATGGGGATGTTCAAAACAAAACCATAGTCGTAGGGATTACATGTGGAAAACAGTGATCAACAATAAGGATGACATAGAAAAGGTGTAGTAGCATCAATGATGGGGACAATACTAGATGAAAGGAGGGGTTCCTAATAAAAATCTTGACCACAAACCATCATGTTTTGCAAGTCCAAGGTGTCTAAAAACTCATCCTCGAGATATAGTTATCATTATTAGCGCAATAAGGCTATAATTACCTTTTATTTCATCAATAATATACAATGCTTAGACTACTCATCGTTTTTTATGTTTTCATTCCATGCTCCATATAAGGAATATAAATGACACTTATATTCTATATAAAAATTGAAACAAACTTAAAAAATAAAGAACCAATTTTTTTGAAATGAATTAAAAAAAGTGAAGAACTAAACATGCCCAAAATATTTATATATAAATGTTAATTGTATTAATTTAAGTAGTTGAGATGAGTGTTAGCCTCCCACCCTAGATCAATTTCCTTAAGTGACACGTTGAACTCTTAAAACATGTCTACACAGTTCCAATATTCTGGATAAGAGAGACGTAATTACACATATAATTTTTTATAAAGCTAATATTACGGATATAAATATGATAGCCATCCAGTTATCGATTGAAATTTCCTGGGGTTCTCCAGACCGAGTATATTATTGTATAGGTCTTAAGCCTTTACGAATTTGATTTACCTTGATTGCCATTTTTGGAATGGGAGAAAGTATAAAGTGAAATTCCCCAAACTATATATTTCGTAGAAAATAAATAAATAAATAAAATATTTATATATAACATTAAAACAATTTTTAAAAATTTAATGTTATGATATAAAAGTATTATAGTTGAATTTTGATATGAATAATATTAATTCACATTATATAAAAGTTAGATTCAAAGTAGTAATAATTAAAAGTGATAATTACGCCGAAGGCGTTTCACCAACGAGAAGCTTGACCATCCACGTCTACTAGATTCCTCGCTTATGGAGCGAATGGAATTCTGCCGCGTGTTTTTCACTTTGGCCACAGAGATTTCTGACATTTATGGCTTTCTCGGCAAGAAAACTCATATTTTATCCTCAGCAGATGTGTGTTGTTTTGTCAAACGAGTTCTGCGTACAGTTTCTTGACCATCGTACCGCCTGTCCTTAAGTTACTTTGGGATGAGTGTGATAGCGACCTCAAAGAATTCGACACATTGCAGAACAATAATAGCGGTGGAGGGATGACAATCCCATATCCCACGTATCCTATAAAATTGAAAATTATGGTCGACTGATTTGAAATGTTATTAAATTGTAAATTTTCTTACAGTATATAGCAGATCATCTATACCATAACGACATTGGATATACATTTCATAAAACATATCTCAACTTCTAAAGTCACAAATCAAAATTTGTATTTATTTCATTTCATTATATATGAGAATCGTGACACATGCAATTTGAAAGCTTCGTAATCTCATCAAGAATTACTCTTAACTTTAGACAACCTCGAAGATCGAGAGACTTCAGATTTCGAAGTTCTCCTATTTGAGAAGGCAAAGCTTGTAGATTGTGACAAAAGTTAAAATACAGGAATTGAAGACAGGGAAGATTAGCAATCTCTACAGATATATCTTCAATCTTCATCCCGGTGAATATGAGACACTCAAGTTGTGTCAATCGCCACAGTGATGTTGCCAATGATTTTATTGGTAGATGCCCAAGATCCAATACCCTCAAAGACGTGAAGTTAAGTAAAAATGTTTCTGGAATTTCTTTCAAATTTCTATTTCTGGCCAAGAATAAAGAAACCAATTTGGGACATCTTAAATCCTTTGCTGGGAAAGACTTAATATCATTGTCCAGAACTGATATTCGTCTGCACTTATCGGAGGCTGGGATGTCCGGGAAATGTTGAAGACTTTGCCCTTCCCTCAATACACTATTCTCCTCATTCTCTCCAATATAAATTGCCATGTTGTGAATAACATCGTGAACTACAATGCAAAGCTCATTTATAACCTTCACCACCTGGAATAAGCAACGATTTTCAAGTAACTTTACATAGTTGTGCCCTGTCTGTAATAAATACTCATACGCCACATCTTCTTTGGTCTTCACCAAACCTTATGCAATCCACGCGTTTACCAGTGTCTTCACCCCAATTCAAGCATCTTCCTCAAACATGGCACAATTCGAGCACCTTCCTCAAACATGGCATAGTAGAGAAAGCAGTTTTTCAAATTAGCATGGGCCAAACTATCGTAAGACCAATTATCACTTCCTAGGCTATTCTGGAGTGAATTATTTACCATATTTTCATTTCCTATAAGGTGAATCCTAGTGTGAATTATTTACCATATTTTCACTTCCTATAAGGTGAATCCTGGTCAACATGTTTGATGATGACTCCCATGCCGTCTAGAGTCTAACATAACTCCAAAAAAAAATTATTACCTCCCACTGTGGGAAATCCCAAAGCTCCTTCATTTCATGTCAATATGCCCAATCAATAGCTTCTTATTCCAAGTATTTCCAGTGTTATGCCCATTTGAATTCATCTCAAGCAAAACTTCCTCTTCGTGCAAATGAGTTTCTTCTTTAATGTCCTTCTGTACCCGCTGCAAACTCTAAACGGCATGGGAATCATCATCAAAATGAAAACATATATATGGGAAACGATGAAAACCCTACCAGGAGTGTCAAAGACAACACGAGTTAAATTTAATTGCACGAGAAGCTTATGGGGAATGCTAGAAATCAATGACTATATGATTGATTTTTACCGACTGGTTTGGAGACTCGACCAATGCAACCGACTGGAGACAACCCTCAACCAATGCAACCAACTAGTTTGGAGACTCGACCAATGCAACCGACTGGAAACAACCCTCGACCAATGCAACAGACTGGTTTGGAGACTCGACCAATGCAACCGATTGGAGACTGCCCTCGACCAATGCAATCGACTGGAGACTGCCCTCGATCAATGCAACCGACTGGTTTGGAGACTCGACCAAAAATTAAAGATACCTGAAATATCTATATAGCCACCATATAGGTTCGAACCTATAGGCTATTAGTCGAACTATAGGTTTTTGTATAAGTGATGATGAACAGACTCTACCGATGAAGGCTAAGCGAATAGCCATTGTTAGCATAATATGGTTATAGGTTATTTAAAGAATAACCTTTAAGTATCTCTAATTATTAGATTTTGAATTTTGTCTTTAATAGTTTATACAAGGTCGAACTTAAGTAATTAGGTCGAATCATAATTAAAGAACCTAAGTATCTATATAGGTTAAGCCAGATAGTTAGGTTATTATTAAGTATATAACCTATATTATCCTAAATATATATCCTTCATGGTTTAGTCGAGGCAAATCATGAGATAAGCCAGCCATTAACAGGTTATTATATTGTATATCATATATATTGAATAGGTTCCATCCTGGAGAACTTTGCAGATATCGAAAAGCAGGGTAAGATTGCTTCTTTTGTTGAAATAGTTGGGGATTCCACAGACAAAGCACGACAATTTTTGCAGGTCAGTGTTTATTCATTATTATTAGATATTGGGTTTTTGTGGTACATATATGTATATAATTAATGTACACTAATCTAAGAATAAAGTTACATTTAATGGGAATTGGACTGGTTGTTTTTGAAGTTTTACTGGGCCCATGTAAAATCCGAACTTTGATAAAATTGGAAGGAGTCAGCTGGCGACACGCATTCTCGCTGGTATATTATAATTACTCTGATTGATTCTGAATGATCCATATGTTGCATAATATTATTATGGTCATCATTACATCCGACATTGGACTTTGTACAGAGTAGACTTCGCCTATACTTAATTTCTCTGTTGAACTATTATCAAATGTGTTGTGAGAAGTTTAGCTTTCTCACATCCAAAAATCAACGGAGACATTCATGCTCCCGTGAGAGTTTGAAATATGTATCCTGGTCGATCACCTTGCTACAGCTAGTGTAAGAAATGGCCATTGTAGAAATGGAAGGGGATGCTCATAATCAGCGACTTTCCATTCGCATTAACTATGGCCACAGTTGCAGGGTCCAGCCCAACGAAATTACAATGGTCAGGGATAGAGTGTATTAGAGTGTGGCCCGATGAGTCACGCCTTGACTTCGACAACTCAACCCCGACAGGTTGTAGGTTCGACATGCACCTCGACGGCTTCTAAAATTTCTCGATCCAATCAACAAGTTTACAAAGTTGATGGTTCGACAACTGCAGAATGGTCGATCAATGACCGACTGGTCGGATTTATTATCGGATTCAAACTCTATTTAGTTCAAACAAACCCACCAAATCAAATAATGGCATGCATATAGTCGTAGCTTTATAAGGTCAATGAGAGATTAGTTTTATGTCGAGTCCCGTCCCATTCACTAGTGTGGCTTGCACTTCTCTTAATAGAATGTGCACTAATTTATTTGCAATTGAAATGACAACGAGAAAAAAATTGCAGAGCTGAAAATGTGAAAATCCTCACAACAGATCTAAGAGATGATGTATACCTCACAAGAAAGTAATTGATTAAGAAAGAAAATAGAAGAAGAGTGGTCAGTGCAGTATAATGAGCAACATAATAATAATACAGTAGAACTTGGATAGCAGCAAAAATACTTCACACACACTAATTAATTAATCACAAAATGGACAATAAGTAGTACAATGCATGATGATTCGAATGCCAAGGTGGCAATTCAAATTAGCCTTCATGGAGTGATCAAAATATCACTGGAGTGTCATCGAAGCACAACTAGTAGTCTATCTCATCATCGGTGGGGTCATCAATGCACAAGTAAATATCAACCGTCAGTCAAACTGAGTCTAACTGAGTGTGGTAGGTGTAACTGAATGTAACTGGCACATGGAGACACTAACTGAATGAAGGAGGCTCAGTGGAGGGCGCATGAGGGGCTAACTGGAGTCAGAACAGGTAGTCATGTCTCATCGGAGGTCAATCGGAGTGATAACAGCAGTGAGGAGTCAACCTAGCCTCAAATCAAAGAAAGACTGTTGGCTAACTGAAGTAAACTGGACTAGTAGGTGAGAAAGGCGCCCTTCTCATGCAGTAGGTGAAAGGAGGGCGCATGACAGGATAGGAGGGCTGAAACTGAGTGAAAGGAAGCTCCGAGGGCTAGCTAACTAAGGGCTAGGTGTTGGGACTGATGACTAGAATGCATGCAAACCCTAAATGATGCATGCAAACCCTAAAAGTGCATGCATGACTGAAAATGTAAATGATCAAAATACTGGTGGGACTAGGATGGAGTATAGGAATATCGTAACAGAAAATTGACTGATTTCGACATAAAATGGCATAAATTCTTTGAAACATGTAAGTTTATAGTTGCATAATCATGGGAGAAGTGGTGAAAGCTGGTTTCTTTATGTTTTCTAGTGACCATGTTGTGAAGTTCAACAACTAGAAAATATTGGTAAGGTCGATGTTGTAACTACTCCATGAGTTATTTCATGGTAAATATGACAGTCACATGTAAATCGCACGAAGATGGTTGACTTTGAAAATGGTCAGGTCGAGTTGGTCGAGCCTTTAAAAATTGGTCGACTTTTAATTATGTGGTCGGGATGGTCAACGCTTTATTTGGTTGACATAATGTTTATAACTGACAGAGAACCTAAACACTAAAATAATTGCAGAACTTGGGAAGCGTAAGAAACAAGGGAGAACCTAGGAAATAATCGTGGAGTTAGTTTGGCAAGAATAGGTAGAGGTTGCAGGTCCAAATCATTCTCCATACATAAGAGACAAGGGAGAACCTAGGAAATAATCGTGGAGTTGGTTTGGCAAGAATAGGTAGAGGCTGCAGGTCCCAGTTATTCTTTGATTCTTTGAGATTGTTTATTCATGGTAACCAGGGGAATTATGTATTTTGGGCATCTAGCAATATTCATTAAGCCAACCGACTATTGTCATGAACCCGTTTGACCATTAAGCCGACTATATTCATTAAGCCAGCTGAATATAGGCATCTAGCAATATTCATTAAGCTGTCTGACCATTTTAATGGAGGTTAAGCCATTTTGATGGAGGTTAATAACTGTGCTTATGTTTTTCTTCCTTCTAACTTTCCTCTTTTCCTAGTGGCATTCATTATTGCTCCTAAAGGGGCAAATGCTAGTCAATAATAATGAGATTTTTGTTTTATATATATAACTCATTTCTTTTTATTAGTGAAATTAAGATCGAAACATGCACTTTTTTTTGTTTAGATCTACTTAGTTTTATATAATTTTGGAAGACTATTAAAATTTTCAAATTGGTTGGACTGTTGTTGGGGTTGTATTTTTAAAGATTATTTAGATGGATGTTTTCAAAGAGTTAACTTTATATTTATAGGTGGAATGGTAATTGAAGCGTTGGTGGGGATTTAAGGATGGATGGATTTTTTTTTATTGACATGGATGAAAAAAAATTATGTTTTATTTTTTTTATAATTTAAATAAAAATATATTATATTTTTCTGTGTGGAAAAAAGATTAAAAGATAAACTTTGTACATGTAATTATTACTATCTAATCTTTATGTATAATTAATATTC
The DNA here is from genome assembly GCA_027924585.1 of Larix kaempferi. NCBI lineage: Eukaryota > Viridiplantae > Streptophyta > Pinopsida > Pinales > Pinaceae > Larix > Larix kaempferi. The sequence continues at coordinate 3,184,147 of BSBM01000018.1, forward strand.
ATTAAAATATTTTTCTAAATCTTGTACAAATTTTTGTTCATTTGTATGATTGTTTGTAAATTTTGTAATGTGAGTTTGACATTTTGCAATTTTAATGACTTTTGTTTAAATAATTTTATTTTAAATAGTTTAAAATTATCTGTATATAATTAAAAAAATGAAGAGGTGTAACAAGTGTTTGATGTGTTATATATTTGCATTTATCTTAAGTGGAGATATCTTGATCACATTACCCACTTATATAATACATCACGTTAGTGTGTGTACTTGTCGTTGTAATCAAATATATTATTTTTAATACATCATATATAGTATATTATGTATTTCTTAAGTCATCATGTTTTGAAATGTCCAAGGTGTCTAAAGATTCATCTTCGAGATATGGTTATTATTATTAGCGCAATAAAGCTTTAATTACTTTTTATTTTATCAATATACTACAATATTTAGACTATTTATCATTTTTTATGTTTTCATTCCATACTTCATACTAATTTTTTTGAAACGAATTAAAAAAAATAAGAACTAAACATGTTTCAAAATATTTATATATAAATGTTAATTGTACCTAATTTAAGTAGTTGAGATGAGTGTTATTCTTCAATTCTAAATCAATTTCCAAAAAATACATGGTGAATTTTTAATGAGTATATTATTGTATAGACCTTAAACCTTGAGGAATTTTATTTACCTTGATTATCATTCTTGGAATGGAAGAAAGTACCAAATGAAATATCCCAAAATATGTATTTCATGAAGAAAAATAAATAAATAAATAAAATATTTATACATAGCATTAAAACAATTTTTAAAAATATAATGTTATGATATAAAAGTATTATAGTTGACTTTGCACATGAATAATATTTTTTTTTGTAAGCAACATAGGTATAATTATATTAGAGTACAAAAAATGTTACAATCTCATGAGAATCAGTAGAATCAGGAGCTTTCTGAAGCTTCTCATGGAACCAAGAGTACAAAAAAGAGTCTCTGTAGACCTACCCTATAGTGGGCTGAGTAACATTGACATAATATCAATCGACCAGTAAAAACATAAACAAAACTAGACTAGAGAGATAGGCTAGCGTCTGACAATGGACCATTATCATAAACAAGGAAAACAGAAAAAGCTAACCGCAAACAACAAAAGAGCTGGGCTCACACAGAGTAGCATTAAGTACTGGATTCTGCATTTTGGGAGCCATGTTTCTCCTCAGTGATCGGGCAGGAGCCGAAGAAATCGGCATCCCAATGCTGAGTCGAGAGTTTACTGGGCAGGGGATCGTCTTTGCGTGGAGGAACAACTTCATCCTCGGCCTTTCGGACTCGCTTGTAGTGCAAAACATCAATTGTTGAGGGAATAGGAAAGGGTATCCCAGGGGGGAACCCCCTGTAATACAACTGCTACTGGAGAGTTGGGGCCACGAACAGGAATCGGGTCATCCGAAGTCGCAACGCCCATGGATTCGTGCAGGGAACTGTTAGTGGCATGGGCATCTGCTGCGGTAACAGCGCCCTCGATATGAATGGTGAAATCATCAGCAAAACCCTCAGCGGGACCAAAAGGAACTTAATTGGGGGGAGGAGTTGGATGACAAAACATATAATACCTTCTGCCGGTCAGATTGGCCTCCAGAGCAGCCAACACTCCATCCAGATGGGCCATATTGGCCCTGGTGTCCATAATTGCAACCTTAACCAGGTTCCAGTTGGTGAGCATCTCTTCAACCAGCGTGCCTAACATATTTTTCATTAACCAGTAGTACTTAACCTGGGTGCCTTGGCTTCCAAAGGCCAAACTTTCTGCCACACTGCCCGATTCCCAATCGTCTACCAGTCGACGAACATGGACAGAGACGTTATCCTTGTAACCACTATTTGCGATTTTTTCCTTCTCAACAGAGGTCACAGTTTTCCCTGCGCCATGACCAACACCCCGCTTGGAAGTGCTGCGCGTTCGAGTCATGTCGTTGTCGGCTAAGTCGCAGGAAAACAGAGCAAGGACGGGGCTTTCAGTAGTGGAGGCAGACAAAGAATAGCAGAGGCAAGTGATGACCACAGGGGCATGGATGGGGAGCCTCATATCAAAGATATCGTAGTTGGAGGGATCAGACTTCGCACGGGAGAGCGTAATGGCGCAATTGAACCAGGTAAGAAGGAGGGATGGAGGAACCAGAGCCAGCATAAATGTCAACCGCCAGGCCATGTGGGTGATAAAAACAAACTCGAGCGAGGAGGCCAGGTGGATCAGGACCGTAACCAGCATTAAAGATGGGGTCTTAGGGGTGGCGCTGATGAAGGCCTATTGCCAAGTGGTGGAGCCACTCTGCCAGGTGGGCAGGCGGCGCCTCTTTCCGTGGCTCTATCGGTCGTGTCACCCGCATCTAGGGTGCACATGGATAATATTAATTCACATTATATAAAAGTTATACTCAAAGTAGTAATCATTAAAAGCGATAATCAACGATAATGAGACTTTTGTTTTATATATATAACTCATTTCTTTTAGTAGTGAAGATTCCATTCCAATATGTTGAGATGGAAAACTGTAGTCTTTTTGTTTAGATCTACTTAGTTTTATATCATTTTGGAGGACTATTAAAATTTTCAAAATTGTTGGATTGTTGTTGGGTTTGCACTTAAAGGCTATTTGGATGGATGTTTCCAAAGAGTTGTCTCTTTTTGGCTCTAGGTTGATATGTTTAAAATGTGGTGACGACCTTATATTTGTAGGTGGACTAGTAGTTCAAGCTTTGGTGGGGATTTCAGGATGGATGGATCTCTTTTTTACTGATTTGGAGGAGAACTTTGTATGTATGGACTTGTTTTTTTATTCTTCGAATAAAAGCATAGCCTATTTTTCAGTGTGGAAAAAATAAGAAAACGCAAAATCTGTACATGCAATTATTAACATCAAACCTTTATTTATAATTGACATTCAAAAAAATATTTTTACAAATCTTGTACAATTTTTTGTTCATTTGTTATCTCGTTGTCATATAATTGTCAAATTTGTAATGTGAGTTTGACATTTTACAATTTTTATGGCTTTTGTTTAGTTCATTTTATTTTTAGTAGTTTAAAATTATCAGCATATAACTAAAACAATTCTTCTAGAGGTTGGTTAATGATTTTTGTTTAGGTAATTTATTTTGAGTAGTTTAAATTTATTTGTATATAATTAAGGTTTTTTTCCTCTATCAGTTGGTTGGTTTTACTCGTTTTGCTAAATCATAGTGACCAATGAGATTGCAAAAGCCATTTGCACTAGTCATGCATGACTATCATGTTAGAATTTTGATACTTCAATATGGTTATGTTGGATCTTCAAACAATTTATAGTATTATCACCATAACCATATACAATAGGATCACCGAAAGATAGACAAGCACAACATAACAAGAGAACACAAATATTTACCCTGGGAAAAATATCTCACAGGAAAAACCCCGAAAACTCTTCAGTATTAATACATCAGAAAGTACAATGTCAATGTCGTACAATAACCCGAGAATAAGACATAATAGAAACCTAAGAAAAGGTGTCTTCAATGCAACTACTCTTTCTCCCAAACAAACTTGCCTTTCTGCTACTACTCATGCGAACTTGCTTGAGTGAGATGATGCCACAAATGAGCTAGGCACCAACCTATTTATATTGGTCACAAAAATGGCCTTTTTACATAACCGGGCCGACCTGAATTTCCCTAACTAGGCAATTCTGCCCATTGTTTAGGACAAACTACCCATTGTTTAGGGCAGTTAACCCACTGAGCTAGCTTGACTGTTTTTCATGATTTCTTTTAGGGTTTTACATGATCAATTTCAATATGATAATTTCCTGAAGGAAGTACAATAAGAATACAATAATAATACAATAGGAATATATTTTGAAGTTACATTCTTCAACATTCCCTCTTAATAAGGAAGGTATTCTTACTGTGATATCATCATCATCTCTGCTGCTGCAACTCTATACTCTGACCATTGACTTCTGACATCTCTCGAATCTATACATCACAAGAAGTTCCACAGAGCCAGCCCTTTATCATGCTGGATGTACCTGACTTTGCAGTGCCATCCCTCTTTTATGTTGGATGCAACTTTCTACAGAGCCAACCCTTTTTCATGTTGGATTTTAACCTCTTTGAAGTGATAACCCTTTTTCATGCTAGATACAAACCTCTACAGAGCCAACCCTTTTTCATGATGGATGTAACAATCCTTGTAGTGCTATCCCTTTTTCATGTTAGATGAAAACCTCTACAGAGCTAGCCCTTTTTCATGATGGAGGTAGCCATCCTTGCAGTGCTAGCCCTTTTTCATGCTATATGCAAACCTCTACAGATCCAACTCTTTTTGAAGCTGGATGTAGCCATCCTTGCAGTGCTAGCCCTTTTTCATGCTAGATGCACCTCTACAAAGCCAATCCTTTTTCATATTGGATGCAACTCTCCTGTAGAGCCAGTCCTTTTTCATACTGGATGCAACTATCCTGCAAAGCCAGTCCTTTTTCATACTAGATGAAACTATCCTACAGATCCAGTCCTTTTTCATACTAGATGCAACTCTACAGTGCCATTCCTTTTTAATACTGGATGTAGACATCATCCCTCTTTCATGAACCGAGCAATCCATCCGGTGGGTTCAACCCAGGAGTGTACACTACGTCACATAAATCGTGAGTACTTGCTACACGTCCATGCTCATCCCTCCCTCTTGATCTGGACCACCCCAAGCTTGTCCCTGAAGTACTCAAACTTCACTCTTGACAGAGGCTTAGTCAACACATCAGCTATATGCTCCTATGTTTCTATATACTAGAGCCTCATTGCTCCCTTGTGCACCATATCCTAGATATAGTGATACCTAATCTCGATGTGCTTCGACTTGTCATGAAACATCGAGTTATCAAACAACTTCACACAAATTTGGTTGTCACAAAGAATACAAGTCGCCTCTAACTTGATATCAAACAAACCTGCAAGCAACTTCTGAATCTATGCTGCCTCACAGTTTGCCGAACGAGATGCCATATACTCTACTTTGACTGTACTTAGTGCCACACTTGTCTACTTCTTACTAAACCATGAGATCATACTAGATTCCAAATTGAAGCAGCACCTTGATGTGCTCTTTCTATCTGTGGCACTCCACCCAATCCACATCAACATAACCCTACAGGTTAATCCTCTAATCTGATGCATATCTGAGGCCATAATCAACCGTACCCATCAGGTACCTAAACACATGCTTTGCCACAACCAGGTGAGCTCGTCTCAGATCTACCATATACTGACTCAGATTGTTCACCGCAAAGCATAAATCTGGCCTCGTGTTCGAACCAATCATCTGTCTATATATCGTGGCATCCACCATTTCTGAAGAAGTATCACACATCAACTTCCAATTCAATGCCATAGGTGTGGCCATGGCCTTGCAATCCATCATCTCGAATCTCTTCGGGATCTCTACTGCATCTCATCCAGATTCTGCCACACCACGTCCTGGGTGCCTGTATCAAACCGTACAAGGCCTTCTTCAACTTGCACACATGAGTCTGCATGTCATGTGTCTCAAATCCTAGTGGTTGCTCCACATACACTTCCTCTTCTACTATGCCTTTCAGGAAGGCGATCTTCATGTCCATCTGGTGTACCTTCCACTTCATCGCTACAGCTATCGCAAGTATAGCTCTAATTGAAGTGTACCTTGCTACAAGAGCAACAACATCTCATCACAATCGACTCCCTCTTTCTGAGAGAAACCATGAACCTTGCCTTGTACTTCTATAGTAAGCTTGATTTTGTAAATTTGATTGAACCTTCATCACTTGTTCCTTGGAACAAGTCTCATCATCCTTATCTTGTAGGTCATAGCCTACGATCTTTCCTACAAGTTAAACTTAGTCATATGATTAGTATCATTCCATGTAATGACAACTTCCTATGCATAATGTACACAATCATGTAACCAATGCATCTTAGCCAATGATTCCGTACAACACTCATCCATATCCCATATGCACATGGTAATTATCTAGATGCCTTCCATCTCTACCAGAACATATTATTAAGAGCGTGCACTGCTCTCAACATGTTAGCAAAGAGGTTTCATCCTACACTAGCTCCATCAGGGGCTCATGGGATGTTGTACAACACTATAGGCCACTTACCCATAACATGCACTACATGAGCTTACTGCTAGTCAATCTTAGTCATATATAAGTGCATAAACTATATAACAAATCTACATGTAACTATTATGATCAATATCTTTCAAAAATACTTAGGAATTCAAATGACAGTAAATACTTCTCTTTTATGTGTTTTGTAGGCTCCCTCTTGGTTTCTGCCTCCTTGCAGAATTTACTGGTGTTTCTAGAAGTGTACTCTGCTCCATCATTTGATTATGAAGACCTTAATCTTCTTCTTTGTCTAGTTAGGAACTTTATGAAGTCTTCTTCCTTGGTCCCCATGTATTGGATTCAAGATCTCCTTCACTTTGATATGATCACTTCTTGAAAACAAACTCTTCGCGTTCTTTCCTCGTGCACATCCTTTGCATATGCCTTCATGTTTTGTTTGGATCTCGAGTAGACCTGTCGGTAAATCCTTGTAGTGTACTTGGTTCCATAGTGTCATGAACCAATGCTTGATTTGATTTGCCTTTTAACTTGTACAATCCTCCCTCTTTCTCTCCAATTACTGTTGAAACATAAAAAAATTCAAGACATATTCTTCATCACTTGATGAATCTTCCCTTGCTTCTCCTTTTCAAGTTCATCATCCTTTGCAGCGTGAGCATGATGTCTTTTCTTGCTTCCTTTCTTGTTTCCTTTCTTCTTAAGACAATTTCTTGCAATGTGTCTCATCTCATCACAATTGTAGCATTTGAAGTTTGAGTAATCTCTGGGAGGTCTTTGACCCTTGTGGAATCTTCTAGACTTGTGATGATGATCCTATTTCTTGCTTCTCTTAGCATGGGCTTCCAAATATTAATTATCTTCTTCGGCTAACTTCTCTTCTCTTGCTTCAATCCTTGTTTCTTCATGGGTGCAAGTTTCCCAAAGTGCACTAAATCTGATAAGTTTCTTTTTGGAACATATTCCTTGAATAAATGACTCCCATGATCTTGGAAGACCATTCAAGGTGGTCATTACAAGTTATGCATTCTCAAAATGATCTCTAATAGCTTCCAGCTGATCTCTGATATGGGAGACCCTTCTGAAGTAAGATTGAATGCTTTCACAGCTTTGCATCTTCACACCCTTGAGTTGAGTTCTCAAGGTCATCTTTCTATTAATTTTCTTTCCTTCAAACAATCTCTTAAGTGCATCAAACATCTCTTTCGGATTTTGCAGAGATGATATGTGGGGGATCAAGTGATCCTTAATGGAATAAAAAATGATCCTCTTGGCCTTACTCAATTTCTTCTTGTGCTTGGCTTTATCTTCATCTTCCTCTGGCTCCGCAACTTCTTCTTTGATATAATTGTCCAACTCATTCTCTTCTAGAATGAGCATCACTCTATACTTCTAGTCATGAAGTTATCAGCTCCTTCAAGCTTATCCTCAAGCTTGGTATGGTTTGTCATCTTGATAAAATTAGAACCTAAAATGGAAATAGAGATAGTAGGACTTACTAATTGAGATGTTCCAATCAAGTGCCTGCTTCAATGTCTTCTGATATCTGACTTTAGGATGACCTAGGGTTTGTCAGAGAAACCCTAATTTTTCAACTTCGAAATCTTGAAAAACTGAATGGGGGAAAAGATGTGCCTTTCTAAGGCAAGTTGAGCAAAGGTAATATTCTTCCAAAACTGTGGATAGATCTTCCAAAAACCTGATGCCCTAGTTTTCCTGAGCAGTAGTGGTATTCCAAAAAATGAAATTTCTCTGATCGGAATTCTGCCTCCCAAGAAAAATGCGCCCTCCTAGGGCGAGTTGCCTTTACCTTCTTTTTCATCCATACTGTGGTGAAAAGCCTTTGGAAAGAGAAACCTTAGTTTTCACTTCTGGTAGTTGCAGATGCACAATGTCTTCTTTCAAGCTAGCTTTGAAACCATGTTAGAATTTTGATACTTCCAGTATGGTTATGTTAGATCTTCAAACAATTTATATTATTATCACAATAACCATATACAATAGGATCACTGAAATATAGACAAGCACAACATAACAAGAGAACATAAATATTTACCCTGGGAAAACCCTCTCACGGGAAAAACCCAACAAAATTTTTCCAGTATAGATTCATCAGAAAGTACAATGCTAATCTCGTACAATAACCCGAGAAAAAGATACGATAGAAACCCCAAGAAAAGATGTCTTCAATGCAGCTACTCTTTCTCGCAAGCGAATTTGTCTTTTTGCTACTACTCATGCGAACTTGCTTGAGTGAGATGATGCCACAAATGAGCTAGGTTCCACCCTATTTATATTGGTCACAAAACTGGGCCGACCTGACTGGGGCAGTTTTTCCCATTGTTTGGGCAGTTAACCCACTGAGCTGACTTGACTGTTTTTTCATGATTTCTTTTAGGGTATTACATGATCAATTACAATATGAATCTTTCCCGAAGGAGGTACAATAAGAATACAGTAATAATATCTTTTGAAGTTACATTCTTCAACATATCAATTGTTATTATGGTTGATGCCACCCTCCATCTAAAGACATAGAGAAAAAAGGGAAATTCATAAAATGACAAGGGAAAGGTACCAACTTCCTTATTCTTCACTTAAACATGTGAGGGTTGAAAGAATTATTTCTCCAAAAAAATGTTTTTCTTTTATCTTAATATTACAAAAAAATCCATGAAAAAATAAATCGTAATTCCATTATAAATAAAGGGATGAAAAAATAAATCTTAATTTCATTATATATAAAGGGTTTACATTCCACAATTGTTGTAAAGACAATATTTCCAATATATAGTCTTACATTGAGGTAAAAAGAAAACCATCATATTTAAAGATTGTGTCTCCCTAAAGTTCTTCATTGTGCCCCACAATGTTTGGATCCCAATAAATTATTATTATGTAGTAGTCCCTTAGCTCTCATCTCACCCTATGATCTACCAATACATCAAAACATAAATGGGATACAATCCATACCTTAAAAAGAGAAACATTACTTACAATCATCCCAAAGAAAATATTCCACATAAAATGGCCCCTATATTAGATATTCATTTCAATTTTATAAATATGGAGCGTGCTCAGATCCTTGTGTGTGCCCATTCATCTCTTCTATTAACATCCACCTCCCAATATCCAATTGTATCCCTCCTTTAGACAACTCATTAACTATCTTGTTTCTTTCTCTGTAAACATGTTAGAAAGATACATAAGTGAAAAGAGATTTTAGAGTGTTAAATTCGTCAAGTTTTCTCTAGAGAAGATCATTTTCCATCTAGTATTCCCAAGTAGACATTTGATCACCAACATTGAGTCATTGAGAACTTGAAGACGAGTGACTCATTTTTCTGCTGTTAACATCATGGATAGATTTAGTGTCATAATCTCAGTGAAATTGTTCATCCCACAACCCAATCCATCCCTAAACTTTATATATGACAATCTAGGATATAGATAATATCATTTGAACCACATACCACAAAACATGGCTCGTGCTACCCTACCAAAGTATAACCAACCCCGAGTTTGATCTATAATCCACTATAAGAAAAACATTGTTGCGGGAAAATTTGCACAAAGGTGTGCAACCCTTCCCACTTGAGGGGGTGAATCCTTTGAGGTTGTCAACAAGGCCCAATATTATGTTACTAAAGCAAATGTGAGTGACTCCAAATTGATCCTACAAGATCTTGTTAGCAAAACAAAACAAAATAAAAGAAAAAACTTTAAAATAACTTGAAAGAAAGCAAAGGGAGTGAGAATATGCAACCCACAACAAGAAGCAAATTCTAGAACCAATTTAGATTGCCCAATGGTCAAGCTTGTTACATGTAGTGTCACCTAGGAGGTGTGGGGTTCAAGGGAAGCCAACAATCTCCCTTAGAAAGGTCCTTTTTGTCCACACTAAATGTCAAATAACATGAAGAACAAATGGGAGAAACACTTGCCACTTGGAGGAATGTGGCAAGGGAGCTTGAGGAATGCTAGTAGGTGTGGGAAGAGGTGGAAGTAATTCCAACACAATTCCAATAGCATAACCTTGCTCTAAATTTCTCTCCTTAGATGCATGCCCATGGTTTCCTTTTATAGGTCAAGAAGTGGCCAAGAAACATCTAGATCCGAGTGTGAACCCCATCACCTCATGAACTAGATCCAAGGTACACAAAGGGTGATATTAAATGCTTGAAGAGACAGATTCAAATTTCAGTTGGTGAGGGAGTTTTCATGAGCCTTCAATGCATGGCTGGTAGTTTAGCCTTCCCACCTTTTTGGCAGTAGTGCAGATCTTGAAAGATTATCCGCACTAGGATAACGCGAGCATAATACTGATAACACACGCTATAGCATGGGCGAACATGGGTGTATCTGTGCTACCTTTGCTTTTGAATTTTTTTGGCATTTTTGGACTCATGTTGCTTTCTGGATTTTATGAGGATGTCTTCGGTGGGCTGCATGCTATATGTTGATGATGCCTTACTGCAAGATTAGCCAAAATGTCGCATGTGTGTGAAATTTAGGCGTTAACAGATGCCCCCTAATGTATGAGGTTCGGAGGGTACTATAGAGCCGATAATGCATCATCATTTCTCTTGTGTTCTCTCATGTTCTTAAAATTTCTCGAGCGAGTGTGGATGGAAGGTGTCTTTGAGGGAAGATTGTTGGTGACGACCGATGAAACTATAACAAAGAATAGTGATTTATACAAACGAGGTGGGCATACCCATGCTCGTGAAAATCTGTCAAGAGGGAAACAATGAGAGGAGATCAAGGGATCAACTAAGAATACTATTGGTATATGGATGAAGGTGGATTCAATCCATATGAGAGTACGTGAACCTAGAAATGATGTTACTGGTGTTAGTGCTAAAAGATGCACTCCGACTTCAGAGAGGGCATGGCTAGCACATCTTAATGCTCAAGGAAAAATAATTGATTTATATTAAGTGGTTGGGATGGCTCTTAGAACTGTAGAAAAATATTTCTAAGGACAGGCTCAAGTGAATATAGGAAATACACTACAATTAGGATGAATCAAGTAAATTACCAGCAATAGGAAGTGTGTTTTGATGGATGAATAGAAGAAATTCAAAAGAAGGGTGACATAATGATCTATCTTAAATCATCACAAGAAGAATACATTTATCAAATCCTCTAATAACTGTAACAAAGATTCCTAAAAGTTCATGCAAGTGAATGACATCATCATTGGATCCGCTGGTCAGCTAAGAACTTCACAGACATACAGCCATATGGAATCCAAAGAATATGAACATAAGATGACAATTAAAGTAGATCCTCTACCTCACCGAGAACTCTGCATACTTAATAGCTCAATAAACTCCACATAAACTTTTTCATTAAGAAATCAAAAGAAATAGAAAAAACCCAAGTTCCCTATCATCCAAATTCAAATATGCCCTCTATGACTTGTCCACTATCATCCGCATCGAATGGTGTCACACTTAGAGTGCCATGTGCTCATATCCAATGAACATGCGCTCTAATTTGTAGTCAGTAAATTGCACTTGGAAAAGTGCCCCCAAGAACGCACCTAGAAAGTGCACACAACTTATGTGTGCTTGACAAGGTGTGCCTAGTAGTGCACACAACTTATGTGCGCTTGACAAGGTGTGCCCAGCAAGGTGTGCCTAGCAGTGCACTCAAGTCACCTAAAAACCAATCAATTTCGTTTTCCACTTTGTCTATCATGCATACTGCATGTTTATAGATGAGGTTATCCACAATAACCTTCTTGCCCTCACTCACCAAGTTCTCTTCCAAGCTTCTTTTGGTGCATCCAATTAATGCAAGTTGCCAAGTTCTACAATCCAATCAATCTTTAAGCAAGGTCATTTGACATGTTTATAGTGCTCCTTGTCTACAAACAAGGGCACCCAAAATTGACTCTTTTAACCATAACCTTCCATTGTGTCTATCCATGCCAATTAGTGATTAGGCAACATAAACACATAAAGCCATTCAAAATTGAAAATTTACAATATACCTATACCTCTTCAAATGAACAAGAGATCCAAAATCCAATCTTAATACTCCACTAATATATTGAAACATAAGTAATGTTTTTTTACACATAATAATGTTACAAGTAAAAAACAAACAACTAATATATTAAGTATGTAAGTAATGATTTTTTTACAAATAAAAATGTTACAAGTAAAAAAAAACGCACAAAAAATTATTCTTATTAAAATGAAAATTTAATGGTTATTGAAATGATGATATAAATAGTATTGTAAAGTATGTACAATTGTTTTAAGCCTGGACTAATGGACCACCTTCACTAACCCTAATGAACATGAAAATAATCTTAAAAATATGCAATTTTTTTAGGAATGCACAATTCATATTGAAATCAATTTGGTTTATTACACAAAGTGTGCCTAGGAGTGCGCACAACTCATGTGCGCTTGGCAAAATCAATTTTACAATTTCAATTATGTATACGCCACAACACTCATTCCAAAAAGTCACCCCTTCTTCACCCCTAAAAACTTTTCGATTTGAACATTTAAAATTGAGTGTCGGGATATTCAAAATAAATAGAATAAAATTGAATTTAGGCACATTCAAAATAAATAGAAAACAATTATAATATGTAAATCAACGAATCAAACTCGACCATACTTAGTATTCGGATTATCCTCGGCGTTGGAGAATTGCAAGGGGATTTTAGTAAGCTACCTCTGAGCAGGGATTTCAACTGATCAAACTCCACCATCCTCAGCATTGCGGTTATCCTTGGTGTTGTAGAATCGCAAACAATCACTTATTTCTTTGGAGCGACATGGAGCAAGGGAATTTGTTTCTTTGGAGTGATATGGGAAAAATATATAAATGCAAAACTTACAAATGGGCGATATTCATGTCCCCCCTCAGTGTGTTCATGTTCTCTACAATGTTTTCTAGCCGTTGTGATATTTATTATTCTCCTTTTAAAGCCCTTGCATTGACGATATGGACAATAACATTTCCCATCACCTTTTCTTTTCAGTCCATCCCACAATTTAGCAAACAATAGTCGATTTTGTTCGTTTGGATCAGGAATATTGCTATTTGACATTTTCTCATAAGAGCTTGAATGAAGATTATCAATCTTAAAAAATCAAGCTCCACACTTCACTATTTTTAATCACAAAAACAATAGAAATAATTGTGTATTCTTTTACGAAAAACAGTCCGTGCGAAAAATATAATTTCCACAAACCGTCGCTTGTATAGCAAACATGTTGGAATGTTTCATAATTTGTAGATTTTAAAATTTTAAAGGTTCGTCAGATATCCGACGATATGATCATAGTTACCGTTATAGAATATATGTTGGATATCCAACGACGATCGTCGGATATCTGACAATTCCATGTATCAATTAAAAAAAACTGATCAAAATTTGTAATTTGAAGGTGAAATACGACGACACAGTCAATTTCATTGGATTTTGGGTCATAATTTACTAGTGCCTAGGATATAGATGCTCTAGATCACGAGGCTACCATAGGAGAAGATAATGGGAAAGGGAGACATCTTGGACGTTCTTAGAGAGATTGCTCTTGTGTAATCCTAGGAATCACTCTTGTGATGAGTAGGGTTCGTGTTATACACATACATAGTAAAACCTAGAGAAGAACATGATGTTAAAGATGATGATGCTTCTTATGCCTCTTGTTCTAACACTAATGCCACTACCCTAGTAGAAGACATGGAGAGTAGAGCTAACACCTTACATGATTTTGGAACCTTGATCTTTTGGGATGTAAGACTAGGGCAAGATCAAGGAATTCTTGTATTCTTGATGATCCATGGAAGTCTTGGTGCTTGTTATGATGCAAGAGCAGAATACCTAGGGTTGGAGGACTCAAACCCTAGGATGACCATGTAGACTTGTACGTTAGCACTAGAGTTGTCTTGCCACATAAGAGACAATTATGCTAGTAACATGTTGTACAACTTGACGAGAACCCGACATTGTTCTCGTCTTTTTAGGGGTCAATTTTAGTAGCCGTTTGTACCTTTGTTTCAGAAAGTGTTTATATTGGTAACACCATTTTTCATTTTGAGTCATCTTTTTGCAATTTTGAAACTTCTTGGTCATAAGAAAACCATAACTTTTATTTACAAAGGTGTTTTTTCAAAGTTTACAAAAATATATACATTTAGCAGCTAGTTATAATTAAAAAATACATACATTTTTGAATTTTTTTTAACATTTAGAAGTTAGTTAGAATGAAAAATATAAACATTTTGGAAGTTTTGTCTCTAAATTTTTCTTCTAAACAAGTCAATTTTGGGGAAAAATTTGTTAAAAAAGAGAAAATAAAGACATTTCAAACAATTTTTAATGTATTTTTAAAGACTTTATATGTACAAAAATGATATTATTTAACATTATTTCCATAAAATGATGATTCACATAAACTCAAGAAAAAATATACTATATATTTGTAAACAACATATTGAAAACATAATATTTATTCTCAAAATAAAATCTAAATGTCGAAACATTACAAAAATAGCTTATCAAAAATTTGTCAAATTTGACATTTTACTTGACAATATGAAACTAATAAAAAAAATTATGCACATTGAAATCTCCATCGAAATTAACATTTTCTACAACTTGGCTCTCTTTTTGGACCTTAATATACTCTTAATAAACTTTAACAACAATATCAAATTATTTAAACACCGTAATAAAATATTAAAACAAACAAATATAAAAATACATAATTTAAATTTAAACTATAATATCATATAAATAACTCATAATAAAAAAAAAGTAAATATGTAAATAGTTTAGTATGTTAAAAGTTTAATAATGAGAAAAAAAATAATCAAAATAACATATAATAACAGCTATTAAATATAACATATTATTATTAACACAAAATAACATAAAATTAATCTCAAATAACATAAATTTAACCTAAAACATCACATTATAACAATATAACAAATAATACCATAATATAGTTTAAATAAAACCATAATATATTTTAATACTTCGAGTTTCATTACCATATGATAAAAGGCTGGATTTTTAATTACAAAATAATACCATAATATAGTTTAAATAATACCATAATATATTTTAATACTTCGAGTTTCATTATCATATGGTAATGGCTGGATTTTTATGTGATAATGGGGGAACCATGGGATTGGGGAGAGCGGAATCGCCCTCCCCATGGCTCCCCATTATCACATAAAACTCCAACGTATAGTACTTATGTGTTATGTTATATAAATGTTTTGTTATTTGCTTCAAAGTTTATGTGTTAATTTTTTATATAATTTATGGTTTTGTTTTTTATTATTGTATTTTTAATATATAAATTTTAATGTTTTGTTGTTTGTTTTTTAGGTTTATTATTTGTGTTTTTGTGTTGTTTTATTTTTTATTATTTGTTTTTTTAAATATTTTGTTATTGTATTACAGTATAATGTAAAAATTTTAAATTATTTTAAGAATAATTTAATTTTTTAAATTTAATTGCATCTTAATATATATATATATATATTTTTGTTATTTATGTTTTTTTTATATTTAATTGTTTTTAATGTCTTTTATTTTTATATTTTTGTATTTTTGTATTTTTTATTTTAATTTAGGAGAATTGAATAATGTTGGTTGCTAGAGTCATAGTTTGGAACAAGGTGTAATTTTAATCCTTTCTTCGAAAAAAGGTGATTTTGGGAGTATCACTTTTTGATTGCAATCATATCGGTTGGAGTTTAAAAAAAGTTGTAATTTTAGTTCTGAAAAAAAAAATGGTGCTACCGATATCACCGCTTTTCAAATCGAAGGTTATTTTTGTTGTTTTTATGGCAAAAATATGAGTTTTTATGGCTACATTTATCATTTTGAGTATAAAGTTCTTGTCAAGTTGTATAACATGTTTTCTATGACAACTCTAAAGGAGTGATTGAATTTTGATATGAATTACTTCTACGTCTTATGTTTTAATATGTGATTTTATGATGAATATCATAAATTTTTGTATTTTATATGAAAATAATGGTCAAATTATTTCATAAATAATTTTTGTTTAATTCAATGCAAGTTTTATATAGTGTCACTAAGAGATTAAATAAGCACCATTTTCATTTATGATAAAATCACATAAAAATGTCATTTTTCGAATAAGTGTGCTACCGGTAGCATTAGTTTTCAATTTAGAGCTTGATTTTAAGGTTTTTACAAACAACAATGCCAAATGTTTTGGTTCATTTCTATATTTTTGACCCCAAATCAAAAAGTGGTGCTATGGTGTTTTTTATGCAAAAATATGGGTTTTTATTGCTAGAGTTCTCGTTTTGAGTATAAAGTTCTCGTCAAGTTGTATAACATGTTTAGTGTGGAGAGCTTAAGCAATACAAGCTTGTTGTTGAAGCCAAGGAGGACTTTGTAATTGTCTTGGAGATGATAAGGTTCATGAGGAACCTTAGGAGTTAGATGCTACAGATCATGAGGCTACCATAGGAGAAGATAAGGGGAATTTGAGACATCTTGGATGTTCTTGGAGAGATTGCTCTTGTGTGACGCTAGGGATTGCTCTTGTGACAACTAGGGTTTGTGCTATACATGTAAAACCTAGAGATGAACATGATGTTAAAGATGATGATGCTTCTTATGCCTCTTGTTGTAACACTAAGGTCACTACCTTAGCAAAATACATGGAGAGTGGAGCTAATGCCTAACATGATTTTTGAACCTTGATCTTTTGGGATATAATCCTAGGGAAAGAACATGAAATTCTTGTATTTTTTATGCTCCATGGAGGACTTGGTGGTTGTGATGATGCAAGAGAGGAAAACCTAGGGTTTGAGGATTCAAACCCTAGGATCATGACCATGTAGACTTGGATGTTAACACTAGAGTTTCTTGCCATGTACTTGTGTGATATAACATGGCTAGCGTTTGCAAGCCCCAAGGAAGACAATTATGATAATGTGGAGAGCTTGAGTGATACAAGGTTGTTGTTGAATCCAAGGAGGACTTGCCAGTGTTGATGCTTACTTGATGGAGATATTTGGTTGATTAAATTGTAAGTGTCGAGGATCATAATAAGTAGTTTTGGGGGTTCTAGGACTTTAAGGATGGTATAGTGTAGATACCCACTATATTATCCAAAATTGGATATTTCCTAAGGTGGGACATTTCTCCAAAAACACTTTTCATGGATAAATATGGCCCTAGGAAGTTGATGTTCCAAATCATCTTCTTTATACTCACCTTTCTTTTTCCACCTCAATTATTAGGTTTAGGGTCTTTTCTTTAGGTTTTTCAGTCTTGTTTTTATGTTCAATATTGTAATAAAATGAATTTGTGTCTCTTGGATGTGATATTTTTGCAAGTTAGTGTAGCATACACATCTCTTCTCAAATAAAACTACCACCATTATGGTCAATCTATTGTTCAATGTTTTTCACCATTGAGTTATTAATAGAATTCGGTTGTCATTGTACCTTGAGAGTTTTATGCAATACATTATGTGCCTTCTTTTCATTCTTAACCAAATTTAGATAATTAAATTACATACCTAAACATGACCAATATGACATAACCATATTCTTTGCTAGATCACATAGATCCCATAGTCTCCATGTAATCAAGTACTACAACTAATGTTTAATTCATTTTAATTTTTCTCTTACAATTTTTATTACAAGCTTCAAGCATAATAATATATTTATTATAATTACAAATGAACTATAAATCAATATAGTTGGAGGGAATAGGCTAACGACCTAAGACCTAGAGCCATCTGGTAGGAGTGGAAGTCTACCCCCTTACAGACTACCAATGGGTTATTCAAGGTGGCATGGTTTTCCTTGAATAACGATGATAAGTCAACTTGTATTTGTGGATAGTACCCAATGATGGTTTTTCTCACTCTTAGTTTGACAGTTGAGTTATGATAGGTTTTTCCATCTTTAGAAAAAAAAGGATAGGTGGAGGAATCATACACCATCTAACTATGACAGGAGCATGTAGAAAATCTAACATTATTAATTGAAAAACAACCAAGTAAAAGGCAATTGCGTATATTAATGATTCAATCTTTGATGGCTACAATCTCAAATTTAGTGACACCAAGCTCCAAAGAAATACTGATAAATTTAGTGACACCAATGTCCAAAAAAACCCAAGTTCCCTATCATCCAAATTCAAATATGCCCTCTATGACTTGTCCACTATCATCCACATCCAATGGTGTCACACATAGAGTGCCATGTGCCTAGATCCAATGAACATGCGCTCTAATTTGTAGTCAGTAAATTGCACTTGGAAAAGTGCCCCCAAATATGCACCTAGCAAGCGCACACAACTTATGTGCGCTTGCTTGACAAGGTGTGTCCAGCAAGGTGTGCCTAATAGTGCACTCAAGTCACCTATAAGCCAATCAATTTCGTTTGCCACTTTCTCTATCATGCATACTGCGTGCTTACAATGAAGTTATCCACAATAACCTTCTTGCCTTTATTCACCAAGTTCTCTTCCAAGCTTCTTTTGATGCATCCAATTAATACAAGTTGCCAAGTTCTACAATCGAATCAATCTTTTAGCAAAGTCATTTAACATGTTTTTGGTGCTCCTTGTCTACAAACAAGGGCACCCAAAATTGACTCTTCTACCCATAACCTTCCATTGTGTCCATCCATGCCAATTACTGATTAGGCAACGTAAACACACAAAGCCATTCAAAATTGAAGATTTACAATATACCTATACCTCTTTCTCTTTAACTCGACAAGAGATCTAAAATCCAATCATAATACTCAACTAATATATTGAAACATAAGTAATGATTGGAGCGATATGGGCAACAATCACTTATTGGAAGGATTTGACGAGAAGCAACTTCAAGATGTTACAGTTACTCAATGCGCTGGCGAAGATGATGATGATTTGGATCAGATATTTCCTGGCATATATTGTTGGTCCAATCTGAGCAAGGATTTACTGAACACAATTTTGCCAACGAGTATAGAGAAATATAATCCTTCTCTAGAAAGAGCCAAGGGGGCCAAAAGGATCATTGGCGGATAGGCTTCGCAGCCTAATGTTTAACGGGAGGGAAGTGTCTAAGAACTTTTGTCTGTCTCTCCTGTTCTTTGGAGATCTATTAAAATTACCACAACGAAGGATCAAGTTGGTGGACTGTGTTTTGAAAGACAGCAGTCTTATTCCTCCACCTCACGACGCCGTCAGAAGATACACTATTGTTAGTAAAAAACTGTATTGCCCTCGGGATCGAATCCCTTCGGGATCGAAAATTGTTTGTGATGGGAGTAGGAGACAAAGTGGTGTTGAAAATTGTTTATGTTATTGCAAAAAAATTAGTTGAAATCCGTAATGTTTGAATGAATGAATCAATTTAATTACAAAATATATTAATAGGATCATGTTATTATTATTGATTCAAAGTGTTTGAAAATATTATTTTTAACATTGGTAGAAGTTTTAGTAAAATAGAAATACTACATAAACTTAAGTATACAAATGTAGCATGTAAATGTCTACAAATGAGTTAATAACTTTTTAATTTGTGATAGTAAATGAGTTAACAACTTATGATTGACATCATCAAGTCTTAATTGGACATGATGTGAGGAAGTTAGTTCAAGTATGGTGAGTACATATAGGGGGTGTTTGAGACAATATTTTTTAAAATTGTCTCAACTTAAGACAAACTAAAAGGTGTGTATTGTCTTAAATATTGTCTTTAAAGCGAGTGCCTTAAAATATTGTCTTAAATTAATGTACTCTATTGAGACAATGTAGAATACATCAACTATAAACCATATTGTTTCTATAAACGACCATATTGTCTCAAGTTGAGACAAAAATAAAGTTGTGTATTGTCCCAAATATTGTCACCCCAAAGACGATATCCCTATTGTCTCTCAAGAGCAATATCACTTTTCTCTAGCTAAGACAATATATAAAACAATTTATAAAATACATTTAATCATTTGAGAATTAAAATCGACTAAAGCTTGTTTTCTCAAAATTAAACTATAATATCCTATATTATAATTATTTATGTTAGGGCAAGGTGGAATCGAACCACCAACCTTCTGCATTGCAATGCATTTGTTCTACCGTTGAGCTAGAACCCTTTAAAGAATTAGGGGGGAGAGAGGTAAGTTAAACAATAACTTTAAACAAGAATTTAAGGTAATGAAGAAAATATGAATTGAATTCTAAAGAGAAATAAGCTTTCAATATGGGAGAATCATAACTATTTCCATTACTTTCCTTTTATACTCATCATTTGTAGAGTCACAAAAATCACACCCTACTAGATATGGCAATTAAGGCTGGGAAGACAAATAAGCTTTCAATATGGGAGAATCATAACTATTTCCATTACTTTCCTTTTATACTCATCATTTGTAGAATCACAAAAATCACACCCTACTAGATATGGCAGTTAAGGCTAGGAACCTTAGGGTCAGGCAAGTTATCTTAGAACATAAAACTAGTGAATTGTGGGACTTAGTCAAATTTCCTTACAACTCATCAAATTTCAAATTTTATCATTGAACTTGGACAAATCATGCGACTTAGTCATGCATTATAACAAAGAGTCCCTTTCCTGCAAATTCAAGTAACAAATGGAAAAGATTAGGATAGTAATTGGTTTAAATGGCCCAATGACCTTTCATCTTGTTAGAAACAATGGGAAACAAGCTCCTATAACATCTCAAAAATGACCTAAACGCTCCCACAAAGTACAACCACTCCCGATATTTTTCCATCACTCTGGGGACATTCCATACATGGTATACAACTCCCAAAAATACATGAACATTAGGAAGAGGTTTTCCATTGGGTAGGAGTAGTTCCCAATTGGATTACACACACTATACAACTCCAAGAAATGCAATAACTTCAGGAACATGTTTTCCATTGGCTAGGAGAGGCTCCCACACTTAATTGGATTGCATACAATGTCAATTCTCCCAGTACTGGGTTTGATTTGCATAAGACAACTCATGTGACCTGAATATTGCCAATCCTTAGCAACCATTATTTATGAAACATTTCCTACAACACACTCTGTAACTTAAAATTTTCCTTCATCCACAAGATGATATGACCGAGACTCAATAACCATGTTAGCACTTAGATTTTATTCCGGTTGTAGGAGAATAACACCTAAGGTAACCTATTTCAAACCAAGCTTTAGGCAGAAAACTCAGCCATTTTTCCACCAGAGAGGGCTCTCTCACAATACATATACAAGGACTGAAAAATATAAAAGTTCTCTCAAAATTTCTCAAAAGGATTTTCTGGTTGAAAAGGAAAACAAGAAACGTTGGGCATGGAGTCAAAGTTTCAGATATAATATGCCAGTAAGAGATTTATACATAACAAATTTCCACAGAGGAAAGATAGTAATCATATCACAGTCAATTTGATTTTTTCAGGTGGTACAGAAAGAAATAATGACATTCCATCAACAACAGGCATATAACTGGGATGAATCCATTGTCAACTTTGGAGAAAATAGTGAATATTTAAATGCGATAAAAACGAGGCATAACCAATATGAATCTCGAATTTATTTCAAGTGCTCATTTAAATATAGAAGAAAGACATAATGGAAGATATAACAAAGAAAGTAAACATGCACATATAAAGATAGAGGAATAAACAGACTGTAAAACTGATCAATAAATGAATCTCTGGTCTCAAAAGATGGGTATTTTCACTGTACTGCCTTTATTTATCAAAAATAGACTTCAAAACAAATACTGTCTCTCAAAAATTTTCCAACCCCTTCAACAATGACTCTCATTGTTTTTATACAAAATTTGGAAGAAGCTCGACATAACTGCTTCTTCTAATTAATAACTAAAAAGACTTTAACTTAAAAGATAACTGTCTTTGAGCAATAGATAACTGTCTCCAAATAATATTACAAATTTAAAATAAAAGTATCTTTTTGCCACTTGGCAAAAATTTTGAATATCATCTTTTCGCCACTTGGCAAGAGTCTTTAAAGCATCTATGAATGGACAGAATATCTTGTCCTTCCATATTTTTCCACATAATTCCACTGGTCGGCCGTGGGTAAGTCATAGTTGGTCATTTCTTTTACCAAGACTCGCATTTCAACATGACCTGCATAAGAAACAGGAAGAAGATTTCCATGGGTTGAGATTAGCATATTTAAAATTTCAAAATCCTCCGATATTTTCTCCATTAAAATTTTTCCTGTAAGCATATGATCCAACTGCTGGAATTTTCTGTGATCCATCCTTATGTCAAATAGCAATCTCTTATACTCATTAGGAGGAATTAATTCATTCTTTTCATTCCAAAAAGCAGGGAATCCTTTGTTTACTAATTTTTCAAATTGCTTTTTGAACTTTACTACTTCTTCCCGTATTTCTCCAGCTCTAGCTTCAACATTCTCAACATGTGAGTATTTCCCCAAGATCCTTTTGGCCCATGTGATGGCTGAAATTCTGTTCGTTATATTCATGGCTATCAGGTCTGCCTCAGTTAGACTGTTTAAAAATGTTATTGCTTTCTGGGCTACTTCTTTTGGCTTTTTATTTAAATTCTCCCTAACTGCTCTGCAACTTTCGAAGGCATCTTTGACCACCTTTTCTTTGATTCTTATGTAATCCAGATATGGTCTTAGTTTTTCAACTTCTTTTATAATTTGGTCCCATACCATGTGTTTGCAGCCTTGCATAGCGGCTTGCCCTGTCACATGAGCTGCTAATCCTTTGTTATTATCACTTATTTCTTGATTCTTTGTTTGCAAAGTTTTTATTTCCTTATTTTTTATTTCATTTTCTTCTCTCAGCTTCTGTATTTCTACCTTCAATTCTTTGATATCACTTTATTTTAAACTTACTTGGGACATGGCCTGTAAAATACCATCTACCCCAGTTTTGTCTTCCTCTGTGTCTGTTTGTACCTGTTGCTGACCACTTCCTGCTAATCTCTTCTTTGCTTCCTCCAACTGCTCTTCTAAAACGATTTTTTCCTTTTCCCAATGTTCTTTTTCATCCGAGAGCTTTAACATCTTTGCAGTAACATCATTTACTTCATTGGATAATTCTTCCTTTTCTTTTTCCAGTATCGTTAGTTCTGCTCCCTGGATAAGTACAGTGTCTGGAATCTTAAGCTTTCATCTTAACATCAGGATCGTATCATCTTTTTCTTTGAGCAATTTTGTTGCTGCATCTCCTTCTTTATTTATCAAATCTGCTTGTAATTTTTTAATCTGTTGCTGTCGAGACTTATTTTCTGCCTTCTCCTGTCTCAACTGATTATTCAATTTATCCAGTGAATTTTTTAATTTGTCTGCCCTCAATACTGCCCCCAAATAATCTGAATATATAACTTCTCCCGTTTGTCTGTGCAATAAGATTTTATCTGGGGCATTTATTTTAGACAAATCTATATTCATTTCTGAAATCTTATTTTTTGTGACAACTGAAAATTTCAAGGAATTCTCTCTGATATTTCTGCTAGTAAACAAACTTACTTCAGTATTGGTTATGTTTCTAACTTTTGGAAACAGCTGACTGGTTTGTTTAGAGGATTCCTGTTTATTCTTACTATGTTCATCAAATACATCCATTATATTCCGGGGTCTATTTACATCACCCTCCACTGGGGTTTCTTCAATGTTGTATTCTTTAACTGTAACCTCTGGTATCTTCTCTTCAGTTCTTATTGCCTCTTCTGAAACTGTTATTAACTCTTGTTGTTCATTTATTTTCAAATTTTTTCCTCTTTCTGTTCCTTCATCGTCAATGTTCATTATGTCTTGTATGGGTCTCTTCAACCCCACCAATGCAGTATTTGTTGGGTCTTCTGTTTCTGTTGTTGTATCTGCCAACGCCATTTCTTTGTCGTGTGCATCCAGAATGATTTCTTCTTTAAACTCCAGCCAATTGGCTCTGTCAGACATTCCTTCAATTGTTTGATGGCTGAGTGCTTTGATGCGATGATCTGTTCTTCGTTTTGATATTATATTCAGCGGATCATACTCAATAGCCACATCTGTCTCAAAACTCATATCTTTCAATAACTTCTCTATATACACAGCAGCATTTTTATTCTTTATTGTGAAGGGACCAAGTGTGAATGGATATTTAATGTCTGTTGCTTGTTTGTAAACCAAAAAATTGTTATCTTCAACAATCAACTTTTGTCTCAGGAATTCCAAAGCAAAAACCCTTAAGGTAAGAAAAGCTGGTAAGACATAAGGTTTATGTCTGAATCCATATAATCTAATTATTGTACTATCCTTCGACAAGAACCAATCTCCTGTCGCGTACTCTGCGCTCAATTGCATGCATGCCTGCATCTCTGGTAATACTCTAGGCAAATTTTTACCAAAGATCATTCTGTAGATCTCTGAGAGCATGAAGTTGATGTAATTGAACATGTTATTTTCTAATAAAGTCGTGAAAATGATTTCTGGGAACTGCAACTCTTCTTGACTGGCTATCATAATCATTTTCATAAAAAAAGACTGAAACCTGAAATGCCTCATAGCGGGAAAATTGACCATCTGGTCATGAATCTTCTCTGTCAAAAAACTTCAAAATTAAGTCGAGGGATTTGATTTTCATCGTTCCTAACTGAACCGTACTCATTTTGTACAACAGACTCAATTGAAACTCGGTTACATACAAATCCGTATCAAACCCTAAAACTAAAGCCAATAATGTCAAAACTAATTGGGTATTTTCATCAAACAAATTGATATCTAAAGGGTACGGGACCTCCGAAATACTGGTTTCTGGCTTGAGACATGACGACAAAAATCTTTCTCTATCAGTTTGAGAGGTTCGATGATAATTTTCAATAATGGAGGTTTCGGAAAAAAATTTGGACTCAAGGGTTTGGGGAAAATCTACTCCTAGGGCTTTAATTAACTCGGCTGGCTTTATTTCACAAACGGCTCTGGTTTTTTTACTGTTTAGGACAATTCTTTCTTCTCGGGAGTAATTTTCGGCGCACCATGAGACAAATTCTGGGAAAGAAGGGATTTGGTCTGGGCAAAAGGCTATCAAAGACGACTGGTGGACTCTATGTAAGTCTGTCCCTTCCTTTAACAATTCAAGCAACCTAATTTTAATATCAGAGACTGGTAACCTAATTAGGGTATCATAAACGTCTTCGTCTCTATCCTCTAGGGCTTCTTTTGCTTTAAAAACGTCTAAATCATGTACAGTTTCCATTTAAACGTTTCTTTAAACAAAATTATGTTTAAAAGTGGGCCAGGTCACCAGACCCTACCTGTATGTACACGCCTTTCGCCTTCTGTCGCAATCGCTGCACTCCACCAGTCTTCAGAGCTCTCCGAGATAGCGACACATGCAAAATTCCGTTATGCGAACCCCTTTTTGTTTTATATAAGGCTTTTTAATTAACTTACTGGCAACTTTTCTGAACGCGGACCACATCCTACCGTTGATCTCGACCTTTTGATCTGGGCCATCAGATCTCGCCTCCTTTTATCCCCTATGGTGGTATCCGCGATCTTTAAAGCGGTCTTTTTCTCTGGTTTGTTCCTGGCGTGGATCAATCATCTGACGACACCTGTTTGGGTGGTTTTGCTTTCCGCGACCTCTCTTTCTCTTATCAAGTGTGCACCTCTCCAGATGCGAACGAAACAATGGCCGTTGATTTGATTTAAGATTTATATCGGCCTTCCGATTGCTATCAACATATGGCTTACCTCTGTATGCTTTCTCCTTCTGCCACGTATCAGGTCCCACCATGCCACGTGTTCAGGTCCCGCCATGCAAAATTTGGTGGTTCCACACGGCGCTGTGGTGGTTTATGATACCACCATTCCCATATGCGGACTAACAAGATTTGGACACGTGCCCGGCGGTATTGAGTCCGCAACCACCTACAACTCCTTGCGACCGATTACTTTGGCGATGCGGGAAATGATATTAGCCATAGATCTTGATCTCTATCATCTCCGCCGGCGAAACTTGGTCGGGATTTAATCTTTTCAAAAAATTTGTTTTCGGACTTTGCATAAGTGGGTTTTCCTTATTGTTTTTTGTATTTTAAACCTTTTCTTCAACCCTTTTGTGGTAATTTCTTCTCCTTTTGGACATTTTAGCAAAACTTTTTAGGATTTAGGTTTTCTCAGACATGGTGTCAACAAACCAAAAAAAGAGAGAACTTGCAAACTTTACAAAAAGTAGCATTAATTTTATTGTTTTCTCGTCTAATTCAATGTTTTATGCACTTGCTGCTGCAAAGTTGTGATGGATTTATATGGAATAGAGCAATAAAAGTCCAGCATAAAGTATTTACCATACCAAGTCTCTAAATTTGAGATTGTTATACCTGAAGTATATAAAATTTAGAACGGGAATGGAACTTTTGGAATAGTTAGCTTCTAACTGAACTACCTCTAGGTTTGTTAATGTTTAATTATGAATAAATTGATACGCACAAGATATGCATTTTTAATCACCTTTCAGGTGGTCTATTTTCCCGTGTGATGCATAGCAGTTTCCTTATTAATCTCCTATTCCAAAATTCCATATGATGCTCGCCCTTAACGCTTGCTCAGAGTCAGTAAGGATGTTGTGGTTACGATTTGTTGTTTATGTTCCATAGACAATATCTATCTCTTATTCTAGAGATCTGAGTTGTGACCTAGTGATCAATTAACTGAGAAATACCAAACACCACCCCATTCCTTCATTATTAATGAGGTCAAATACTAGAAGTAATTTCAATGTTGAACTAGATTTCACCAATCATAGAAAAAACAATAAATCCATAGCAGGTTTGATAAATAAACTTTCTTGGTTGTTGGTATCTGTGAACATTGAATAATAATCCTCAATTGTCCAATGTATGTCCTTCTATCATGTGCACAACATAACGCTAAAACATATATGCAATTTCCTAGTTAGCTCTTAATCCCTATCAATATAAATAATTTGGATGGGAAGGACCAAACTGGAAACAAGCAGAAAACATAATAGGAAGATATGAGTCAATCAAATGACGCTCATGTGTGTAATTATTCATAACACATATTTAACATGTCTTTATCATTTCTTGGTCATGTTCTAATGGCTATACTAAGAACAAGCCTATAACATCAAGTTTCCTTTACTTTCAGGAAACAAGTGTACACGTATAGAAACTTGACAACCAAAATTAATCTAAAATGCCACTCCTGTATGCAATGAACCCAGATCATCGAAACTAAAATGAAGTACCTTAATTTCTCTTCCCTTCTGGGTGTACAAAAGATTAAAATGAAAAATAGAAAACCCTAAAGATTAAAGACGTATGAAATAATTGATATAAGCCGGTTAAAAATAAGAATATTTAAGGGGAAAATATATTGTCATCTTAAATAAATGTATTTTATACCCTTTCAATGTAGTAGTGACTCATGGAACAACTTTCTTCCAAAACCAGTGCTTTCTCAATGGAAAATTCATTTCTTCAATGGGTACACCTTTGCATTTGGAAACAAGAAGTGTACAAAGGAACTCATGATACATATCCATAATGAAAAGAATAGGAAAATACAATGCCTAAAAGGACATATAAATGGCACAGGAAGGCTTGTGCATTTGCAAATGTGAAATGAAGGTTCACAAATACAGTTATTGCATTCCAACATAGGGTGTTTCTAGTGGGGAAATTTCACTAGGCATAATCCATCCAAGAGGACCCCATGACCACCCAAAGGAAACCACAAATAAAAAAGATGGCTGCTATCAACAACATTGAGATTCCTTTGGACAATAATTTGTCCCCCCTGCCCAAACTTAGGCTAAAGATTTTTCCAAGAATGAACTATGAAAAGGTAAGGTAATATAATTATTGATGAATCTAACAATAAGCAACCCAATAATAATGAAAAGAAACACTCTATTATCTACTACTAACATTTTATGGATTAGACAATAGTAAGGTGAATGATGACTATGTTTTTCTAGTGCACTCAGTTATCTAGATTTTAGAAAGGTTTTGATTTTAAAACTTTGGAAATAGGTTGACATGTACTTTTGCACATAGCTTTCCCTATGAACCTAGAGTGACTATAATATCTCCCATTACATGGTGCTTAAGAGATGTTGTGACTTGTTTCTAATTTAATTAGAGATTTTGTAACCAAGTTTTCCCCTTCACTTACTTGAGTTCCTGTTGAGCCAACTAATTCTTTGTTGAATAAAGGAAACTAAGAAGAAAAATGAACTATGTATGTTCAGCCTTATTTCTCACCTTATTTAGATGATGAAATCAAGAAGTCAGGATTCAACTTTTGAAATGTAAGTGGAAGACATCATAGAATTATTCACGCACAAATAGATACCATGTTTTCTTGCCAGAAAATTTGCTACAGGAACTATCAAACAATGCTAAAAAGGTATGCACAATATCTAACTCTGCTTGATGCAAATCACTAAATTTTATGTTTTGGGACATCAACCAATTTGGGAAAGATTGCATCATAATTCGTTACACAACCCTTATTTATTTCTTGCTAGAAAATCATCCTCCCATAATAGATACACCCTTAAACAATCAACGTATTTAGCAGTAGTAGTGCCAGGAAACACCTATATATGAAGTTTAAATAAGGACCACCATTACTAAAGAAAGCTTATTCCATGCCTTATTCGTAAACCAACTCTAAGAACTGATCAATGAGCTATCATGCATCCTACATGTGATTGCATTAAATTAAATGGGTAGGAACATCAATGGGGTATTCTAATTTCTATCTTTGCTTGTATACTCTGCTCCACTCATAGCCATCAATTCACCTAGATATATATGTGACTTCTAAGTTAGTTGGATGAATTCTTAGAATATATCAAATTGCTCTCAAGATACTTCCAAAGAACCCTTTTTAACATAACCATGTTTATGATCTAAATCGGAAGGATGTTACCTATAGACACATAAGGCTCTATAATTTCCAATTTGAGGTAGATATAGACACATAAGGCTCTAGAATTTCCAATTTGAGGTAGATATAGACACATAAGGCTCTAGAATTTCCAACTTGAGGTAGATTTTGAAAACCTTATAATTAAGTGTTCTTATTGGTGAAAGAGATATAAAAGATATGCATATATGTCATATGTCTAATAATATAGCACAATCACATTAAACATGTTGTGTAGGTTTAATAAATTTGGGCATGTATCTTAATAAGGAAGGAGAACCAACAAAGAGTTTGTGAAGAATTTAATTGTGTATAGTAAATGAAAAACCAGATTTGATGGGAAGACATATGAATACCTTGTTACCCTCATAAGAACATAACTTAGAGACAAATACATCAGATTAGAAAGTTATATATAAGCCCGGTGGGTTATCTCAAGTGGTTGAGTGTTGTAATCACAAGCAGAAGGTCTCGAGGTCAAATACCTGGGTGGCTATACAGGGCCGCACTTGGTGTCCCCAGTGGGTTAGGCCCCGTAATCAGGGCCAATGGTTTACCTTGGGTACCATCCACGAAATGAGGGGAAGTACCTGAGGGTTTCCCATGATGAGTTCCATTGAATATATATATATATATAAGGTATGAAAAAATGGTTATGTTCACCCATCTATTAAAAAACAAAAACTTTTACATTTTATATATATATATATAAGGTATGACCCCAAGTCAATATTGACAACTATATATTCATTGAATATGGAAAAGTGCTAAAGGTTATCTTTCATTAGAAATACAAAAGAGATTTCATCTTTTGCATATATTCTGATTTATTGCAATTGATACTTTATCTTTCATATTAAATGAAATTAAGATAACTCTATTTTAGTTATAATTATAATTAATTACCTCTAAAAAGTGAATAAAATAGCAAAAGAATTTATGTTCTGACCTATAGATAGAACTGCTTGGCCTCCTTTGAAATAAGAAGTAACTGTTAGATTTTTAACTTTTAATCAATATTATATAAGATCTTATCTGAAAGAATAACATGCACATCATAACACAATAGACACAAAGAATTTCCTCGGGGAAACCATAAAGGAGAAAACCCCACAACTTCCTCAGAGATAGAATCGTCACCAATATAATATCACAAAAGTAAAACCCTAATATCAAGAATTTGGGATTCCAAATTATATAGGGATTCTAGGCTTGTGTAGCAGAGGCTATGGTTTGTAGGGCCTTAAGGACAAGGGAGTCTAATGTGCCATATCTCTTTGATATACCAATAGGGTCTAGTGGTAGTACTCAGCCCAATATATTAGGGTGCTAACTGAGGAGTCTTGATTGTGCCCTTAGTCGCAATACCCAACTACCTAGGTACTAGATAGTGATCTTCTTAAGTGTTGTGCTTAATGTCATTATAATAGAAAGACAATAGATTAGATGATCTAAAGATGGTTTAAGGTATTATAAGGGACTTTTGATACACCTAAGGGTATGTGGAACTGAAAGTTTGTATACATGTGTTGTCTAATGCAGTACTACCAACATAGGTTACAAGGGTTTCCAACAAGGTGATTACGCTTGTCTTTCCTACCTATATTATTTCCCAACCACAATTTTACCCATTAAAAGATAGATCCCTATGTTATTTAAAGATGTCAAAACACATCTATAACCTACAAATAAATTCTAAGATTCAGGTGTGTGCTTAGCAAAAGAAGGTTCTCTAATTCCACTTGTAATATACTTAACCCCAACATTATAGAGCAAAATAATATATTGCGATAAAATACCACTTATGAACAAAAAAACACAAGATTGAAATAGATAAAACTCGAGAAAGTGTTGTTGTACATGCACACTCATTTTGCATCTCTTTTGAATCTCTAGGGGACAAGAGTGCTCCTACTATGGTTTCCCCCCTGTTTTTAGGGTCAATAGCACACTTGTGAGGTTAAAACCCCCTTTTTATGGTCAAAGGTTCCCTTACAGTCGACTATCTCCCTTTTTTATAGATTAAGATGTGCTTGCATGAGTCCCCCCCACTTTTAATGGTTTAGTTCACTTTAGTTAGCAATTTTGGCCTAGTTAACTACCTAATGTGCCCTAGTTGGCTTTTTAGGTCCAATTACACTCTGGTTTCACATGCATGTCTGGTTGAACACTGGTTGCTTATGCATGACTAAGTTAACTACCTCATGAGTTCATTCTACAACTAGTTAACCCTATCTATGTCACATGCATGACCTAGTTTACTTCCTAAGGAGAGCACACTTGTATAATATTGGCATGAAAGCACCTCACTTATCAGTTCTATGACTAGTTAAACCCTACAAACAGTTGCATGGTCTACTTAACTTCCCAAGGAGAGTGCATCTGACCATTAAAGGTGCTTGCTCCTGAGTTTTACTAGATTTTATGCTTCTGTATGTAAGTAAGCCTAGCTTGGTTACCTATACATGTAAGCTTGCATCTCATTCATCAAGTGCTTATGCAATTCATTCATTGATGGATTCTATTGAGCATTCAATTGATTAATGGAGATTACTTAGCTTAGATATTTAAAAATTCTCTCTTGATTTCTATGCAATTATATTGAAGTATGATCTCTGATCATCTCTCTGTGTTAGGTTATTGAATATTATGTTACTCTAATACCTTCCTCTTATCTTCTATGGATCACTAACTCCATTTAGCTTCTAGATCCATTGGTTCAAAATATCACAGAAATAACCCTTGTATTAGCGATAGTAATGTTCACTTGCCTCTTTGATGAACAACCTCCTATGAGAAGAGCTTCAAATACAATAATAATCCTTGATCACATTACACAACATTCTACTCTATACATAGTGCATCAATTAAAAAATCCCTAACTATATGTGGTCCCTTTTAATAAGGGGTCTTAATTAATAAAGAGAACCCTTTTATATTGAGTAACTATAAACTAACTATCTAATAGGACTTATTTAAATAAGATGGCCTCGTTCATCAATAATGTACTCATAAGTATCCTCGAAGTAGAGGGGCTAAGGTAGGAGCCAACTAATAAAGGATGAGATGGTAGGATTTGAAAGTGAGGAGGCTAAGGAAGTTATCATTAATATGGAACTTAAAAAGAGAAAGCTTCTTGAATACAAAGAGACTAAGTGGAGACTAGAGAGTAGGGTTATCTGGTTGGCCCATGGAGATGAAAAGAATTTATTATTTTCCATCCATATGAAAAATCACAAAGGAAATGCCATTACCATTTGGAAGATGTAAAACATGGAGGGTGAAGACGTAAACAACTTTAAAGATATAGAGATTGGAACATTTTGGGATACTTACAAAGAAGATATTAGAGCTACTATCGTTGAGGTGGTAAAGATGACAACCTTTCTTCCCTAGTTTTATAAATGGTAGGTCATGTGAGGTTATGATGGAAGTGGTAAGTAAGGAGAAGCTTTGAGAAGTCTTACAAAAAATTTTAAAACGTAAAAGTCTAGGGACAAATGGTTAGTCTATAGAGTT
The DNA here is from genome assembly GCA_027924585.1 of Larix kaempferi. Classification (NCBI taxonomy): domain Eukaryota; kingdom Viridiplantae; phylum Streptophyta; class Pinopsida; order Pinales; family Pinaceae; genus Larix; species Larix kaempferi. Next base: position 3,216,760 of record BSBM01000018.1, read on the forward strand.
TTTCCTAGCTTGCTATGAATTGATTGAGAATAGATTGATTAAAGTTATTGAGGACTCTATAAAAATGGTAGAATACTAGTAACTTTTTGCTTAGAGTTTATAGTTGTAATCTCAAGATTTGCAAACATGGGTTCCAAGACCTATATTATTATGTATTCGTTAAATAATGTATATAGATATTGCTACGAGGGTTTGGGTCCTTTTGTCTAATACTATATTTGGGTTCTTATCTAGAATATTTATCCATGAGGCTATTGGGTTGGCACATGAGGTTTTGCATTCTGTAAAGTCTAAAAGGATTCCATTCATGGCTGTAAAAATTGATTTTTCAAAGGCTTGTGGCAGAACTAGTTGGTTGTACCTTAGGTTGATGTTGATTCATGTTGGATTTTGCTTGATTTTTGTTACTTGGATTATGAGTTGTATATGTTTTCTTCGATATTTTAATGAATGGTGTAGCTATAGGTTTTTTAAGACAAAGAAGAATATCTAGAAAGGGGTTCCCCCTATCACCCCTACTCTTCCTCACTTTGTTGATGATAGTATGATGCTTTGTGATGGATCTTAGAGGGATGCTTGCAAGTTAAAACATATCCTAGATCTTTATTTATTGGCTACTAGCATGATGATAAATACTACACGGAATCCCCACTTCCTTTCGGGGTATTTATGATGAAGGGAAGAACTCTCAACAATTTCCTTATCAACAAATCTTAAAAATGGATTGAAGTACCTTGGCTTCATCATTACACCAAATGATTATGGAAAGAAGGATTGGGCCTAACTTATTGCAAAATTTAAAAAAGATATTATCTCTCTAGTGTTTTAGATGAATCTCAAGGGGGGGTAGACTAATGTTGGTGTAATCATTGTTAGAAGATATACTTATATTTCAAATGTCTTTAGACTTTATCTTGAAAGGTATATTTGACAAGCAGGAGCATATTGCTTTTAGGTTCTTATGGATAGATAATGAGGAAAAGAAAGACATTTCACTTTTTAAATGGGATAGATTGGTTGTTCCAAAGGATTCAAGTGGGTGGATATCCAAAAACCCTCATATTTTTTCCAAATCATTGGCCCAACTATGGAGACTTATAATGAATTGTGGTTTATCGAGCAAGATAATTACTTATAAATATATTAGTCTATATTTAGTAAAGGAGTGGATTTACAGCCTAGTAAAAAACACAAGGACGGTTCTCTTATTTGGAAAGCTATTGTCTTACACTTTTCAATTATTGGTAGGTGGCTTGTTTAGAAGTTTGGATATGGATGCAATGTCAGAGTCAGGGGAAACGCTTGGGTAGGTAGTGGTGAGGGGTTCATACTCTAGAAAATTTTATCATGTCCTTGAGAGGGAGAGGCAATTTTTACTTATATCAGGTGGTTGATCAAATTCAAACCTTTATATGGAGTCAAGAATGGAGGTTGATTGAGCACCTAGGTCTGGTTGGTGATGAGACATCCATCTAGGATGGATATATCAAAAGACCAAAAGCAAGTCACATGAGATTAAGAGAATTTGATGATGAATTAGCATGGTCAAAAAATATCGGACAAGGACAATAGACAATAAAACTAATATACAAATTCATTTGCTCCATTGTAGTTGTGGAAATTGAAATTCCTTCTAAAAGGAAAAATATTTCCATGGCTAGTACTATATAACATATTGCTAATCTGGGACAATCCATTGAATAGGGGAAGATGTGGGCCTAGTAGATTTCCCTTATGTTTAAGCTATGATGAAAATGTTATCCATGACCTCTTTATAAAATGTGAATATGTGGGTAAATTCAAGAAAGAAATGGAAAATTTGTTAGGACAAAAAAATGGTTTGTAGAGGGGACATGTTTGAGGAAGCTCTTGAAATATGGAAGAGGAACACATATACTAATAGTCCTATATCTATGCTTTCCATTATCCTCTAGGGTGTAAGGCTAGCTAGGAATTTGTTTATATTCAAGGGAAGGCTTATTATGTCTTTCATGCCAAGTACTCAAAGCTATAACATTTAAAAAAAAATTCCACATAAACAAATTGTGATAGCTCCGAGGCAAGTTCTTCATGAGATCACTACAAGGAAGACACCTTCTAGTGAAGGATTTTGCATAACATCCCCCTTAAACAAGACCCCTTCTTTGTTTATAATGGAGCTTACTAATGGAGGTGAGCAATCATTTTTTTTAATGGAGTCTTTTTTGTTAGTGCTCCTAAACCATTATGATGCACTAGTGTAATTTAATATCAAATACATTGGTGATCCATGGCTACAAGCGAGCAACAATATACCAAAAATACATTGGTGCTCCACTTTGGTCAGGATGTAATGGTTCTCGACATTGGTTTAGGTGCATCGATGCTTCTATACCAATGCACACTAGAGTGTCTAAGGGTTGGGATACTTGGATTTGGGATGAAAGCTTGAAGGTCTAAGTCCTAATTGTCACTAGGGGAAGCACTAGGCTACGAGTAACAATTGGGTCCAAAAATTAATTAAATACTATAAATATAGGTAAGCTCACCACAAATAATGGGAAATATAGGAGGGGGTATTGCATTCGGCAATATAAAAAACATCAACATCTCTATCTTTCATGCTAGTGGGCATAGCTCACACCCCACCTATATTTCCCCTAAATAATTGATATATAGCTAATTCATCCTCATAGTAGTACTTTGGGATCTCTCTCCAAACGTCTTTCCTCGTGAAATCATCGGTACCCATTTTGCCACAATAGCACCTCATCAGGGTTCTCCCCCAAATATAGAGCACTTGGAGGAGGAGCATTGGACCTTGGATGAGGAATGAAAGGCTCTCACCTAAGAGAAGAGGGTGAGGAGAGCCCTTGTCTTGGAGCCTTTCTTTTGGGTCGTCTAACCTTGGAAATTAACATGTTCCACTTATCGAGGGAATGCTTCACATGTTTGGACAACCCCAAAATACATTACATCGGTGCTCCCTTTTGGTCTTGGTGCATTGGTGCTTGACATTGGTTTAGGAGAATTTGCGCTCCATGGTCGATGTGTGTCAGAGTGCCAATATCCCCTAAACATATCAATGCTCCACTTATGTATGGACGCACCAACGATACTATTTGGTATGGGAACATTGATGCTCCTCTTTAAGGTGTGGGTACATCCATTCTCATATAAGGTATGGGCATGTTGGTGCTTGTCTTTAAGGTGTGGGCACATTAGTGATCCTATAAGATATGGGAACATCGATGCTCCTTGTTAGGTATGGGTGCACCAGTGATCCTAATACACTGGTGCACTGAACAATATTTCTATTTATTTTAACGTTTGAAAGAGGTGGGAAAGACCTAAAGATGACTCTTAAAAGGATGAAAAAGAGAAGGTTTGTTTCATTTCTTCATTCAATATGGTTCTACAAGAGAGAAGAGGAAGAGGAGGTGGTTCTACAAGATAATGCAATGCAAATATCCATGGATGCAAGGAAAGACAAAAAGTATTACAACCAAGTAATCATTTTTTGCTCTTCATTGTTTCATTTCTTTCCACTATCTATTTATTTATATTATTTTTCATTTCTTACTATTGTTCCTAATTTCTTAGGTAGTTTTGTTCTTTTTGTTGGTTTGAGGGTTTTTTTCTTCTTTATTTACAAGTTGATGGTGCATTTATTTTAGGTTTTTATATCAACATATATAGCTAACAAATTAGGGGCAAATTTGACGAAGAAAAGGGTACAATTTTGTACAACATGGGTGCATATCCATAGGAATTTTCATCTCCCTTTATTTGCAAGCTCGTGAGGTTTCTATACACAACATAATTCTTTTCTCTAGTAATCTCGGAGCATTTATGCTCCTCTTCTGTATCGACACACTAGTGCTCCTCTTTGGTATGGGTGCATCTATCCTCCTCTTTAAGGTGTGGCCACACTAATGCTCCTATACGATGTGGGCGCACTAGTGCTCCTCTTTAGGTATGAGTGCACTAGTGCTATTAATATGCCAGAGCATCGAACAATAATTCAATTTTTTTAACTTATTAAAATAAGTGGGAAAACCCTAAAGATGACTCTTTAAAATAGTAAAACGTGAGGGTTTGTTTCATTTCTTTATTTTACATGAGAGAAGAGGAAGAGGAGGTGGTTCTACACGAGAATGTAGTATAATTAGCCATGAATGCAAGGAAATATAAAGAGTATTGCAATTGAGTAACTATTTTTTCCATCTTCATTGTTTCATTTCTTTCCATTATTAATTTTATTTATATTTTATTCAATTTCTCGCTATTGTTCCTAATTTCTTAGTTAGTTTTGCTTCTTCCTTTTTGTTGGTTCAAGGGGTTTGCCTCTATTTTGCAAGTTAATGGTGGATTTAATTTAGGGTTTTACGTCGAGATATATCACTATCAAATGAGGGGCAAGTTCACCAAAGAAATGGGTTCATTTTTGTGCAACATGGCTGCATATTCCCATTAGTGATTTATTTATATTGTTTTTTATTTCTTAATATTGTTCCTTATTTATCATCTAGTTTTTCTTGTTTTTTTATTGTTTCAATGGTTTTCCCTTGATTTGTGGGTCAATGGTATATTTTCATCAACATATATGGATAGCAATTGAGGGGCAAACTCGACTAAGAAAGGGACACAATTTTTTGTAGCACGTGTGTGTGTCCAAAGGGGTTTTGATTTCCTTTTCTTTGCAAGTTCAAGAGTTGCTTCAACCTACATAGCGTTCCTCTTGATGTCCTTAGAGCATCGATGCTCCCCTTTTGTTTAGGAGCATTGGTGCTTTATTTTTGTCTTGGAGCGCCATAGCTACTAGTGCTCTTCTTTGGTTTGAGAGCATCAATTCTCCACTTTGGGCATATTACCTCAAGTGTATGAGTGGTTTTGGAGAGTTTTCATCCATTATTTTCCATGAAACAATTGAGTGGTTTATTAATTACCACATATCCACTAATTAAGTCGCTTGAGTGGTTTGACCCTCACTTTGGTTTTATATGTGTGGTTTCACCACCACTACCATGCAGTAATGCTTAACAGTTCAATGTTAGTTATTGTACATTTTCATAATATTATTCTTTTGTTTATTTCTAATATCTTGTTTCATACGCTTCCAACTATACTTTTTTTCAAATAATCAAAATTATATTTTTTGTTAATATTTTTCGAGTATTTTCATTTTTTTAGTTGTAAATAAGAGATTCATCAATAAAAAAAGATAAAAACTAATACATAGAATATTCAAATTAAAAGTTATGATATCACTACATTTTAATATTAATGTATTTTTTAAATTCAAGCGATAAATATTAAGAAATCATAAAATTTATGAAATACAAAAACAAATCAATGGTAAAATGACTAAAAATATTTTAGCATTTTAGCATTGACGCTCCTCTTTAATCCTGGTGCATCGACATTAGTGCATCACTTTGGTTTGGGTACATCAATGATTTTCTTTGATCCTATAGCATTGACATCAATGCTTCACTTTGGTGTGGGTGCACTAGTGCTTTTTTTAGGTATGGGTACACCGATGCTCCTTTAATCTATGAGTGCGTCGATGCTCCTCTTTTAGGAATGGGTGCATCGATGCTCCACTTTAGTGTTGGAACAATGGTGCTCAAAATGGCCTTGGAGCACCAGTTCTTTCTAATGCATAACATGCACTAGTGCGCCTTAATGTTTTAAGCACATCGACCAAAAATCTAAAGTTAGTCAAAATTTTAGTTATAGTTAAAATTTGTTAAAACCTCAACTACTAATTGTATAGGTTTTACTGGAGGAGTTTTTGATAATTTTTCTCAATCTTGTAATACTAAAAACTTCTGCTAGAAGGTCTTTGTTAATGCCTAAATTTCGCACACATGTGACATTTTTGGCTAATATTGCAGTAATGTGTCATCAACATATAGCATGCAGTCCAGTGAAGACATCCTCATAAGATACAGAAAGCAGCATGAGTCCAAAAATGCCAAAAACAGTCAAAAGGAAAGGTAGCACAGATACACCTATGTTATCCCATGCTATAGCGAGTGTTATGAGTATTATGCCCACGCTAGCCTAGAATGAACTATCCTTCGAGATTTTTGCTACTGTAAAAAACAGCGGGATCTCAACTACCAACCGCACATCAAAGGCTCATGAAAACTCCCTCACCAACTGAAATTCGATATTGTCTCTTCAAGCATTGAATAGAACCCTTTATATACCTTGGTGCTAGTTCATGAGGTGATGGGGTTCACACTTGGATCTAGATGTTTCTTAGCCACCTATTGGCCTGTAAACGGAATCCATGGGCATGCATCTAAGGAGAGAAATTTAGAGCAAGGCTATGTTGTTGGAATTGTGTTAGCACTTCTTCCACCTCTTCTCACACCTATTAGCATTCCTAAAGCTCCCTTTCCACATTCCTCCAAGGGGCAAGTGTTTCTACATTGTTGCGTCCTTCCTCAAGGAGTAATATCTTCATTGTTTTGGCTTAGCTTAGGCTTATTGAATTTGTTGTAGCTAGTGAGTGCTTGTCTACCTAAGCCACAACTACTATTATTCTCTTGGCTACAAGTTGCAAGGATAGCAGGGAAGATTGCTCACCCTTGTGTCATTTTTCCCTCAACAGTATTTATGGCGACTCCACTTCATTTTTGTTCAATTCTCATTAACTAGGTTGTTATTTGTTAAATAGTTCATTATGGGTTCTTGTCTTGTGCAGGAGATTAAGTCCATACCCTTCATTCTTGGAATTCGGCCTCCTTTTGGCCGTAATTGTTGTTTACACGATAGCATGGATCCTGGCGCCCCGAGCACGCTACTCATCTAGATTTTCCTTCAACAGTCGTGTTACTGCGCAGACCTTCCTACTTTATTCTACGTGGTAATCTTATATGTACTAGTGCATCTTTCATGTGTCATAACCGCACTACTAGTGCATCTGTATTGAGAAAACCCGCACTACTATCTTTTATTTTGCTTTTTATCAATTTTGCACAAACCTTGCAATCCCAATGACTACTCACTAATGAACCAGAGTTAAATTAACTTACAATAGTTAGTTTTTCTATATTAATTAGCTCACTTAGCTTAGGAAGTAAAAGAGACCTTAGCTTGAAATTTACTTAGGTAAAAGACTTTGAGGCTTTCAACGAGCCTCCTAGTCATCACTAGTATTCAAGACCTCATGCTTGTTATTTGTTTATTTCTCATGTTCTAGGAAAAGTAGTGTAATCCACTTTTATGCACAAGCAAGGACCTAAATACTCTAATCTCCTGAAGTATGTTATTCACCTTGCATTCCATGTGGTCTTGGTGAGTCAGAAAAAAGAAGAAGAGAGAAGTGTGAAATACCTCCATTGCACACTTTTTAATTTCATAAGCATTGTTGATCAAAATTCTTAGTTGCAAGCACCTTTAGCATATTTTGAGTTAAAAGTACAAACTAAATATGCATTTACTTTGATATCTTTAGTTAGTTGCAACAACATTATAATCATTTGTTCATAATACACATGTGTCTCCACTAGCACACACTAAGAGACCTAAAAATTCTCTTTCTTTGAGTATGCTCTCCATCTCGTACTTCGTGGGATCTTAATGGATACTTCGTGGGATCTTAATGGATTAGAAAGAAGTAGGATTGTGAGATACCTCCCTTACACTCCTTAAGTGAATTTAGATCCTTAAAATCAAAACTTGTAATTCGCAGCAACTGAATTCCTCCAGAGGAGGTCAGAATAAAATGTATATTTTGGTTAGGATTGATTGGGCTAGGCATCCATTAATGGCCAATAATCTTGTTTCAGTAAGTTTCTGAAACATAACATTGTTGACTTATGAGGTATTTTTAAATCCCTCTATCAACAAGTGTAAAAAGAAAACCTGGATAAGAAGGCGCATGTTGTCCCTAAGGTCTCCATTGGACTGCTACAAGGCAAAGCTAGGGCATTTAAGTACAAATTGGAATTATGAATGAATTTAGGTTTTAGTAGTTGAGTATTATGTTATCCTTTTAAAGTTTGGTGAGGGGATTGAAAGAAAACAATAACACCTAAAGAATTCAGAGGCTTTGCAAACACTAATTATAAAGGTTGGATATTAAATTCACTGCCAGAATTTAAATACACAAAAGGATAATATACACATCCATAAATTCACATACTCCATATTATAAAAACGTCATAGTATAAAAAATGAGCGAAGGCATATTAGTTTCACAGTTAATGAACAAATAAAGCTTAAAAGTCATTAATACTAGAAATGAATAATTATGCAACGCACAAAATACTTCCACTTTCAAACATAAAATTAGTAGTAAAGTCAAATAAGAGGCACAATGTATCCATATGCAAATGATCTCTGAATAATTATATGTATTACTGTATTCAAAACTTACAAGTTCTTCACCATTTCTTATCGAGCTATTCCAAAAATCGAAACCCCCCCCCCTTCTCTTTTGTTTTTCTATAAATAGCCTTTTCTTGATTCTATTCTTTAGGGCTTCGAAATTTCATTTCAAAACTAATGGTAATATTTTAATCAAAACTAAATATTTCAAAACTGAATCAGTTTCGGGTCCAATCTTTAGGAAATTCTTAACTACTAGATAACGACTCTAAATTGAGCTTGATCACATACAATAAGTCTTTCTTTACAAACATATAAGGTAAATGTAAACTTGAGATTTAACAAAACTTACAAAATGATAAAATATAATTCTATATGGTTCCTATAGAAGAAGAAACTTGTCTCGATCAGTTGGAAGTTGCACTTTCGATCCTGTTTGCATCAAGGTCACATTCATTTGGCTTCAGTTCCCTGGTTCTAGAGGGCATCAATTCCTCGACTCTAAAGTGTATCTTGTAGAACATGAGTGCCTAGTTTAGTCAAGATGCCTAACTTATCATTATCCGCTTGGTGCTTCTTTCTTTCAAGCAAACATTCCTTCTTCCATTATTTCTTTTGCCTGAGAAGTTTCCCATTGTTCTTTTTTAACCCTTGGGAGAATTTACGCAATTTATTGTACTTAACAAGTAAATTGTTCCATTCTTTATTGGTGGTATTTAACATTTTTTGTACATGTTTGTTCTCCAGCTACAATTCCCTAACCATACGTTTAGAATCCTTCAATTTCTTTTTGAATTTTTTATTGGTTCAACATTCTTCACTTTTAGGTTGTGGCCAACTTCACCTTTTGGTTTTTCCATTTGAGAGGTCGAAACCTATATCCATGTTTTAGCAACATCATTAAATTCCTCACGTTGTATTTCTTGTTCTTCCTCATAAATCATAGGTATGCAGGGATTAGGCATATGTGAACAAGGAACTATGCTTATGGTCTTTTCCATATTAGTTAACAACTCAGCTACTTTCTTTTCAACCTCCATAGGTGAATCTGATCCTTCTTGAACTTATTTAAGTTCCTGGAATTGTCCACCCTTTTTGGATCTTACAAGATCAGGCTCTTTCATAGGATCCACTATTCCTTTGCCCCTATTAATCCTAAGACTACTTTTGGTCTACATTGGTTTTGAGACAGAAGCTTTAACCCTTGGTTTTTTTGGCTTTCTAGATTTCCATCTGGCAGAATTTTGAGGTCAATAACTTTGTTCTCATTCAAGGAAGGATAAAAAATAGCCCTCGAATTAAGCCTAAACTTATTTGTGGCTCTAGTGTGTGGACCTATGAGAGCATAAGACTTCAGGGCCTTTGGTTTCCTCTTTTCATTCTTAGTTCTTTCTTCATCGTTTGAGGGAGCATTAAATTGCTCTGTTTTCTGCAACCTGGTATCTTCAGAGTTTGGTGGTGATCTCACAGCCCCCCTCATTCTCAGTTTCATTTTTTATCTTCTCTTTTAATACTCTGTCCCGTAAATGTATCCTCCATTTCAACATCTTTAGAAGTCTCGGAAGTCTTCAAACAGGTAGAAAGATTGCTAATACCCATCTATGAGGACTTATCTTGTAGGGTTTCAAATTCAGAGTGCAAAATGAAATGGTCCCAGTTCCTATGAAATTTATTTAATTCTTGAACTATCGACAGTTTAATTATATCCTGATGAAAGATACTGTGTTGACTATTCGGAAAACTTCTAACCCTAATTGGCATCATTGTGAGACTCTTGAGAAAATAATAAGGTAAACTCATTTTTGAGATGCCATCCAGATGTAAGATAAATCGCATATGATATAGATGGACAGTAGCATACCTTCCTTCTCCTGTAATATATCTTTGAACCATCTTCAAGAGATCGTTGTATTCTTGTGTTAACCAGGCCTGTGGAATACCTTTACGCCAATCTAGATTTCGATGCTTCTTGTTGTTAGGAAAAGTGTTCTTATAGAAGGGGAGAGACTACCAACATACTGGGGTATAAATAAGATAGACATACAAGGTTCTGCAAACATTGTTATTAAGAAAAGGGATCAAGGTTTAGGAGAATGTGTACCTTATTCAGAAGGTTGATCCAAGATTTCTCCTCTTGTTCTCCAATGCAACAACCTGCAAAACAACTATAAAACCTTCCTCAAACCAATTTAACCACAAATAAAAGATTGATATTCATAAGACAATGGAACATCAAATTGTAATCAGATTTGCAATAGACATAAACAAATCTATTTGGAAAGGGAAGAATGTCCAATCTTTATTGATAAATGCAGTAAGTACATAAAGCTATACCTGTCCTACACCGGCACTGTCGTAACCAGACCCTAGGCTCCTACTCCTCTCTCTTGATTATGAATTCCTTCAGCATCACCTTCTCCAAAGTTTTGGCTCTTTCTAAGATCTATCCAATATTCTCTAAGATCCCTTTCTCAAGCCCCTCCTCTTGTATTTATGGCAAGGCAAGGAGGACAAGTTCGAAAGGTGGTTGGCTTGGGAAGTTGGGGTAGTTTGAATACCTGCCTCAACTAATCCCAATTCGTGTTTTTAATATATTTTTTTCAAGATTTCGTACGACACACGCGACTATGGCATAGGACAACCAACGAGTGACGCGCTACTTTCCTGACTTGTAGGTAGCGGGTGCAATTTTTCAAGTGATACCCGTGGGTTTCCAGTATGAACACCCGCAGTTAGCACGCCTATGTGAAAGTATAAGAGTCGCAGTTATGATTTAAAATATGCAGAGAAAATATGATTTTTAGGAAGTACTATAAGGCTCAGCTCTAGGTCATCTAGGGTCAAGTAAGCTCTTCCATCCATGGTGTCCTTTTGTGTGACCGACAGGGAAATGTGGTCATGGACGGAGAAGTGTTAATTTGATCGATAACAGATCCCCCCTAATGTATGAGGTCAGAGGGAAGCGATGGCCGAAATGTATTACAATCCAAGAAGAGGAGGAGCAAAGAAGTCGCGGGATGAGATCACAAACAGTACCTGAAACAGAAACAAGGTCAGCGAACAATACAATCTTGATATCAAGAGATGTTCAGAATGGTAGAACATGATCTCCAATACATAACAAAAAGATGTATATAGCATGGCCACTGAAATACAAGCGTGGATCCATGTCAAACAAGAGATCATATCCATAACAACAAAGTGGATCTATGTCTTCAAAGTGGATCATATCCATAACAACAAAGTGGATCTATGTATTATCAAGAGCCAAAAATGGGTGCGGCTCAGTCTTGCACAGCTTGGGCAATAACAAAATATGATGATGCTATTATAGGCCCAAGGTCTTCATCCAAACCGTCTCAAGGTACGAATCCTAACCATGCGAATAAATGAGTCGAGGTCGAACATGGAGGACACCGTTTGATTACCGGCCATTGATGTGAACCATTAACAAATGTGAGGACACCCACCATTAATGAAAATGGGGCCCAAGGTACCTAGTACATTCTAACAAGTGTGAATAATGGGTATTGAAGTCAAACACCTGAAGAATCCATCGAGTAGGGGACATTGATGTATTCCCACTATTCAATGGCGAGGGAAATTACCACTGATGAATGCAGTCCCCAAGGTACTACCATAAACTCTAAACTTCATTCCCAAAGAAAGATGAGTTGAATTTGATGGGAAGAAGTCCATTGGAAGGGACGCATTAAGGCATCCTCCATCATCCAAGACGAGATATAATCAAAAGGTTGATTTGATCTGAAATAGGTCTGAGTACATGATGAAACATACTGACACTGGGGAATGGCCGACATACGAGGTCAAGGTAACTGTAGAATGGACGACACAAGGGGTATCCTTGAACATTGAGCATGACACAAGGGTGACTTGGGCAGCTTTGAAGACAAAGGGACCATGATATAAATCTGTAATGTAGGAGACATTAACAGATTCTCCATATGATTGGAAGAGTAACCAATCAGAGGAGTAATAACTCTGAGATCAGGTTTATCCTAAGGCCAAAACTAGAACCCGTTCGAAAGACTCAAAAAGGTGTTGTGTTCAAGGACATAATTGACTTGTTGCCTTTACATTGAAAGATATTTAACATTCTTCCCTTCCCTTTTCTCTTTTTGTTAAAAAATGTCTTTCTTGTTAGTTTTAATGAGTCCAAGAAAGCAAACTCAATAGTTCGTCTTCATTTTTTAAACAAGCTTTAAGAGGAGGGAGAAGAATGCTTGGTATAAGTTCAACCATGTGTATTTTAACGAGTCCATGGGAGGAAAACTCAAGACCTTCTGAATGTTTTAACGAGTTTGAAGAAGAGATAGACTAGTACTCGATAACACTAATCCATGGATTTTAATATCGAGCCTGGATCTGTTCATGCTCACCGGTGTTTTCAATTTTAAGGAGTCTTAAAAACTTAAACAATAACTCCATATACCTACTCGTGGATTTCACATCGAGCCCGAGTTGGTGAATGCTCGTTGGTGTTTTCATATTTCGAGAGTCTGAAAACCCTAAAGAAGACTCCAAAAGGTCCTTTTTCGTAGAGTTAGTCTCCTCACCCGAAAATTGTAAAACAATGAGAGAATAACTCTTCTAGCCACGCATGACTAGAGTATACATTTTTCGTAATTAATCCAAAAAGATCCGGAAAAGGGGTAAACTTATATCTAAGTGGATATATGTTTAAGTCCTTTAACGAGTTTGAACAAGACAAGCATGCTCGGCGATCTTGTTAAGTTTTAAAGAGTCTAACAAGAGCGTAAAAAGACTCTATACGAAACAGGGAACTTAATATTAGGTAAAAATGATATACAATGTATAAGTTCCTTCAATATGTCAAATGATGGAAGGGCTGTAGATAGTGTCAAGACCATCGGATTAGTAGAAAATGATATTTGAAGATGAACAAAGGAGATTTCAATATGACATAAAATGACAGAAACATCTAATGTGCTGAACTAAACTGACATGCCAAGAGAAAAAAAAAACCTTTGTATTAGTCACCCGTTGCAATGATAGTGAGAAAGTGCCTTTTAGAGCTTTAACTAATAAAAAATAACTTAAAAAAGGTCATTAGGATTAAATAAAGTTAAAAATCAATTTGAAACTATATAAAAGTGGGTACATATTTGAAATAATTTGTATAAATAGTGTCAAATTGAAAACATAACTCACAAAGCCATTTTCATTGGAGCAAAGGAGCAAAAAAAAACCTTACTTCAACCACCGATAGCGATCAATCCAGGACATGAAATCAAGTTCCGCCACTTGCAAGTAAGCTACCTCTGCATTGTCTATCAATTCATATCATTCTTTTAATTTTTTAATGGTGTTTTTATTTTTATTTTTTAAGCAAGTTTAAAATTTAGGGCTTCGTACCTGCGAGTATGTCTATGCTAAACTCGAGGCCACATGGAAAGTGCATGGGTTTAGCATGAGCAGACTCGTGGGTACCCGCCATTTAGAGGTGAAGCTATGGGTACAGCCATTTAAATGAAAAACCCAAAAACTAATGGATGGAAGGGGTATGAATGATGCAGGATGGTTCTAACCTGGAGGGAGAGGAAACATGAGGCCATGGACAGGGATTCCATGGGGGATCCACTCACCTTAAATGCATTACAAAGGGGTAGACTTCTCAATTTTTTCCGAACAACAAGTATGCGTGTGCAAACGCACTTGCTCCAAATGCTCATCAGTGACTGGGATGCCGATCATGGTATGTTTGATCTCCAAGGGGAGATGCTTGATATCACAATAGATGATATATATTTCATCACCGACTTATCCTGACGAGGTGAGGGAGTCAACCTCAAAGGAAAATTTTGAGGGTTAGGTGCTTTATCTATCCAAAACTGCATCAATGCCTATTGCTTGCCTGGCATCGAGAAAAGCAGAAGCCAAGTTCCAATTGGGTCGATTGTGAGCTTCCCACTGAAGGTGACCTTGAGTACACTTAACATGATCGGGGGGAGTGTAGTGCAAAATTTGGCCTCTCGAAACTATATGCATGTAGGGGTAGAGTGTTTGCGTGGTGTCATATTTGACTGGTGTTCGGGCATACTGGTGAACATGAAGCACCAGTTGACAGAGTGTAAAATGGGGAAGAAAAAGAACTTCGGGTATGGAAGTATCTTATGTACCTTCTTCTTCGAGAGAGTCCCCGCTCTGAGTTTGGGGGTGGCTCTACCAGTATTGAACCCCTGCGAGCCACTGATGACTCGGTGGGGTGATATCTTCTTGTGCCAAGGTGGTGGCGAGACTAGCTTGTCATATGCTGACGAAGACTATCTGGCATGGTGGAGACGCCAAGTACTGGCACTAGAGAAGTTCCCGTATGAAGGAATGGACTTCCGAGGAGATCCAGAGCTCATGCTTCCTCCAGGATCAGCCTGGGGAGAGATAGGTAAAAAACGTGTTTATGTTTTTGAAAATATTTCATTTTTATATCTTATGTATATATGATTTTTTTATGATGAGTATGAGTACTAATACTACGACTTATGCAAATGTGGGGCCAGTGAGACCTACTGGACATCCTCGAGTATTCATTCGACCGACTGAGCCTGGTGCTGCAGATGCCATGTTGAGGAGCATCGAGGGAAAGATGAGTCATTTGAATCATGATATCCCAACATACAAGATCGAGTGGATGCCGCTCGAGATGCAGGAGCATGTAGTAGGAGTGCCCCTAGCATGGATATGGCTACTTAAGAAAGTAGCCAGGCTAGTCATTTGTTATAGGGAGGCTGTGGAAGAGCTAGCTGAGGCCCCTCCCTCTCCGTAGGGAACATATTATTTTTTGAGGCTTTTGTGCCCATTTTTGTATATTATGACACTGCAACAGATCATGACTCAGACTCATATTATTTTTTGATTCTGATATATATATATATATATATATATATATATATATATATATATATATATACAGTATCGGTTTATATACATGTGCTTGTCTTATGTGTGTGAATGGTTAATGTTATTATGTATGGTACAAATGCCAATCTAGTACGTAATTTTCAAATGAATCAGCTAATGTATTGAAATTCCTTGAAATGTGTTGATATGTAATGTAATTAAAATGTCTTTCAAGCAATCTAACTCGCAAAAACTGACGTAGCAAAGAAGGATCTCTAACCCTGTATTCAACCATCAACTGAAGTACTACTAACTACGAATCAAGTCTTACCTCCAAACATGAAATGCTTTAATGGATAGCATCTCGAAGTAACTCAATGACCGCACTATACTCAGCTACGTTGTTCATCGCAGGGCCCAAACAAGCACCTCCCGAAGACACAAGTTGGCTAGAGGGTGAGTAAATAACCCAAGTTGCTAAAGCCAATTGATGAGTGTGGCGACTAGCGCCATCGGCGAATCCTATGAAGCACTCGGTTGTCATCTGAAACCACAATCCAAAAGACACATGAGACGCAAAAATCAAAAGAAAATACTAACTCTTAAAAAATGTACAGTTATAGTACAAGAAAAACCATATAGGCCTAAGCGTAATACTTTTTCAAGTAGAGCCCATTTCTGGGCTCAGGAAACTTATAACCATCGTAGTCTGTCAGCTCATAATATCCATTATTCAACACTTTAGATACAATATAAGGTCCGAGCCACATAGATTTAAATTTACCTGCCCCCAAGGGGTCCTTGTCCTGATCGTAGAGCAGAACAAGGTCTCCTTCCGAGAAAACCCTTGGTTTTATAGACTTATCATACTGATGTTTAACTCGACTTTTGTGAGCTTCGTTTGCGGTAAGCGCATCACGGCGTTGTTCATCTAAATGCTCTAAATGAAGCAAACGCTCTTCTAAAGCGGAAGTGTCGGGAAGTAGCTGGATAACTAACTTCAAGGATGGAATCTCGCATTCAACCGGTATGACTGCCTCCACCCCGTTAATTGAGTTGGAAAGGTGAGAAACCGGTAGCAGTCTTGACGTTGGATCGATATTCCCAAAGAGTTGGATACAACATGATGTGCTAGTTAGATCTACTGGCATTAACGTTCCGTTGAAGGATAGTTTTCAAAGTCTTGTTGATCGGTTTAACTTGACCATTCACCTGCGGATAAAATGAAGACGACTGTTCTTGTCAAAAACCTAACATGGTGTATAACTCAGTTATCATATTGTTCTGGAAATGTTTACCGTGGTCAGAGACGATCTCCTTAGGAATACCAAACCTGGAAATGATCTGGTTGAAAACAAAGTAAGCAGTCGTTTCTCCATCTGCTTTCACAATAGGCATTGCCTTGGCCCACTTCATAAAGTAGTCCACAACAATGATGATATGATGATGTCCTCCTGCCTAAGCTGGATTACAGGTCATGAATTCAACCCCCCACTTAGTGAAGGGGCTTGCTGTGATAACAGGATGGAGAGGAGCCAAGTGTGCTCGCAATTTCTTTGTGAAAAGCTGACATGGTTGGCAGTGTTTCACGGCTTCCATGCAATCCTTAAAGATGGTGGGCCAAAAATACCCAGCACACAGTATTTTCTGGGTTGTTTCCAACCCATAAATATGACCCCCACAGGCTCCACTATGGGAATCATTCAATACTGACTCAGCTTCCTCCAGGGTCAAACAATGGAGTAAAATGGATTCTACCCCACGTCTATAAAGCGTGTTAGAAATAATGAGGTGATTCTTTGCATGATGCCTAAGATTCCGACGTTCATCTCTGGAGAAAGTCGGGGGACACTTCAAAGTCTGGAGATATATTAAGATATCTCCATACCATGGGTCAGAGGTCACAATGAGAAAAATGTGTTCATCGGGTAATGATGAATCTTCCTCATTGCTCGTTACATCACTAGGGAACTTGGAGATAAGCTCGACAAACACCAAATACTTTTTTGACTTAACAAATTGAAATGTTAGGTCAAATTCTTACAAAATGACAATCCACTTATTGAATTTCCCACCGATGATACGTCGAGTTAATACATATTGAAAATGATTAACATCTGCAATAACTGTGGTGGTCCGCAATAATATATAATGACATAACCTTTTAACGGCATAGACAGTAGCTAATGCCAACTTATCGACGTGAGAATATTTGAGTTCAGGAGTTACCAATGCGCGAGAGAGATAATAAATGACATACTCTTGGAGCTTGTCATCCTCCTGAACCAATACTATGCCGATCGTGAAAACATACGCCGCGAGATATAGAAGGAAGTCCTTAGTATAATCCGGTGGACTCAGCAAGGGGGATGATAATAATGTTTTTTTTTAGCATCAGATGAAGTTTGCGGAGCCTCATCCCAGAAAAAGTGGGTGTCTTGCTTGAGCAGTCGCATGAATCCTTTGGTGATCTTGGCATAGTTCATGATAAATTGTCGTAGAAAATTGGACATGCCCTGCAGACTTTGAAGTTGTATGAGGGTGTGAGGAGGAGGCAATTTGATTTAATAGCCTCAACTTTCAAGGGGTCAACCATAATGCCATGACTAGACACAATGAAATCGAGTAAACGTCCAGATTCGACGCAGAATACACACTTGTTAGGGTTTAACTTGATCTTATAGTATCTGCATCTTTCAAATACGAGTCGTAAATGGTCAGGATGGTCTCTTCTCTTACGAGATCGCGCAAGGAGATCATCCAGATACGGTTCGACTACGTGCTTGATGTCATGGAAAGCGAATTTCATGGCTCACTGGAAAGTAGCTCCGACATTCTTTAATCCAAAAGGAATCTTCCCATAGGAAAAGGTACCCCAGGGATAGATAAAAGTCATCTTGTGTTGGTCTTCGGGTTTATTTTGGATTTGGTTATATCCCAAAAAACTGTCCATGAAAGAGAAAACTTCATGGCCTGCACACGCATCAATGATTTGATCTATGAATGGTGTGGGATAATTATCTTTTGGACATGCTTTATTAAGATCCCTAAATTCCATACATACGCGTATGGTCCCTTGCTTTTTATCGACCAGGACCGGTTTGGAAACCCATTTCGTCATGTTGATCGGATAGATGAAGCCAGCCTTAAGGAGCTTTTCGACTTCAGCCTTAATAGCCGCAACTTTCCTAGGGTTGACTGGACGAAGTTTTTGTCGTACTGGTTTCACATTAGGATAAGTCGTGATAACGTGCTCAACAATAGAGGGGTCGATGCCTGGCATCTCCTCGTAAGTCCAGGAAAAAACGTCACGGAATTCCTTAAGTAAATTGGTGTACAAAGTGATCTCCTCCAAAGAACAATTTGCTCCAATGAAAATGTTTTCCACAACGTTGGGTTTGGTGGAAATATTGATTGGTATAGTCGTTGAAATGTTCTCCATATTACCTTCAGCATAAATCATTTGTTTTGTGGAAGGAGTGATGGACAAATCAATATTACCACTAGGTCTCATTGAAAACTCACCATTCTCAATCTTGTTCAGATCTAGAAGAAAATAGGATTTGTGATACATGTGTTCCCACGGATGATCCAGACCTATCATAACTTCCAGGATGGCCTCGTCAGAAGGAAAAATAGTATCTAAACAATCAAAAGAATGTATGGAGTTAACTGACCGTGTGGGTGCATAATCAATATCTGACTCTGTTGAGACTGACGGAGTCGAGATAAAATCCATTACATCATTTTTTTATGCTTGGTACGCCACTTTTGCAATGGATAAGGGCACGTTTGGTTCTTGTTGAGTCGGAAGAATCCATGGATCAGTCGTTTGACTAACCGTAAAAACTTCTTGAGATGATGTATCGCTAGTACTCATAGATCCAATGTAATGTACAGGAGCAAGTAGGTCAAATGTGCCCATCAAAGATGAATACATACCTACTCGTAATCTCTCACTGGGCGGACGAGCTTGATCAATCCAGGGGATGTTCAAATCCGATGGAGTTGTGAGGTTTTTCCGAGCGAAGGATAGTTGATCGACTATGACGATCTTACCTTCGTGAGGGAACATGAGCACTCGAAAAATGTACGAGGGTATGGCTTGCATAGCGTACATCCAACTTCTTACCAACAACAGATTGTAGTTGAGAGAAGCATCCACAACTTCTATCTCCATTGACACTACTTTATCGGCAAGTTGAATCTAAAACTATGGTAAGACTCCATGCGGACGGCTCCGTCAAACACGGTAAGTAGTGTAATTGAAGGGGCTAACTCAAGAGAACCCATGGCTTTCCAACAGGATATAGACATTACGCATGTCGACGCACCTTCATATACTACGGTCCGTCCAATGGTATTTGAACCATGTACTACTTAGATCTAAAAGGCCACGTGATAGGGAAACCGGGGTTTGATATCAGACATATCAAATCTAGCAATCATACTCGACGAATCCATGCTACCTATTGCTGCTAGAAGTGCATTACACTGCGATGGACAACTTTGCAAGACTTCTAGGGTGGACATAGCACATAGCGTTTGGGATAGGTCCTCTACAATGGAGTAGTTTGGAGCGGCCCGCACGTTAGGATTGTGCATTTCCCTTTTGTAGACACCTTTCGGTATATTCGGCAAAGGGTCTGTTGGTCTCTCGATGTGGAGAGGAATAGAGGATTCGAGAATTTCCTTATCTTTCTGCTGCATATCCGGGTTTAAATTATGGGCTCTCATCTGTAGTAGAGTGTGTGAGTTAACCATGTTAATATAATATTGATCTGTTGGTGAAGCACGATGAGTGCCCACAGTATTAGAGGTGCCAGAAGTTAAACTGTGTCCTTTGGGAAAAGGATCCTTCAGAACATTGTGTTTCTTCTCACTTAAAAACTTATGGGCTTCATTGATAAGAGGACATTGATGAGTGAGGTGATCATCTCCACAAATTTTGAAGGGAAACTTCACCTTCTTCTTATCCTTCTTTCTCTCCTCGGCATTTTCAGTGTTCTTGGGATTTTGATGGTTCCCATCCCCTTTCTTACCCTTCTTTTTATTGTTGCGTTGTCGAGGACCCTTTTGGTTTGTCTGCACATTTTGTATAGATTTTGTTTGTGAGGGGGATGGTGCAACCATAGTTGCTTTCGCAATAGACTGCTTCACTGAAAGTGCATTTACTTGTTTCGTTAAATCTTCTAGTGCGGATGAGTCGACAGATCTATATTAGACCTAGGTGTGTCATGAATTATCTTATAAAGGATCCGAGACTAAGCGTGGATCAGGTCAAGCCGTTGGGTCCTTAAAATTGCTTCCTCCTCAAAAGTGACCCCAGAAGTTGAAACATCCTTAGAGATGTAAGGAAGTAGTGATTTTAAATACCACTCTAAAAGAAATTATGGGGGGATATCAGCTTTGATTAGTCGTTTCTGTCTTCGCCACTCCTGAATATGATCAGAAAGATGGGTGGCTTTGTTCTGTATAAAGGTAGAGAGAAGATCTGTACCGACATATACCGGACGGGAAGCTGGAAATGATTCAAGAAAACTGTCGCTAAATCCCAAAAATTGTTGTATTAGGCAGCAGGAAATTCGATATACCACTTTGTTACAACACTCGTTAAGGTTATTTCGAAAAGACTCAATCGAATCAAGTCGTCATTTAATGATTTGGAGGAGCACTAGAGGTGAAAAGTCGTGACATGGTCACCGGGGTCTTCACCAGTCTTACCTTCAAATTTTGGAATGTCTGGAGGAAGTTTGGTTGGGACCAGTGGTCAAGCAGAGTTGTGTTGCACTGGGTCGTTCATCAGCTTTGAAAGGTCTGGAAAATTTAAAGTTGCTAGAAAAGGAAAACGAGGTCGTGCCGATGGCGTGTAATTTGGAGGATTCTAGTAAGGGGAACCACCCCCGATTCCTATAAGGTTGGTTGGGGATGCCCCCAACCATCAGTTGTGAAGAAAAACATTGTTAAACTTGGTCCAACCATATGATAATGGGTTACTTCCTTGTTGGTTGGTCCACTGCAGTTGGGTATAGTTACCTCCGAATGGAGGGTTAGTATAACTGTTACTGCCCCCTCCACCAAATAGTGAAAAGGGAGTACTCCCTACATGCACATTAGAGGTTTGTACATTAGAAGAATGTGCATTGAAGCCCGTAAAGGGGTTAAATCTTGACATTGATGCAATGGAAGAAGCAGGCATTGAGCCTGCAAATGGTGCAGAAGGAGCAATGTGTCATCTGTGCCAAGGAAATCCTTTATTGAAAGGAGCAGAATTAGGATTGACTTGGAATTGTTGAACAAAAGGGGAAGATGTAAAGGACACCGAGGGTATCCCTTAAAAAGGAATACTAGATGGGCCAACAGTGGATCCAAAGGGAATAGATGTCATCACAACTTGGGTGCTTGACAGACCTAAAGATCCAACATTGAAACTGAAAGAGGTGCTCGGAGCAAGAGTGACCTACAACGAACTTGGTATCGATCTGTTTATGGGTGGGGGAGATAAACCTCTCGACATGATAGCTGCAATGGGAGTGTGAGGAACTCCCGATGCATCCCCTATGTTATCCATAGCAAAACCAGGTATAAACCTATACACCTCTAGTAATAGTATATGCATGGTAAGATTTCTTATGCTTCTAATGTAACACTACATTAACACCATTAAACGTTGTTTGATAAGCAATCTCTCTTAGAACTTACTTTGTTTCACACGTGTCTATGCAACATTTGTGGATCCTTCATGGCACTAAACATTCATACATAGTTGAGGTTATGCGTGACATACCAATTTCCATTCGGCTCTATAATGAACTTTACAACTTCTTTCGAGAACCTAGAGCATGGTTTTCTGAATATAATTTCATATGTAGTAGTTGGTCACACATGAACTAGTATTTGGACTCACTCTTCATCTTCTATAGATCCTAACAATACACATGTATAGGGAGATGGGGAGGTTGCCATCTCCAACCCATTTATGGAAAGATGTTTGTGGCAAACAACACCCATTAAATAGGAAGCCATATAAAATTCAAGTTTATGACCGGTTGGGGCACCATGAATTTTTCAAATCATAGAGGTCAAATTGCTTGAAATGATGTTGGTCTAGTTAAAAATTGTTCCTTTATAAAGGACTATATGCAGCAAAGTAAATAGAGATTTGTTTGTGATATTTTAGAATTAGGATCACTCAACAGTAGCAGACCTCACTAAAACTCACTCAAGAAGTGCAAAAAGAAGAAGAAGAAATGGAGATTCAATAATCACTCATACACAAGAAATGATAAAAACTGTTGTATCATACATCAGTTGTAAGCTGGAACTCTGAATGGTGAATAATAACTGAATACAATCAAATGAATTTGAATGCCACTAAGGTCATTTGAACTCTCCTCAATGTGTGGCTTGGATAGCATTGGAGACATCATCCAAACCAGTGGCAGTTTTCACAATAGTCAAATAGTCAGTCAAATGAGTCTAACTGAGTCTAACTGAGTGCATGGGCACTAATCTATGGAAGGAGACTCCAATGTGGGCACATGAGGAGTTGTCAGTAGTCAGCATAGCTGATCTAGTCTCTATGGAGGTCTATCTAAGTGGTTCAGTCAATTAAACTAGTAATCAATCCCCAAAACAAGGAACAGATCCACTAATCATGGAACTAATTGAAGAATCTCCTAAATAGGTGGAAGAGGGCGCACTTGTACTCCAGTGATGAAAAAAAGGGCGCATCTGTGGCTAGGAGGGCCAAAACTGAGCAGAAACAGGCTCCTGGGGGCTGCAAAATAAGGACTAGGTGCTGGGAGACTACCATACTGATGATTGGATGCATGCATGATGATTGGATGCATGCAGGCATGCAAAATACAAAAATGATAGTGAGAATATTCCAACATCATTAACATGGGTGGCATCCTTTTGTCCATAAAGTCTACATATCAAGACTAATGCACCCACCATTGAAGGCTTCAAATGCCTAGCCAAATAAACTCATGCAGGGTATTTTTTTAAGGTTTTGTCCAAACATCACAGCTGATATACTATGTCCATTGCATCATGCTTGTTCACAAAATACTCCACCCATTTGGGGGATATATGCATCTTAGGATTTGAGAATTTATAAATGGTGGTGGATGTGTTAGGTGCAAATGAGACAATGCATTTGCATGTTTCAAAGTAAATCTATCTATCGGTAACATTCACTCTATGTATCAACCGCAATTGAATCACATTAGAACAAGGGAAAACATTTGTTTGTGTTGTTGCATTGTGGAGGTGGAACCTCTAGGCCATATGATTCTCCCTCATTCCACCAATTGCTTCATCTCCCAATCATTCATTTGGCACGAGGGGATATAAAGGTCTCTACTTGTAATTTTTTGATAGTTGTACATATGGCTTCCCATTATTTAGACTTGTGATGAATGCATAATTTGTAAAGATTATAGTGGCATCCCACACTAGTTACATTGCACAGTAGTATAAGAGGTTATTCCTTTAGCCCTTTTCCTTTATTAAGATGCATTTTGTCTTTGTCACATACCATCATCATCAACACACACTCTATTATTATAGTTAGTGTTTGAAATTAATAGTTCATTAGTTCAAATGTGTATCTCATCTTTAGAAAACTATGGTGTAAAGATATAACACTTATGTTATTTGAATTGAGAAGTTATGCAGGCTAACATATGACATCAAAGTGCCTTGTCTTTGGGCTCAAGATATAGGTGATTGAGGTAAGTGTTAATTCTAATTTGAGCAAACAAATCTAATCCCTATTGGGTGTGAAATGTCCGAATGAAATTAAAGTCATTCAGGCCTCAAAAGCATAATTTCAAAGCAAATTGAACAAACATTCTAAAATAATATACAATTTAGAGATAGAGCTCTCAATCCTACATGGTCTACTCATGACCAATTCATAGATAACGAATACAAATTGAGATAAGAAGATGTTACTCTACCTTAGAAATCAAAGTTTGTTGTTGTTATCCTTAGCTCCTGTAAATTTCCATATTCAACACAAAATTCTAACAAGGTGCCTCGTATTTGGATAAAACCTAACTACTTAAATACAAGGGCCAATGATTGATGACAATTTGCACCCAACAATCTCCTATTAAAATTCAAAGCTCGAACACAAAGTGTTAAAGATTCCAAAGGTTGAATTTTGAGATCTCTTCATTTTTAGGAGGTAACTAACACTTCCAACTTCGAATCATCATTGTCTTCATGATCGTCTTGAAGGATGTAGGATGGGTCTTACCATTGAAATCATAGTCTAGAAGGTACATCTCTATGATGCTCACCCCGTGAATATAACTTCATGAACCCAATGAGCATAATGAGAACCTTTTGAGGTTTAGTGGGTTGAGTGGGGTTCTAGGCCATTTCTTATATCTAGCCTTGAATATTTAAAGGACAATTAGGCAACCATCAATGTAATTACAAGGGAAAGCCTTATGATGCAGGGGTAAGGCTATAAGCTTCGAAGGGACATATTTAAGAAAGGGCTTATCTGTCATCTTTTTAAATGAAAAAAAGAAGAAAACTGAATGTAGTAAGTTTATCAATACTCTCCTCAAATGATAAAAGAAGAAAATAAAATCTAGTAGGTTTACCAATCCTCTCTTCAAATGATTAAAAAAAACAAGGCTATTGAGTTTCATATTTATTGAACTTGATTTGGAATCTCGTAGTCTAAAATATTAGGGGGTTGAAGACTTAGGGTGGATCCATGTTTGGGTATGGGCATGTTGAGGGTTCAAAAAAACCTTACAATCATGAGTTCATGAAGTCGATACCTTTCAATCATGATTTTCTTGAACATAAACGTTCCAAAATCAACTTTCCCAAAAAAATCCAAATACTATTATAAGAAAAAAAATAATAGCAATATATCACAAAGATAACCACCACAGGACATGATATTGAAATAACTCTCTATATTAACACTAAAGCCGAGAAGGAAATATTACATTAATTGACCAAAAATCTAATATTTTAATTGACCACAAGAAAAAAATAAAGCAAAGAATAGACATAACAAAAAACCCTCAAGCAAAATAGTAATTTCTAGCCATAATTGTTATGTCGTAGGCGTTTCGCCAACGAGAAGCATAACCATCCACGTTGGCTAGATTCCTCGCTCATAGAGCGAATGGAATGCTGCCATGTGGATGGTGCTGTCTAGCTTTGATATTTGCCTATTGCTTTTCACGCTGCTCCGGTGTTTTGTCCTCTGGTCTGCCTGATATCCTCCTTGCTACTCCCATCTCTGCCATCAGAGCCACGCCATGAACCCTGCAGCCTCCGTCAGTCCCAAACTATTCCCAGGGGCCGCCGCCGGTGCCATTTAAGAGGATGCTTGCTTTGGCTTGCTACGTGACGATAAGAACATAAAATTAATCATAAAAAACTTTCAATAATGAGATAATCCTGAAACAACATTTGATAATGGATGGAACATTTGAAAGTAGACTTACTTGGAGTCTAAGTAACGATATAAGCGACGCCTTGGAAGTCACAGGTTCCAGTCTTGCGGCTGTTCTCTTGATAATAACTGTTGAAAGTGTATGAAGCATGAGATTCCAGGGTATTGGAATTGTAGCAAGGTGCGCTCGGCTGAATCTGCTGGCAATCCGCAGCTCCTTCTCTGCATGCATAATCCAAAGCCTCCTAGAGCTTACTGGTATTGATATTTGAATTAGCAACGCATCACGTTTCTCCTACTGTAGCTGGGGTTTCCACGGTCGGTCCTGAGAATTAGACCATGTGTTAACTTGTTCTATAGATTTTGCTGCCTACAAATTAGCATTAGCCTAAAACGATAAAATATAATATGTTAATTGCCATTTACCCATTACTGTTTCGTGACATTGTCACTGTCTAAGAGTTTTCGAGGTGGCCCTTATGTAGAATATTGTTGTACTAAGCAAGTTTTCCGAAAGTTTTGGAAGATGTTCATAATGGACAAGCATGAAGCTATTAAGAAATATTCAAAAAATATTCAGAAGAAACCATCGTTTAATTACCTTAGCCATCATCCTCACTGCATTGCTTTGTTCCACCCTATGCTCATTATGGAGGATGACAATCCAACTTGAGCGTGCAACATTCAAGCATTTTTATTATTATAAAAAAAAACTCTAGTATCACAAGTTGATCCCCCTTGTAAAACGGTTAGCAATGTTAGCTGCAAACTCCAAGAAGAGAATATTGCTGCAAGAAGAGAAAGATTGGGGTAAATATTTGCAACCGTGATGGAAATGGCCTAACCAGTTATTTGCAGTAGTTCAAAACCTTAAAATTGTAATGACATTAAGCAAAACAATCACCCACCTCATCTCGAAGCAGCTTTTCCTCTTGAGGAGTGACAGAAGCCCTACTGAAATGCTAGAGGCTCGTCTCCTTGAATTTCCAAGGAAGAATCAAACTCACATTGTTGCAGAAAATATTTTCAACATTTCTGACAAAGTGGCATCGACTCCAAAAGAGGCAGTTTCTTCTTCATAAGACTCCTTTGTAGAGAGCAGTAGTTACAACTGAGGGATGGTGAATAAGCTCGAATATCCTGTCTCCAGTGAATTGGCATGATTAACAACCAAGGGATGATTGCAATCAAGTTGAATATTTGAGTGGGAAGCTGTTGAACCTATTGTCACCAAGTAATTGGCATGATTAACAGTCGAGGATTACTGCAATTAAGCTGAATGTTTGCGTGAGAAGGACTAGACACTTGGATCGTCATCTGTCTCCAAGTAATAATCTTGGCAAGTAGACACTTGGATCGTCAACTGCCACTTTTCAAAATGCATGCAAGGAGCATGTGTTGAACTATTGACATTTTGTATTCTATGTTTTCAAAGTACTTGGGATTCGTATGTTGTGCCCTCTTTTCAAACTCTTCAACCCGGCGAGCATAGTTGTCTTTAGATATCCATGCCTGCATCATTTTCCCTAGGGAATAGCTTAGGATAAATTACACCATTTATGCTCCTTTTCACCTAATCATCTAAAAATCTTTGAATAATATAAGACAACGGTGATTTATACTTAACGGACTAGGAATTATTAAATGCTTCATGTAGCTTAACATGTGCAATGTGTTAAGGCATTGATGCTTATAAATTGGTGATTGGCATCTGTTGACATCTCTTTCAAACCATAATGCATTGGAATCTAATAAGAAAACATGCCACATGCTATAACTTGTTCTGTGCTATACATTGTCTACTTTAAAATGTAGAGTATATTGAAGCCAGATCTCCGATTTATATAGCATTTAGATAGATATATCGTGGTAGTGCACATCTCACCACTTTCCAAATTTAGTGTTTAAGGAGACATTGAACTTTAACCATTTTCAAATCATGCCTCTCAGATTACGATCTTAGATTATATATCGTATCAATAGAAAGCGTTGTTTTTATTCCAAAACATGGCAAGAGTTGTTTTTATATCCAAAGTTCCTGTAAAACAAATTCAATAAGGTAAAGGACAATCTCTTGACCGAAAATGTTGTTTCACTTCTAATGCATGGTGTGGTTGACCTATGCCCACTTGTACAAGTTCTTGCTCTCAAACGAGTAAGCTCTCTTAACTCAGCAACAACCCGATTCTGAATCTCTATCTCTAATGGAATTCATAAGCACGAAACATTGCTTCCAACTAGCTACAATCACGTTGTGGAAAGCCACCAACTCCGAGAAGGTTCAATCATCAAAATCAACAAGTGTACATGCAACACTATACACAATACAACGTATGTTTTCTTTTCCACACCTTCAATTTCATTTATTTAGTTTTGTACTCCTTACTTCACTTTATTTTAACATTTTTTTTTTCACCTACCGTAATTCTTGTTGCTAGGACTATCGCATTGGCCACATTTGAAGTTGTCACATTGGAAGCAACAATTATTGGAGAACCATCCCCTTTCAACTTCACCCCTAACTTTACCTCCCATAGCAGTTCATCTATTCCATAAAACTCGCCCTTAATCCCCAAAACCCTTCACTTGCCATACCTTCCTTGTCAAATCCAACCCCAACCCTTGTTGCAACTACTGTTCAATTCACATCGCTCAACCCTTCCAACAAAATTTGGACCATCCAAGGGCGAGTAACTTCCAAGACAAATATGAACGCTTACACCAATAAAAAAGGGCCAGGCCAACTCTTTGGGTTTGACCTTGTTAGTGCTACCAAAGATGAGATTCATATATCTCCTTTTAATGACTTAGCCACATCCTTGTACGACACAATACAAGTTGGCGTAGTATACACGATCTCAAATGGCACAGTCAAACCAGTCAACCCAACATACAACCATTTGAAAAGTGATTTTGAGATTTTCATTAACCCCTCATCAACAATTCAACCATGTTTAGAGGAGTGCCCATTGATCCCTTTTCATTGCTTCCAGTTTAAATCTATCCATGACATCCAAACTACACCCCTGAATTCCATGGTTGACCTTATTGGAATTGTCATTTTTGTTTCACCTGCATCAACTATACGCAAAAGAGATGGCTCTGAAACCATTCTCCGAACAGTTGGCATGAGGGACATGTCCGGTTTTAGCATAGACATCACACTTTGGGGGGGGCACTGCGCAATTGAGGGTGCCCAACTTGTAAACCTTCGAGGTTTAGCTACTCCCCCTATCCTTGCAATCAAAGGTGGACGTCTTACAGAGTTCAATGAAAAAACCATTGGAACCATCTCCAATACCAACCTCCTTATAAACCCAGACATTGAAGAAGCTAAACTTCTCCAATCATGGTTTGATGACAATGGATTTTGTTTAGGCTCGCCATCATTAAGCAGAAAATACAACTACTTTGATTCCAACTCATCCAAACGCATTTCCATCTCTGCACTCCAGTCTCTCCAACACTCTGAGAAGGCAACTTGGTATTCAATTGCTGCTACAATCACCCATATTAACGTCGATGACTTTCATTTCCTTGCATGCCCTCTATTTGTCGATGGGATACAATACATGAAAAAAAATTCTCACAAAGTTGGCAATACTTGGCATTGTGAAAAATGTGATGGGGATTTTACTGAGTGTGATTACCGATACATACTCAAAATCGACCTAACAGATGCTACTGGACAACTATATGGTATTATAGCCTTTGATAATGTTGTGAAACAACTCATGGGGGTCTCTGCAAAAGATTTGTGCCTTTTAGCAAACGATCCAACATCTCTCATGGAAATTGTTCAACGTGTTTGTGCTTGAGAGTACCTTTTGACCTTATTGGTGAAGACATAAACTTTTAATTCAAATCTTCGCTTGAAGGTGCTCGTTGTCATGTCCGAAGAGGTTTCACCATCATTGGCAACAATTGACCCACTTGATGAAAGCGAAAACATTTTGCTCAATAGGCGTCCAATTGTCCGCAAGCTTTGAACTTTACCTTTACATTCACTTTTCCCAAGTTTGCCTACTTTTTAGTCCCAACTTTGTTTACATTCTTCTCATACTTAGCAGCTACAACTTTTTGTATCAACATTGTTACTTAAGTGGTACTTGTAACCAGCAATGAACAGTCTTGAATATTATATTATCTTTGTTTTGTTGTAACATTGTGTTGACCAACAGATTTATTTTAACCTATTTTGCCACTTTCTAATATGTTTCCTTTCTCTTAGTTAGTAATTAACAACCTAAAATTAACATTGTTTTATCAAGTACTATTTCTAACCTTCATAAGCAATCTTATATATGCTCTTATTTTATACTTCATTTATTTATAAACAATGTTCAGAAGCGCCTACATTTATTTCTTGCAACAACTTATCATCATTTATCCATGCTCCCCTTATCTTTTACAATCTACCTTTGTTCACTCTTCCAATGGTTAAATATATAGTATGTTTCTCTTTCGCTAAAGGCACCATCAAGATCATAACCACCGCACAATTTTTGTGTAGGCATGTCGACAAATCTTGACACTAATCAAATCAATGCATGTAGAAGAGTTCTATATGCTCAAAAAAAAAAACAAGCGTCAACACCTTCTATATAGAGATGCTCGTCAACTTGTTAATATCCCTTCCCCATTTCACGTTGTCCAACATTCCCTAACACCCTCTCCACCATCCACATCTGCAGCACCCCATTCAACAAACTCTAACCTCGATGGTGCATAGCAACGATTCTGTACACTATTGGACAAATTATCTCCCATGAATGTATGCTCTATATGCATGGAATCTTATCCTGGAATTAAAACAAACCACTTTTGTGGTGCATATGCATGTTCTCGTTGTATCGCGAAAAAAAAAGTCCACTGCTTTTCCTTGGCAAACAACATGGATCCTTGCATACAACCATTTGTACTTGCAAGGATTACTCAAGTTGAAGAAATGCTCATTTCTCGCGTTAACCCAATCTTACAAGCCACTCATGCCCGTGGCGGACAATATACATATTCTGGCCACACTATTAGCTTCCCGCAAAACATTTATAGCATTGCCACTTCCCTCCCTTGTTTACTTTTAGACATTGACATCCTTATTGTTCGCAAATGCAGCCCTACAAACAAGCCTTATGAATTCTTGGTTAGTCGAGCACGTGTTCTTGCTGCTCTTGAATACAAACTATCAAATGACCCATACTACAAAGATGTTCAAGTTAACCCAATTGATTATCTTCTTTGCCTCTTGAACCAACAGACATTTCATCCCTCCTTCATCATGTCACACCCGATGAAACCCCATTTGCTGACCATACCTCATCTTCTACTGTTCAACCACGTAGCTTTCTTGAACCCCATGAAGTGCAGTCCTCCTCCTTTACATCTACACAAACAAATTGTGGAACTGAGGTTGATGAAATCAAATGCTTGTTAGCCACAAGGAATGCACCAACTCCACCTTGCATTGACTTTCCGCCAATAGATGCTTCCCCTATCAATGAGTACAACACAATAGGCCTCCTCTCCATGGCCTTCCCAACCTTGTTTCCCACTGGAGTTTCCATGCTTAAACCACCACACATTCAAGAGGTTGGGATGGACAATTATGCACTCCACCTTCTTCGATACCATAACAATAGATTTGGCCAACATCCTCGGTTTCGTTATTACATATATAACCTCATGATGCACCACCGTAGCCATTCTACTACTTCCGTATTTTTCAAACGAAACATTGAAGATACAATGCCTCCAGCCATCTCAGAACTTCTACATCAATTACAAGACATGCCCGATGCTAAGATTGTTGAACAAGTCATGCGCTTTGGCTCCACCCTTCGTGGGACATGTTCCTATTGGAATAAAAGCCGGGGTGAACTAGCTGACATGATCAATCAACAAAGGACACCAACATTCTTCTTCACTCTCAGCGCAGCTGATACCAAGTGTCCGGATTTGCATTCTCTAATGCCTGGACAAGCTCCAACCACTTCAAATCAACAACACCAATGGAGGATTCTCAACCTTATTGCCAATCCACATGTTGCATCTCAATACATGCACAATAGATTCAAAATATTCCTCAAAGAGGTTCTTCAAAAAGGGATTTCTACAAAAGACTACCGGTGCAAGTTGGTAACAAATCATATTCTCATCAAAGTTGCCTATATTCAGAACCTCAAATGTACCTTCCTAATATTTATAATTTCCATGTAGGTATGAATGGCAACATAGGGGCTTTGCGCATATACATGGATTCTTATGGCTTGAAAATGTACCCAATAATTTTGAATGTGCAAAGAAGATGATGGTACCAAACAAGTAACTAATACCCAAAGGTAGCGGGGAATATGACAGCTAACACTTAAGGACCTCCTATCAAATTATAGTCCTAATTTTGAACAGAATCTTCGACCTACCAAACGGAAACAACTATAAACTCAGTTGGGTTCCATTGATCTACCACATTGCCACACATGGTACAGTCTTCAATTGGGCAGATATAATATCAGATAGTATGGCATCCAACATTGCTACAGCTCAAACCGGCCTTTCACAACAGAAAGCAAAAATTTTCATGTCTTCTTGCCTCATTGATTGTGTATTAGTCAAGAATCCTTTCCCTAAGTTGGGATGTACTTGGCAACGGACTGAGACTCCCCTTCATGTAGCATACCAAATAACTTGGGCTCATCGATATCAAGGGTATTACAAACTACTATGCAAAGAACTAATAATGCCCCTTTATTGGTTGCTCTTCAATAAATAACCAAATTGTTTGTCAGACAATGCCTTGGCTGTAATAGGTGAGTACGGCGACTACTACTTCTCATTAGAAGGCACATACATAAGGATGTATGGGGGCACTAAACCTCCTTATCTACTGCCCAAGTATGCTACAGATTTCATTGTGCATAAAGAAGCCATAAGACAAGTCTTCATCAATAGAATTGGTGACTTTCTCCATCTAAAAAAAAAGCATCTTACCCACCTCTACCATTCAACATTGGTGCATACAAGTTCCAAAAAATTAGAGTCGTTGAAGCCTTCATTTCTGACTTGGACGCTTTTCACTTCGGGACTATACTTTTTGTAAGAAACGACAACAAAGGTAAAGTGGCTAAACATTGTGCTTCTTGCAAAATCACTTTTGAATACTCAGATCATTTCCTGGCAGATGAGGAAATATATAAAAGGGTCAACAATGTGAAAGAGATGCACAAAAAAATAAAGGGCAACCATGCACCTATGTCTATCAAAATTACAACCCAGGAAAAGGAAGCAAAAATACATATACAAAGAGAAGAATCAGCAGAGCAACAAAAGAAAGAGGAAGCATAAATACATAGCCAAAGTGAACATGCCAAAAGGGTACAAGATAAAGAGGAAGCATAAAGATTAGCAATCGAACAACATCAAAGAGAGGAAATGAAAAAATTGCAAAACGAAGAAGCCCGTCGTGCAAGAGAAACTAAAGAAAATGAAGCTCTAGAAGAACAGATCAGCAAAGAAGCGCAAGAAAAGATCCAACCAACTATGCACAAGGAGCCAACAAGTCCACAAGTCAATAGTCCAGAACCCATGGACACAAACGTGCTAAGCCCACTAATTGGAGGCCACTTGCCATTTCCAGAGCTTGAGCTTACGCTGTTTACCCCATCCAAAGAACATACAGTGGCCTGATTGGACACGATTTTTTTTTATTCAAAGAGAAAGACCATAACACGACGATCATAAAAGAAGAATGAAAATGACTGCTCAACGAGATATTGTCACCATCACAGAAAACACACTTATAGAAGGCACCCAAAAGGACCCCAAATTCACAGCCTCCGTGAATGTCGCAGTTGCACAAGCAAGTGCTGACAATGTCGACAAGCTGCTTACCACTATTGAGCAAAACAAAGAAAAAATGTTGAAACTCAAGGCCACCTTGGTAAAGGAACGTGGAGAGACCATTGAGTTAAACACAAAATTACAGGCCACATTATTTGAGAAAGACAATTTACTAGCTGCGTACAACAACCTTAACACAGAAAAGGAAGCAGTGATTGTTCAGTCAATGATAATGGAAGGGGAGAAAAATGATTTTCAAGCAAAGCTTGCAGCCTTTGAAACACATGCATCAATGGCAAACGACAAGGCCAATGAATTGAACATTCAAGTAGATAAGTTGTTGAGAGATAAGGAATCACTCATGGAACCGTTCTGGGCACAAGCATGCAAGCTTCAAGAGCAAGTCTCAAACTGTCAAAAAACACTCTTTCAACAAATCTACAATATCAAACAATTCATGGCAAGGATGCAGGGAATTGCTGCAAGCTCAATAGCAATGCATCAACATTTGATTACTACTAGCAACAAGCTTAACAAACAGTTAACTTGGAGAGAAAATAACTCAACATTTCCTCCTCACCTCCCTCAAAAAACACTAGCGACCCTGAAGCTGGATATTGCACTCCTTGAATTTTGTAGGAAAACCACTAATCGACTAAATGTCAAAATTGATAAAACGCTTGAAAAGTGAACAAACTTCTATGAGGAAATCCATTAGGTTCACCGTAAATGTCAGCTCCCTATGGCAACCAATATCGATGAGCTCCCCCCCAAGTATCATCAAATGGCAGAACTCTAGCAAGTGTTGCAATCAAACCTGGACTACATCAAGAAAATTGATGCTCTAACAGAAGAAGACATCAACTTCTATGTGAAGCAAACATCTATACATCTCATTTTCCTTGAGGATACCTGCAAGGCTGCACCAACAAAAGTTGCAAATATAGAAACATAATTGTCTTATCATGAAGTGTCTCTAAAACTATTAAAGCCTGACGGATATAATATCATAACTGAAGAATCTACTACATGGGCAGACTATATTTCCAATTTAGAAGCGTCCAACTAATTTTAATTGTAAATATCATTTGTATCTTCTCAATATGTACAACACTCAAATGAAAACTTTGCCTACTATTCTCATTTTTGCAATTTCACCAGATAACAAACTCTTCCAAGGCTATATAGTGGTTAAGCAACCCTTTTTGCTGTTCATCTATTCTTCTTTGTCAATGAAAACAAATTTTTCTTCTGGAGAAACTATTGCAGAAACGTTTATATGTAATTTGTACTTTTCAATGGATATTATTGGGATTCTTTTTTCTCTAAAAAACCTAAATGCTTGTTCATATTTTTGTAACAGTGCTATATTTTACTGCTTTTTTAGTTCAATGCTCTTCAGTTTCCTTGTTGACAATGGCTTTTCAAGCTAAGCTCATAATGGATTATCCCAAGCAGTAGTGATATAAATATTAATCTCAACTCATTTGTAAACTGTGTACTCTCTTTTACATTCATAAAAACAAAGCAGCCAAGCAAAACGACCTCTCCTCATCTACCTCCACGTTGAATAAATAAGTCTACATTTTAATGTGCTTTGTTGTGAACTATCTTGTAATGACCCTTTCTCAAAATTTTATGAAAATGCCCAATTTTCCAATTTTTCCCCAATTGTGACCATTGACTAGTTTTGTTGTTTTGGCCTCCAAATTAACCCAAATGCTCCCAAATCTTCTGTAAGAGTATATGAATGATATTTAGACTTGAATCTTCGGTTCAGGGATGATTTATAACTCTCAAAATACTTCTGCAAACTTGATTTATATTCTGGTCAATGTATGGGATTTTAACTAGTAATTTGTGCATCAAATCCCCCCTGGGTAACACTGAAAATGGCCTCCCAAATGCTTCCAAACTCCCTCGAATTATGAACATAGGTAGGAAATGTATTAAGGATGTTATTAAGGTCTCATGTGCACCATTAATTGATTATTATATATGTTCCAACCCTCTCCCATTCAGCTGCAAAAATCACCCATTCAACCCTTGGGGAAATGGCACTATTTCTTCTCCCAATGCAATTAAACTAAGTAAAAATACTTCAAATGCTCAAGTACAGTACATGAAACTTGTAAAATACATTCATGGTAGTATATTAATCACAAATGTATCAGAGGATCATCCATTCATTCAAAATCATCAACATTATAATGATATACATCAATGTAGTGGGGAAATGGACATTGTTTGCTCATTAATCAACATTTTTGCATACAATCAGTGGGTATTTCGACCCGAGACTTTCTGAATATGAAGAACAGAGGATATGAAGCTATTACAATAAAAAATAGATCATATGAAGCTCTCCCAATGAATACAGGAGCTCACCAAAAATGCCCTCCCTCAAGGAGCATGAATATGCCTTCAAAACTGGAAATGGTTGAGATATGGTGCTGCACTAAACAAAACCACAAGCTTCCCTGTAGATGATACCTGCAAATAAAACTCCATTAAAGCTCCATGAAAGGCCTGAGTGGCCTCTCCAAACACCAACTTGGATGGGAATCTTTCACCCTCGAAATTGGCTAAGGCAAGAAACTAGTCATCCACTAGCTCTCTCTTCACAAATGCAATTTTTCTCAAATGATCAAAATCCATTCTCAGACTTGATTTCTACATTTTATAACCAACATTAGCCTTCTCAGGGTCGAAATCCTCTCATTAGCTTCTAGAGATTTCCACTTAGGAAATATTCCACATTTGCCACTTGTCTCCTAGTTTCCAACCTTCCATCTTCTCCCAAATTCAAGTAGGAGTCTCTTGGGATTCTCCAACTCCATGAGCGCCTTCCATGAGCCAATTTTTGGGGCTGACATTTCATAATGGTCAGATGACAGAAGTCAGATTTGAATTTGGTCATAGATGTCATAGATGCTTCATCATTGTTGTCATAAGACTAGGGAATCTAGCCCAAGTGTCCACTAGCCTCCAATTTGACTCTTCTTCTTCCATGGAGGTTACCATTCCATCCCATTTCGACCTAAGATGCTTCATGCCATGTGTATGCCTTACCAAATCACCTAATAATGTTTTCCTTCCCATGGATTCGAAATGGCAAGTGAGATTTGCCATGTGGTAGTGAGAAACCAAGCTAGTGTGGGTCCCACATCCTCCAAATGTCCTCAAAACCATTTGCCACCTATAATTCCTCTTGGATTCATTTATTCAACTTATTTATTAAATACTTGGACTATTCTAATGTATAAACATTATTCCTTTGCTCCCTTATTACATTTCCCAGTGTACCCATTCAACCTAGGGAACTTGGTAGGATTGATGGGGATTGTCTGCTATACAATTATTTGAATGGGGACATTACAGGCCTCCCCACCCAAGATTGCTCGTCCTCAACCAATTTCAAATTAGGATGCTACAAAATCTTCTCCTCTTCCGACGTGGCATCTTCATTTGGTAAGTCCTTCCATTGCACTAAATAGTCTTTGATAATTCTACTCTTCAACCTCCTTTCCCATGTCTTCAAAATCTTTTCCGGAATAAGTGTGAGCTGACCTTCATCATACAAAGGAGAAAGTATTTCTGAAGTGATGATTTGTGATTTGCTGACCAAGGGCTTTATTGAGACAAGAAACATGAAATACATTATGGATTTTACTCCCTTCCGGAAGTTCTAGTTCACATGCTACTTCTCCAACCTTCCGCACTACCTTGTATGGCCCATAGTACCTTGGTTTTAATTTTTCTACTCCATTCTTTTTGAGAGATGTTTGTTTATAGGGTTGCAACCTTAAATATACTAAATCATTGACCTAAAAGATTCTTTCTTCTCTATGTCTATCAACATATTGTTTTTGTTGATTTTGAGCAACCTGCAAATTGTCTTTCAAAAGCTTTAAAATTTATTGGCTCTCTTCCACCCAATCTTTAGCCTTTGGGTCTCTACTATCACCAAATATAATTTCAGCAAATGTAAGTGCATCATAACCATATAATGCTTTGAAAGGAGACATCCCTATTGACATGTGATAAGTGGTGTTGTAGCAAAACTCACCCAAGTGTAGCCATTTTGCCCATGCTTTTTGCTGCTCTCCCACATAGTTTCTTAGGTACCCTTCCAACCATTGATTCACCCTCTCTGTTTGTCCATCAGTTTGTGGATGATATCTGGTACTTGGAGTCAATTGAGTGCCCACCAATCTAAAAAGTTCTTGCCAAAAATCACCCATGAATCTACTATCTCTATCACTGACAATGGTCTTGGGGAGCCCATGCAATCTAAAGATTTCTTTGAAAAAAAATCAGCCACTCGTGCAGCACTAAAAGATTATGTAACAACAAAAAAATGAGCAAATTTTTTCAACCTATCCACTACCACATAGATGCAATCCTTACCCAAAGATTTAGGCAAACTGGTGATGAAATCCATGGAGATATTGTCCCATTTTTGCTCCGAAATTGGCAAGGGTTGTAATAGGCCAGATGGACATGTAAGTTCTGATTTGTTTTGTTGACATACCTTACATTCATTCACATATTTCTGAACATCTTCCTTCATCCCTTTCCAAAAAAACCTTTGCCTCAATTGTCTATAAGTTTTGAAGATCCCCGGATGGCCCGCTAGTGGGGAATCATGTGCTTCTTGCAAAATTCGGTACTTGAGCTTTGAGTTATGAACTAAATAAATTCTTCCCTTATAATATATCAGCCCATTCAAAATCCTGTAGTTATCATTCCCTTTGATTCCATCCAACACATCACAAGCAAATTTGTCTTTAGCATATTCAACTAGTAGCATGTTTTTCCAATCCTTGGCAATGTCCATGAGAGAAAAAGAAGGTCTTCTTGACAAAGCATCTGCTACTATCTTATTCTTTCCTTTGACATATTCAATATCAAAATCATAATCTTGAATCTTGTTTATCCACTTTTGTTGCCTTTCATTTAGATCTTTTTGGGTGAGAAAGTGTCTTAGACTATTGTGGTAAGTTTTCACCACAAACTTGCTGCCCACTAAGTATTGTCTGAATTTGTTTAATGCATGCATAATGGCCAACATTTCTGTATCATAGATGGAGCAAAGTTTTTCATAAGGCTGCAACTTTCTGCTCTCAAAGGCTATGGGTTGTTGGCCTTGCTTTAGGACAACCCCTATTCCTCCACCTGAAGCATCACATTCCACAACAAAAGGTTTAGTAAAATCAAGAAGTGCAAGTATGGGACAACTACTCATTACCTCTTTCATTTTTTGGAAGGCCTTTTCATCCTCTTCATCCCACTTGAAAGCATCCTTCTTAGTCAAATCAGTGAGTGGAGAAATCAACTTGGAGAATCCTTTCACAAATTTTCTATAGTAGGTGCATATGCCAATAAAGCCTCTCAATTCGGTAATATTTTTTGGTGATGACCATTCTAAGATAGCCCTGATTTTTTCCATGTGTACCTTCACCCCTTCTTGCCCAATAATGTGCCCAAGATACAGTAGTTCTTTCATCCCAAATTCACATTTTGATAACTTAGCAAATAAGGACTCTTCTTGCAAAATTCTCAACACAGTCTCTAATTGTTGCAAATGCTCTTCCCATGTTTTACTGTAAATGAGAATGTCATCAAAGAAAACCCAAACAAACCTTCTTAGTTGCTTGCAAAAGATCCTATGCATGCATGCTTGAAATGTGGCTGGAGCATTAGTTAACTCAAAAGGCATGACAAGAAATTCAAAGTGGTCATAATGACATCGAAAAACAGTCTTTGGCACATCTCCATCTTTCATTCGAATTTGATGATACCTTGATCTAAGGTCAATTTTGGAGAAGTATTTGGCCCCATGTAGCTCATCCATGAGCCCATCAATCCTAGGAATAGGATACCTATTCTTGATAGTCTTTTTGTTCAAGGCTTTAAAATCTATGGACATTCTCAATGTTCCATCTTTCTTCTTCATTAGCACTACTGAAGAAGCATAAGGGCTAGAGCTTGGTCTAATGAGTCTCAACTCTAAGAGTTCTTTGATAGATTTCTCAATCTCATCTCTGAAATTTTTAGGATGTCTATAAGGTGGTATTCAAATGGGTGAAGTTCCTTCCTCCAAAACAATGTTGTGCTCAACCCCCTTATCTGGTGGTCTACCATGTGGAAGGTCTCTAAAAACTTTTTCATATTTTGCAAGAGTCTCTCTATCTCCTTTGGGTGTTCAACAATCTTTATATTTGGCTTGGGAGATGTAATATGACATTCAACAACCCATTATATGTCCACATGCCTCAATATAGATCTCATACTATTGCAAGTTACTACTTGATTGGGATAAGTGTGCTGTCCTCTCACCACTCTTAGTACTCCTTTGGAATTTTGGAATTTCATTTCCGGAATTTGATAATTTATTGTATGTTCTCCTATTGAATATAACCATTGCACTCCCAAAACCATATTAGTATCAGCAACATCAACCACATAAAAACTATCTACAAAAGTATAGTTACCTACGGTGACTTGCAGCTTTGGTACCAATGTTTTGCATTGCATTGTGTTGTGATCGGGAATGACAATTGTGAAGCCATCAAATGGTTCAATAGGTATCTTTCTTTTCTCCACCATCTCTGCATCAATGAAGTTATGGGTGGCTCCTCCATCTACCAAAACTAAAATTCTTTGCCCTAGTACCACACCCTTACATCGGATAGTATGATAGCGAGGTACTGCTGAAAGTACTGCCATTCTTGCCTTGTCCGGTGAAGGTTGATTTTCTTCTTGTATTTGCTCTTCTACTGCTGTCTCATATGCCTTCTC
Source organism: Larix kaempferi (assembly GCA_027924585.1). Classification (NCBI taxonomy): domain Eukaryota; kingdom Viridiplantae; phylum Streptophyta; class Pinopsida; order Pinales; family Pinaceae; genus Larix; species Larix kaempferi. The sequence goes on from BSBM01000018.1 coordinate 3,257,042, forward strand.
TTGATCTGAAATATGTCCATCTTCATCCATGCCCCCATCATACCCATCATTATCAGAAAATACTTCTATGTATTGAGCCTTTCCTTTAGTACATTTGTGCCCCAGTGTCCATGGTTGAAAGCATGTGAAGCACAATTTCTTTTTTCGAAGTTCATCCCTGTTTAGTCATTCCTTTTTATTCATTTCAAATGAATCATTTTGCCAAGGTTTCTTATCATATGCATCCCTTTCCCAATGTTTCTTTTCAAATTTGAAGTTAGGCTTGGGAGGAAATCTCATTATAGGAAGCACATTTTGGAGATCCCTAGTCAAGCTTATTGCATCTTTTAATGTAGTTGGCTTGTGGGCTTTGACCAAACCTTTTAAAGGTTCCGCCAAATTTTCAGTGAACAACAATACCAACATTCCCATAGATACATCAGCCACCTTGACTGATAATTTTTGAAAGTCCAACATATATTCAGTAGGGGTCCCAGTTTGCTTCAATTGAGCTAGTTCTTTGAAAGACAATTCTGGATCTTTTTGTTCAAATCTTTCTAGTACCCTGTCAACAAATTCTCCATATGTTTTAACCTGATCATGAACTAAGGTTTTCAACCCATGAAACCACCATTCATTGGCATCTCCTTCCAAATGCAAAATGGTCATTTTTAGTGCATCCTCTTCCAACATAGGATTCAGCTAAAAATACACATCCAATTTTTGCATCAAAGTGTCAGCAGAATTTTGAGAAGAACCATCAAAAGTAGGAAGTGACATTTTTCCAATAGCACTATTTAATTCTTTGTTTTGGAATGGACTCCTATTGTCTTTCCTCCTTTTCATTTTATGTATAGCATCAATATAGTCACTGAATGGTAAACATCTTTTACAATCTTCACTCAACCCATTCCAATCAGTTGCTAGTTTAATACTACCCACCTGAATGCCAGGCTCTTATTTGGGTATGATAAATTTAGGTGCAGTATGCCTTTATGTGATTTGAAATTCATCAAGTCTATTATGTGGTCCCGTGCTTGAAAAAATATACTCACTCCTTTTTATCTTTTCCCCTGAGTGTGAACCACTGTTATCTCCTATCACCCCTTTGCTTCCAAGTTGGCTGACCAACAATTCCAATACTTGCATCAATTTGTTACCCATTCTTTCTATATTGGTGGAAATTTTAGAGAAACATGGTTCTAAGGTTGCAATAAGTTGCTCCTGATGTCTTAATTTTTCATCCTCCTCTCTACCCGTGGTTTTAGAAAAAAACTCTTTTTCTTCTACTACCTCTTCTTCAACAAAAACTTCTTCAATTACTGGTTCAAAGGGTGGTGGTTTATTTGTTTGGCTTCTTGTTAATACCATCAGGTGCCAAGACCATGCTCTGATACCACTTGTAATGACCATTTTTCAAAATTTTATGAAAATGCCCAATTTTCCAAATTTTTCCCAATTTCGACCTTTGACTAGTTTTGTTGTTTTGGCCTCCAAATTAACCCAAATGCTCCCAAATATTCTGTAAGGGTATATGAATGATATTTAGACTTTAATATTAGGTTCAGGGATGATTTATAACCCTCAAAATACTTCTGCAAACTTGATTTATATTCTGGTCAATGTATGAGATTTTAACTAGTAATTTGTGCATCAAATCCCCCCTGAGTAACACTGAAAATGGCCTCCCAAATACTTCCAAACTCCCTCGAATTTATGAACAGAGGTAGGGAATGTATTAAGGATGTTATTAAGGTCTCATGTGCACCATTAATTGATTATTATATCTGTTCCAACCCTCTCCTATTCAGCTGCAAAAATCACCCATTCAACCCTTGGGAAAATGGCACTATTTCTTTTCCCAATGCAATTAAACTGAGTAAAAATACTTCAAATGCTCAAGTACAGCACATGAAACTTGTAAAATACATCATGGCAATTTATTAATCACAAATGTATCAGAGAATCATCCATTCATTCGAAATCATTAACATTATAATGATATACATCAATGTAGTGGGGAAATGGACATTGTTTGCTCATTAATCAACATTTTTGCATACAATCAGTGGGTATTTCGACCTGAGACTTTCTGAATATGAAGAACAGAGGATATGAAGCTATTACAATCAGAAATACATCATATGAAGCTTTCCCAATGAATACAAGAGCTCACAAAAAATGCCCTCCCTCAAGGAGCATGAATATGCCCTTCAAAACTGGAAATGGTTGAGAGATGGTGCTGCACTAAACAAAACCATGAGCTGCCCTGTAGCTGATACCTACAAATAAAGCTCCATTAAAGATCCATGAAAGGCCTGAGTGGCCTCTCCAAACACCAACTTGGACGGGAATCTTTCACCCTCAAAATTGGCCATGGCAAGAAATTAGTCATCCACTAGCTCTCTCTTCACAAATGCAATTTTTCTCAAATGATCAAAAGCCATTCTCATACTTGATTTCTACGTTTTATAACCAACATTAGCCTTCTAAGGGTCGAAATCCTCTCATTAGCTTCTAGAGATTTCTACTTAGGAAATATTCCACATTTGTCACTTGTCTCCTAGTTTCCAACCTTCCATCTTCTCTCAAATTCGAGTAGGAGTCTCTTGGGCTTCTCCAACTCCATGAGCGCCTTCCTTGAGCCTATTTTTGGGGCTGACATGTCATGATTTTCAGATGTCAGAAGTCAGATCTGAATTTGGTCATAGATGTCATAGATGCTTCATCATTGTTGTCATAAGACTAGGGAATCTAGCCCAAGTGTTCACTATCCTCCAATTTGACTCTTCCTCTTCCATGGAGGTTACCATTCCATCCCATTTCGACCTAAGATGCTTCATGCCATGTGTATGCCTTACCAACTCACCCAATAATATTTGTCTTCCCATGGATTCGAAATGGCAAGTGAGATTTGCCACGTGGTAGTGAGAAATCAAGCTAGTGTGGGTTTCACATCCTCCAAATGTCCTCAAAACCATTTGCCACCTATAATTCCTCTTGGATTCATTTATTCAACTTATTTATTAAATACTTGGACTATTCTAATGTATAAACATTATTCCTTTGCTTCCTTATTACAATTCCAAATGTACCCATTCAACCTAGGGAACTTGGTATGATTGATGGGGATTGTCTACTATACAATTATTTGAATGGGGACATTACATATCTATATTGTCAGAAGACGTGTTAATTCTTGATACGATGAGAGTTATTGATAACCAGTTACTTTCCTTGGTTTATTAGTGATTTTCATAAGATTAATTCATATAGTGACAAGTCTGTTCGCCTTTACATGGTTGCAAAGCATGTAAAGTTTTTATTGTGGACTTGAAATCCTCAATGAGAAGAAAGAAACATATATGGGTTTCCCACTGTATCTTCCATTCTTGAAACAAGCATAACGAAGATTCACCACTCCTACTCCTATTGTGTTGTAAGTCTGGATTTTTATTGTGGTTTGTTGTGAACTATCTATATTGTAAGAAGACATATGAATCCTTGATATGGTGAGAGTCATTGATAACCAGTTACTTTCCTTGGTTTATTAGTAATTTTCAAAAGATTAGTTCATGTAGTGACAGGTCTGTTCGTCTTTACATGGTTGAGAAGGATGTAAAGTTTTTATTGTGGACTTGAAATCCTCAATGAAAAGAAAGAAACATATTTGGGTTTCCCACTGTATTTTTCATTCTTGAAGCAAGCATAACGAAGATTCATTTACAACTTAGATTGTGGCACTATCAAGAGCTGGTCCATGAATGAGTTCTATACCTGTACTTGTATATGGAGATTCCTAAATTTATTGCTACATCACATGGCATGAAAGCAAACTTTTATTCACAAGTGGTTTGTGCACTTTAGGAGCTATTATAATAATTGTTTTCATTGATATTATTGTAGAAATATTTTTTCAAATTACTTATATATTCCAGATATAGTAGTAATCTATAGTGTTGAGATTACTACTACATAGATTGTGAGAAAAACAATTGTAGTTGACTCAATGTGTTGATGAACTTAACATTATTTTTTGTTATAAGTTGACTGCCTATGTCTTTGTAATCTGAGATTGTTACAAACTTTGCTATTTTCCTACCAGTATCCTTCACTACCTGTGTCTCTGTTTTTGTTCCTTCTAACTTTCCTCTTTTCCTACTAACGTTCATTTTTGCCCCTCATGAAACAAATACTAGTTTTAATAATTGTTAGAATTTCCTTCACAAAACAAAATAAATTATTGACTTGCTGACTAAATAACTCAAACGCCACTTTACACATTCGAACACAATCCAGACCAATGTAAAAATAAACATCACACCTACATCACACTTACATTCCACGATATTCATCCTACCTAAACTTCCATACCCTACAATGTCTCTTTTGGCATGGCGAAAAGTAGCGTTCCATTCCCTTTGCATTTCTCAGCTCTCATTTTCGAATTCCGAGTAAATGATTTCGTTGTCCTCTTCAGAGTCTAAAGTGGAGTTCTTCGTACAGAGAGGCCCCAAACTGTCCCCGATGCGAGAAAGCAGTAGTTAAAGACGAGAAATTCGTTGCTTCAGGCATCAACTTGGAATATTGAAAGCGAAGTAACCCACATTGGAGCAGGGAATGGAGAATCCATTTACTTTGAAAGTGGGGCAAGTGATGACGGGCTTTGGAATAGGGTGTGGGATTGGCATCGGTGTTGGCCGGCCTTTAAATTTAGGTATGGTTTTTCTATCTGCAAATCCATTTTGTTTTATGTTGTTTTTGATTCTACAAATTGGAATTTGGACACCTGTTGCACATTGTGCAAAGGGAGCAATGGCAGCCAATGCAAATGGCAAGGATGCAAATAGTAATTCTCTTTGTCCTTGCTTTCTAGGGTTCCTGGTCAGCTGGGCTTGTTCTAAGAAGCTTATATAACTTAAAAAATGGTTTATTGTTTTCTCTTTTATTCTGTACACGCTTATATCTCTAGTGCTACGCCCCTAGGCTTCTCGGGTCTCACTAACAGGTCTCCAAAGAGGAAAATTCAATACTTATTCAAATTTAAAAAAATGGTTTATTGTCTTCTTTTGTATTCTGTTCACGCTTATATCTCTAGTGCTATGCCCCTAGGCTGCTCGGGTCTCACTAACAGGTTTCCAAAGAGGAAAATCCAATACTTTAAGTAATTCAAATTTTACGACTTAGAAGCATTTCGAATTTTATGACTCAGAAGCAGTTCAGTTATCATGAGAGCATCCTTTGAACAATAATTGAAGCTATTATGTTTTGATTTTGAGCTGGCGAAGCTCAGGAAGTTAATTCTGTGCTTATTAGGCATCATGTTCTCACCACGGCCGGCAAGAGTTGCACCAGGTCCCTTACGGATTTTTTATTGTCGCAGCTCACCTGCCTATGATTTCGATCATATTGATCCCGGTGACCTGGGGCAATCTTCAAATCGCTGTCCCATTAAGGGAAGTGAACGAGATTGCCCCGTCACTGTGTCGCAGGAGGTCCCTTTAATCTTTTGTTGGAGGTTTTGCACAGCTTTTAGCCTTTTAGGTGCAACCAATCAATTTCACTCAATTTTAGGCACTTTTTACATCGGAACAGATAGGTCACACACTAGGTGCTGGTCTACATTTGAATCTGTTTCTATGGACTGCCATATGCTCCTTCTGGGTTCAATGTCGAAGAACAATCAAATTCGAGAGAATTAAAAATAAATACCATGGGTTTGGGTTAAAAGCATGTTCTTTTCAAATTGCTGTGGTTCATTTTGATCAATATTTTGTTCTCTGCTGTTCATATTTGCTGGTTTTAGTGGCTTTCTGACATCAAGGAAGATTATGCTGAGAGATTATTTTGCAAATGATAAATTATTGTGAGATTGTAATGTGTACATCGATTCAGGGGCGATACCAGTGATTGACCAAGTTATGAGTGCAACCAGAGGCGCAACTGTTGCTTTTTCTGGTGTCGGACACCATATGAACAGCTTTGTAAGAATCATCAGGCATTGTATTTATTTATAATTAGCTCATAGTCTGTCATTAGTTCAAAATTTAGTTTATCTTTGCAATCCTTATTCATGATCACTACATGTCATGAGTATTTGTCTTCATTTCTGTTTTTTCACAGATCAGTAGGCTGGGCGTTAAGGGTGTTGAAGCAGGTGTTGGTTGTGGAGTAGGGTTTGGTCATGGCTTTGGGGCTGGTGAGCACAAATTTGTTTCGAAACAAATAGAAGAGCAAACTATACTAAATCATTTTTTTTCTTTTCTATTATTATTATTATTATTTTGTGTTATGATTCAAATTACCCAAAACAATACAGTAAACATGGAGTAGACCAAATATGTAGATGGGAAGCGTGACTCCCAAGAATAATAGTGATAGTAAGTTAGATATTAGGAGAAGCACTCTCGGTAAACCCAAAGATATCCACATACAATGATCATATACCACTGTGTCATGTATGTATAAATGACTATAATAATCTCATGCATATACCAGTTCTTACTCATTACTTGTGTAGACCCACTTCCAGGCTGACCTATTAAGTAATACAAAGTAACTACTTATAAGTTATATTGGCTAGAGTGCAATAACATTCCCTTCTCTTTTGAAATGCTTCATCTTCAAAGCATAGGATGGAACACATTTTTAGGATTTTTTAAAGTTGGCATTGACTTTCCATTCGTTTTGATTATCTATACATTCATAAGAAATTTTTATCTTTATTAATGATTTATTCTATGCAAATAATCCCCAAAATAATATTTTATATGTTGGATTCTGAAGGTCCTTTAGATGCTTAATTAAAGAGTGAAAGGAGCTCTAAATGAATAGTTGAATAGTTGATGAGGCACAATACTTGCTAAGGTTTTGCAAAATGTGTAGTAAGCTAAGTGGGTTTGATTATGGGGAAAAATTCTATGGTTAAATTCACTTGCAGCAGAGGAGTCCTGGGATGGGTGACCTTCCCACAAAGGGTTACTGGGTGCAAGCTTCAGAGGTGATGATTGATGTTATGTGATTCATTTCACTAGTTTCAAACCCACTTTTTCAACCCTGTGAGCAGCATTCTAAATTGTAATGAGTATGATTTGTAGACTTTAGACTATAGAGTCTAGATAGGCTATAGTACTAAGTAGGGTGACGAGGCACTTATTTTGCATGTAATGTTTACATATCATCGATGACTTTCTTTTTTGCTGTATTTCCAAATGTGAAATCCATGAATGGCATTCTGAATTTTTGTGTCGTTTTGTTTTCATGCACACACATAGGTATATTTTTGTTGTATCTGGAATGGACATATCTGTTCCTATATCCATATCTGTGAAACATAGTGTGAGAACAATGAGTAATAATCCAAACTGCAGTTCAACTAGTCAATAAATGCTATCAAACACTGATTTGTGGGAATTTTTGACTTAGCAGGTTCTTGAGAAATATTCTATGCCCTAGACTCTATGACTTGAATCATAATATGTTGTCGATAAATACCCTCGAGCTCATGTGACATTGAAGTAGATGTTGTTCACTTGTGCCTGCAATGGAGCTTGTTGTTAATGTTACTCGCACTGTTGTTGATGCAGACATTTGATGGGAGATTGTTCGCTAAAGACGGACAGGTGTAATGTCAGAATTTCAAATGAATACTGCGACAAACAATGAGCTTTTCCCTTAGAACTATCTTCATCACTGTCTGACAAACTTGCCATTTTTTACATCATCACCTCCCACAAGTCCATTTACAGCCTTTGCTATTCTTCCGTAAGCTTTGTATAAGAAAAAACTTGTGACACTTTGCTCTCCGGCTAAGGTTTTTTAGGTGGACATGATGATGTGACTAATTAGCACTACTTTCGCCTACAAATATTTTGCTGATAAATTCTCTTTATTTCAAATGGAGATGAATTGGTTAAATTTTAAATGGTGGTGAGATTTTGCCGGATGCTATGTTATTGGATACATCTAGGCTCCCGTGGATATGTCATACCTGTATCCTGCATGGATATGGGCCAGATATGACTCTTATACAGGCATGATATGACCCATATACATATTCATGTCAAATATGGTTGGGATACGTATCAGATGCAATTGAGCCATAACCATCCCCACTTCCACCCCTTCTCCCTCGTGAAAAACCAAAAAAAACGAACCAAAACTGAAAAAACCCTTGCTTACCTTATAAATACCTGTTGGGCGCCTCTTTTGAACACATTGACATAAGTAGAGGTTTTGAGCAAGCGCAAGGTTAGATTGTAATTTCTGCAATAAAATAATTCTGGGTGTCTTGTGAAGGTTTAAAGGAAGTTTTTCAAGCATTCTTTTTTGAGCTTATTATTCACGTGGGTGCTGCAACAAAAGGGCTGTGCGGTTTTGGAGTGCTTTCACAGAGTTTGGGAGTGTTTTTTGAGCTGTGGGGGTTGCAACAACAGTGCTGCACATTTTTTTCAACTGTGGGCTCATATTTCGGGTTTGTTATTAAAGTTTTTGACCTTCGCTAAATATTGTGGCCTTTGCTGTTTTGGATTTGTGTGTGCTGTATTTTTGCGGTTTTGTCTGCCTTTTTTGTTGTTTGGGTTTTCTATTATATTTTTAGGTAGATAATCTTATAGGTCTTTGAAGGCTTTTATTGGCTATTATTTGGCTGTTATGCCAAATATTATGCCCTCACTGACAAAACAACAGGGAAATTGATGGTTTTGTTTGCTGTTTTGTCATTTTTTTTATTGGAAATTTGAAAGGGCATTTTGTGGGCTAATTATTTTGGTGGGATGATGTTTTTCTACTTTGTGAGTTGGTTTCGATATCCTTTTCTGATTTGTTCATTTTTCGATGTCTTTTTTCCATTGAGGACATTTTTTTTTTCTGGTTAATTATCATGGTCACACTAGCTAATGCCGAGAATCAAGTCATCTATGTTAAAGTTAAAACAATGAGAAGGAATGACCTTTAATCTCCACTTTGTGAGAGTACTGTATTGTTGTGGGAAAGATTCCAAGAGTGGGTTCGCATGGGTTTGCCATGAGTGCAAAAAAAGGTTATACACTTGGGTGAAATCTTGTTTTTGTGACATCCAATGAACTATAGTGAAATTATGCCCTGGCCCACAGTGAGATCTCATCCCACTCCAACGTGATTTCTTGATGATGTACTCAACATAAAGGAGTTGAAACATTGAATAAAGACTATAAACATGTTATTCCTTACTCTGAAAACTTATATACATTAGCGGGTTGGTACTTGGTAAAAGCCATAGTCTTGTTCCATTTCCAGTCTCGCCACTAGGCTTGGAGAGCTCGAAGGCCCAACTTGATGAAGAGCAAATCAAAGATCAAACTTTTGACCCTATCAAGCATTATTTTGTCAAGATTTGTTATTACATACTTGGCCTTTAGCTTTGGCAATGACAACCAATCCCTTGCCTGGGCTATACGGATCTAGCATTGTAACAATTCCTTTCCTATAGAACATGAGCATTGAAAACTAGGGGGTCTCGATGAGGATTTTCCCTTCTTATATTAGGAGGGGCGACAACTAGTTGCAGTGGTCGTTAAAGGAAATTCCAACTCTTAAAGATTGCTCTCCTGAAGATAGGAATGGATTTTGATCGTATCTTAGGTTTTCCAATTTCTTTGGGCCATAAAAGAGCCTTTGATCTTAATCATCGAAGGGTAGTGACAAGGGATTGAAAATTGAGACCTTGATAGAATTTTTTGCCTAGAGGGCTACCAAGGAAACATAGTTTCTCAAAAGCACCTTCAGGGCTTCTTTTCCTTCAAAATCCTAAATCAACCATTTACATAGCGTTTGGGTCCTAGGAATGTTTACGAGTTTTTATGATTCTTGTACCATCCCAATCTCTTGGGGTGCAAGAGCATAGTTCCCAGTTGACCTTGCGGAATCCTTTGTCTCCATAATTGTTGGCCTAAAGAATTCTTCTTAAGGCCTTTTCTGGCTTTTGATAAGTATTCATGGGTGGAAGCTAGCATGATAAATTGTAGACATGAGTGGTTGCAAGCACTTTAGTACAAATATGGAATTTCGTTGCTAAACCTAAAGGTTTAGGTTTTTTCTTTGGTTGCAAGTCTCTTATATTTGATCTTTTTGTATATTTAGTTTTGCACACTAAAAATTTGTGTTGATAAATTGAATGGTATTGAGATTGGAGATTGTTCAGTGTTCTTGAATATGCGTGTTTATGACTTCTAATTACATAGAATTTTGTATTATTAAATAGAGATATTTTTTCTATGTCAGGGTATATTTTCTATTCAAATCAGGCTCCTTGAATTCTTAAGGGTCTCAATTTGGTTGATGCTTCTTGCTATCCGTTGCTCTTGCAAATCAATACGCCATCTGGTAAAAAAGATATAAGACATGGGTTGATAATGTCCATTGAGATTTAATCACTTGTGGAACCATCCTGTATGAAATTGTGTCCATGTCTTTTACTTGCATGCTTTTTATCCTCTCAGCCCGACTCATATTTTCCAGTCTAGTTCTCAAGGGTTCGTTCTCATTTTTTCTTCACTATCAATTCTGTAGTTGCTTTGCAAGCTAAATAATAGTTTCATTCTAATCCCATAGGGATATGAATACCATACACAAAAGTTGAAGTTTTTTGCAGGCTTGTGAAGGCAAGGTAGCTCTAATATCTAGTGCAACAAGTAGCTTAGGAAGGGCATTGGAATCTCCCAAATTAAGCCTTGAGGTTTGATACATAGGGAAAATTGTTTTGTCATTCAATTATGATATACAATTTGGGGTGTGCTGTGAGAGTGGGAGATAGAAATCTGGTTACAGGTCCGCGACTCCAGTGGAGGACTTCCCCCTTTCAGCTCCGCCAGGGGAAACACTGACAGTAACATAATTACTAGCCATGTTCAGGGCATACCAGGGGTTCCCCGAAAACGTAAATAACGACCATGGAAATTAGTCCCACGGATATAGCCTTGGAGCGAGACTACACATTTTGGGCATCGCAGGTAAAAAGCTTGTTGCGGAGGGTTCAACTCCTCAAAGATGAAAATAAACAGCTCCACTTGGAAGTATCTGACCTCAAACAGTTGGTCTTGGAAATGAAAAATCAGGAAAACGTGCACACCCTATTGCGGATTCCCCCATGCTCCAAACAGAACTCTTGAATATCAAAAGCTTGCAAGAAGAGATGCGATCACAACAAGCCCTTTTTAAACCAGTGTGTCAAAACCCAACATTATGATTTTTTTTTTAATTGCAAAGCAATAACTATATTTCAACATAGGACATCCAATTTCTAATTCTTCTTTTCCAATAACCATATATGATCTCTCTATATATTAAAAGCAAGAACTATATAAGAACTAGAATTCCCAAATTTGAATTCCTTTCTTTTCAACAACTATATACAACTTATATATATGTATAACAATCCTTTTTTTTAACAATTATATATACATAACTCTTATATATATTTTTGAAACAATAACTATAAAAAAATAATTTATAATATTAATTCTATTTTCATAGAACACATTTAACATGGTTATGCCGTTTTAGCTAAAATCCATCTTAATTATAGTTATACATATCTCCGAAAGACATTTCACATCTACGTGGAAACATAAATCCCAACCATAAACCCAAGTCAATATAAATATATATATATATATATATACTTTTAAATAGACCAATTGCTAAACTGAAGCTAAATTCAATAAGGCCGTTATATATAAAAAGAATTAGATACATACTAAGTAGTTTAAACCCAAGACGAGCATGAAATGTTTGAATAGATTCATACTAACCAAAATTCGAAACAGTCGATGGGTATAAGAATAGATCCATGTTAACTAAACCGTTGAGCCATACCATTATAATTCTCTTACAATGGATACAATAAACAACAAGCTGATTAACATTGATAAAATCGAGGTCGAATTCCCCCATGGACAAGCGTCGATATTGTATTAAAAACAATAGGTTGTCATTTAGTTAGCATTAAAATTACTGATGATGTTAGGGGATGAGATTACACGTGAGCAATTACTACTAATCAAGTGTGAGCTGCAGAAACACTCTGGATAGATCTAACAGAGAACAGAGGTTTGAGCATCTGTGGGGTGCGATGTTCCCCATTAGAGCTGCCGAGCATGAAAACATTAGAGTAAAACAACAAAAGAAAGAGACGGAGCTTAAGAGAAGACTATACGTACGCAGTCGAACTGCCATAGTGAAATATGCGGGATTACTGTTAATAAACATCCTCTTCGATCTGAGTAAGATCCTAGTCAAGTAAGACCATTACATGGTCTTTAAAAAAAACCTATTTGCTTCCGCCCAATCTGAATAAGATCGGAGCCAGAGAAAAAACCATTTCACAGTTTTAAAGGAACATTATTATTTAGCCTCGATCTGTGTAAGATCCGAGCCAAGTGAAACGGCTACACAGTCTGCATACTCTGGATAAGATCGGAGCCAGAGAAAAAACCCATTTCACAGTTTTAAAGGAAATTTATTTAGCCTCGATCTGTGCAAAAGGAAAATTAAACTTTATGCAAAGGATCCGAGTCATACATATATAAAAAAAGGATAGTGATCGATCACGATTTTAAAACTAAAAAAAACGTTTTACAGAGATCTAAAACTAGTTTGAATAACTAAAGGATCCCTCAGTAAAAAAAGACATGCAACGCAACACAGCATTGGTTATCTTCATAGAAGAGATTACCTAGCAGGTATTACTTAACTTCACAAGCAGCCTCAGAAATTCAATCATTTTATTGCTCTGTGTGGACACAATGTTTTTGCAAATCTTGAGATACAAAAGTTTAACAGGGATTCAAAAGTTACCCTTCAGAAACCCTATGAAGTAGATTGAAGTTCAGAAAAACCCTTGATTTTATCGAATATATTGATTTCAACAGGCCTCTATAGAGTTCCACATCATGGATAGAAAACCCGTTCATTCTTTGCAATTTCCTCCATCATAACATAGATTGATAAAAAGGGAAATCTGAGGATATATTCATTCCGAATAAAAATAAATAGAACTCGACGTTTTTATAAACAGAGAATCCGATGACGCATTCATTCTGAATAAAATAAATAGAAATCTATGTTTTTACAAAACAGAGAATCCGATGACACATTCATTCTGAATAAAAATAAGTAGGAATCGACGTTTCCAGAAAATAGAGGATCCGATAACACATTCATTCTGAATAAAAATAAATAGGAATCAACGTTAATTTCTTATAGTAATGTTAACAAGAAAAATAAACCCGAGACAATACTGCTATAGCTCGATCCATAAAATTTCAGGAAGAAAAACAATAATCCTTATCATAAAATTATTATTCTAAACAATCGCAAGACACTTACTTGAGGCAATAAGGAAAGAGTTCTTGGAGAATTCAGCTCCTCCCAACCATAGGAGAGAGCAACTCGTTGTTCGCTCAACTCTACCCCCGAGCTGGATCACCACCATGCACTAGAACGTAAACAATCACTTCCTCGCGGCACTCTCTTCCAGAGTACGTAACAAGTAAAGATGGACCTATGGAAAGAGAGAACACTCAATTCGTTCCTCTATGCACAACACGGCGTCCCATGCTATCTCAGTGCACTATTATATATAGTTTTGCCCAGGTCTTATGCCATCCCAATCAAATCTCCAATCAATCCATAAATCCCTATGATTTAGGATCTTGTTTGGTGGTTGAGTTTTAGATTGGATTTGATTGGTAAAGATTTCTCTAGCTTGCTTACACATGTTCTCTTGTGCCATGGTGGTTCCCTCATTTAGCTGAACACTCCAAGTGCCATTTTTATTTTATTTAATAAAAAAAAATAGTTTGTTGTGCAAAGTGTCACTTTGTGTTTTTGAGTTTTAAATAACTCTTACAGAACAATAATTGTCACAAAATAAATAATAAAAACAAATAATAATAATATTTTTGAGGTATTACAAAGAGACAGAAGCACAACAACAAACTTTGAACTCTTGGTTGGAAGTGGTCTGAAAAAGGGAGCACCCCCCATTCAATGTGGTCGAAGGAGTGATACAAACCAAGCTGAATGAGGAACGTCTCTGTTGAACTCAGGCGATTAACCTTAGAGTGCATGGGTTGCCATCTCCCACGACCCCGTTGGATCCCCTATAGATTGCTATTGCTTTCCTTCATGACACCCTGGATCTAAAGGACATGTCTATTGACTGGGCGTGGATGGAGCCCAACTCCACACTCTTCCTCCACTTTCGGGCACTGGAGGATCGACTTAGAGCCCTCTGGGCTAAGAGAAGGTTGACTTCGCTCCCCCCCACACGAAAGATCTTCCTAGATCCTGACCTCACCAAAGCTCGATAGGCAGAGTTCAAGCAAGCTAGAGATCAGGTCACAGCTGCACGGGAAGAAGGAAAGTGGGCAGTTATCCGCGATCTTAAAACAATTATCCATGACTCGGCCCTTTAGGGATACTCCCATTCTTGGGCCAAATGACTATCCCATTCAGTTGGTGGATAGGTTAGGGGGGCTGGCCCACCATCTCCATTGGCTGCTGGAACTGTAATGGTATGTTTTGGTCTTCACTAGGCACACCTCGGGATGCTATAGGGTCCTGTGACCTTCTTTTCCTTACAGAGACACGTACGAGCTCCGTACGGACACCGACCCCAATTCAGGGGGGCAGATAGGAGATGTTTGGGGGGGGTCACTTGTCTTGTATGAGACACCCTCGAAAGTCGAGTTACGATATTGTCATCAGCTGAGAACGCTAGATATTTGTGAGTCTGGATCCATTAGAACATTACCCTGTTTCGAGATAGCTATATCGCAGTGTGTTACTTCCCCCCAACTTCATCTCACTTGCACTTCATGGTGAGTCCGAGGGTGACCCCTTCCTTGATCTTTATGCATACATCTCACACTATTCTACTCTTGGGGAGGTCACCATGGATGGTATGTTTTGGTCTTCACTAGGCACACCTCGGGATGCTAAAGGGTCCTACGACCTTCTTTTCCTTACAGAGACACGTACGAGCTCCGTACGGACACCAACCCCAATTCAGGGGGGCAGATAGGAGACGTTTGGGGGGGTCACTTGTCTTGTACGAGACTTCCTCGAGAGTCGAGTTACGATATTGTCATCAGCTAAGAACGCTAGATATTTGTGAGTCTGGATCCATTAGAACATTACCCTGTTTCGAGATAGCTACATCGCAGTGTGTTACTTCCCCCCAACTTCATCTCACTTTGCACTTCATGGTGAGTTCGAGGGTGACCCCTTCTGTGATCTTTATGCATACATCTCACACTATTCTACTCTTGGGGAGGTCATTCTTTTGGGTGAATTCAATGCTCGTACCAGAAGCCTACATAGATCACTTCATGATTAAGCTGAGGATGCACTTTGCCTTCAAGAGTTAGAGCCAGAGTCCGTGGGCCTCCATAGATGTTTGTAGGATAGGAATGGGACCCTCACATGTTATGGGAGTCACCTTTTGCAGCTAGGGGAATCCCATAGCTTATTGATTCTGAACGGGTTCCCTTGCTTCCTAGGTTCAGGAGACTTTACTTGCTTCCCTCACAGTGGGGGAGCTAGTGTTGTGGATTATGTTTTGGCCAGCCAGGATCTCCTCCCACGCATCCAACACTTCTTTGTATCTCGCCTTCTTTTAGTAGACCATGCCCTTCTCACTTTTTTCCTCTCTACATTCCCCCCTCCTCCCTCCACCTCCCAACCTATTCCTCCTCCTGCACCCCCCACACCACCTTCCTTTTTGACAAAGATTACGCCGCCTCCTACATCACCTGCCTTAAAGAGTTACTCCCCCCCATTTCCCAGTTCAGATTAATGGCCACAACCATAACCAAATACGAGATACTCTCCACAATCCTTGAGGAAGCAACACTTGATTCCTACCCTCACTCTACTTGTCAACACACCCATAAATCCACCCCTGGCTCTTGCCCCATGAATCGTTGGTTTGATAATGAATGCAAATCCCTTCACAAACAGCTCCGCTTCACTCTCATACATGACCTCCCATCCTCCCCTCACCTCCGCATAGCCTATTGTAAACTCCTTCGTCATAAAAGGTGGGCTTTTCTTTCCCAAAGAAGAGGTGAACTTTGTGCAGCCCTTCGCCACTCAACAAAAGCATTCTCGCATGCCCTTTTTCCTAGATGCCATGTTATTCCATCTAACCTTGACCTTCAGACCATGTTCTCCCATACCACCTCCCTTTATGACATTCTCGGACAACCCCCAACACACATCCCCACTCCTTCTTCATGTCACCTTTTCTCTTAGTGGGATATCGGGAGAGTAGTCAAAGCTATGAGTAACAACAGAGCAGTGGACGAAGAAGGCTTTCAGGCCGAGTTCTTGAAGCATGGTATCCAGTCTCTTCAGTCCTATATTGCTGATCTCTTTAACCATGTGGTATGTTTCGGCTTCCCCCCTGCCTGGGCAAGACACATCATTCATCCGATCCACAAATCGGGGAGTAGTTCTGATCCGAACAACTATAGGACTATCATGGTGGGCCATACCTTCTCCAACCTTTACGCCACAGTCTTACACCAATGGCTTTCAGAGGAGCTAGAGAGACGACATCTCTGGGCTAGAGGACAAGTAGACTTCTGCTCAGACTACCAAACGATTGATCGTATCTTCACACTTCGAGCCATTATTGAGGAGGCCCCTTCATTGCTCTTTGAAAGTCTATTGTTGCTTTATAGACTTCCAAAAAGTGTTTGATACAGTGCCAAGAGAGGTACTATTCCAAAGACTTTGTGACATTGGCTTATCTGAGACCCTCCTGACAACCATCATGAGATTATATGAGTCAGTTTTGGGTTGCATTAGGATGGCACATGGCCTTTCGGATTTCATCCAGAGTACCATTGGGGTAAAACTAGGATGCCCTGCCTCGTCGACCCTCTTCAGGATTTACATTGATGAGTTGTAGTCTTTCCTCCATGCGCACATCCAGGAGGGCGATGGTTGCCTTCTACATCAGGTGCCGATCTTGCTACTCCTTTTTGCAGACGACTTGATCTTGTTGGCTTCTACTCCTAAGGGCCTGCAGAGGCAGATTGATGCCTTGGCCAACTTTTGTGACCTTCGACAATTGACGGTCAACCTAAGTAAAACTAAGATTATGATCTTCAATGCATCGAAGAAATATTTGGCAAACATACATTTCTTCAGAGGGGAAGAGATTGAGATCACCACTTCATACATTTACTTGGGAGTATAGTTCACAGGGCCTCATTTTGGTATGCATCAGGCCCTTCAGCCCCGACTCAGCAAGGTTATGGTTCCTTGGCCCTCATCGAGAGACAATGTTTCCAAAGTTAATTTAAGGACATCTCGGCCAAACTCTACCTCATGTAGGCGATTATTAGGCCCACAGTCCTCTATGGTTCTGAGATTTGGGGCCCAAGCTTGTTATAGATGGATTGGGCCCAGACAGAGAGAGTCCAAACCTTGCTTGTCAAGTGCATCATCCGATGCAAACGTACAGTTCCGCATCCCATTATTCAGGCAGAGTTTGGTGTCCATCCCTTCCGCCTCAAGGTCATCTTCCACTTAGTCTCCTTCCTTCACAGAATCAAAGATTTCAGACATTCAACCACTGGGAGAGACAAATACCCCTACCTTGCACTCTGTTCCTTGGAGGCCATCGCTTTGGCTCGCCCCTTTGCCTGAGCATGAGGTTGGTATTCAGAGGCATCTTGACTTCTCAAGTCAGTGACCATTCCCCCGAACGTCTTCCCCCATTTAGATTCTCCCATGATATGCCACACATCTCTTGCCGCCTACACATGTACTGAATCAGTCCATCAAAGAGGATATATATAGATTGTACATTCAGGTCACTTGGACTTTAGCTTCGACAAGTCTGGGCTCGAAGATGTCCTTCGACCTTGAACACTTCTTGGAGCTATAGGATGGCATCATCGTCCACCCCCTATACACATGCAGACATTGGATGCACTCTCTAAGGATTCTTTTGGGACAACTTCGGGTCGTATCTCATCGACTTTGGGTGGAGATCGACCATCATATACCATGATCTGATAAGATCTAGCAAGGGTGTCACCTGCAGGAGCCAGAAACAGAGGTGCACCTCATCTTTAGGTGCCTCCTATACTAAGATAACATGCACTTATGTCTTCTCCCACAATACCGTGCCTTATCACAGATTTATACATGTTTATGAGGACTTCTAACTGCTTGTATCTTTCTTTCTTTATTTTATTCTATATTAGGTTTAGCTCCGACATTATCTAGGAGTTGTGTTTGCACTCCCACATTGTACTCATATTGGTTGTATCCTTTTAGTCACATTGACCTACTTTGTGGTCATTCGTTGGACATTAATAAAATTATCTTATCTTATCTTATTAAAACCACTTTTATTCTTATTAGAGTTGGAAGAATTACTAATGCAAGAAGCTTGATTTCCAACTTTTTTGGAGCCAATATAGTGGAGAATGCTTTTTACAGTCTTGGATAGAACTACACAGAAATTTATATGAGAGCGGAATGATATATTCCAAACGATGCATAGAGCTCAATCATAGAAGTGAGATTATGAATTGATAGCATTACAAGCTCAAAAAAAGTGTTGCATTAAGCATTGAATTATTGCATTGCTTAATATGCCTAAAAGTCTGATTTCGTTTTTATGTGATTAACTTCAATCTGACTTGCTTCCTCCTCAATTAAGATGCTCTACAAGTACTTGTTGCTATCAAGGCAGGGTTCATCCATTGCATTTGTAACTGTAGGTAGCACCACAAGGTCCTCTAGTTGGATCTCATCGTATACATGTATATCATCATCTATTAATTGGTCCTATTTATAAAATTATCTATGTATAAGATGCTCTACAAGTACTTGTTGCTATCAAGTCATGGCTCATCCATTGCATTTGTAACTGCAGGTAGCACCACAAGGTCCTCTAATTGGATTTCATCATATACATGTATAACATCATCTATTAATTGGTCCTATTTCTTAGAAGGATCTTCCCTGTACTGTAGGTCTTTCTAAGCAAGAATATGACATGTACTACAAATGCCAACCAAGTCTTTTGCCATCTTGGATGCCAATCAATTTCTCTTCATTGAATGAATAAAAGCTATAAGTACCGCTATTCCTCTCGACGGCCGAGGAATTGGCTACTTGTGAGAGTAACCATATAGCGAATGCTTGTAGCTCTTAGGTATGTACATCATGGATTTTCCATTTGTCTATTGGACCTTTTCCATGATGCCTATCACATAAAGCCTCAATTATGCCAAACTCACTCATGTGAAAATTGGGCAATTTGAGTTCAGATGAGGTATGCTTCTTTTGAATATGGATCATAAATTTTCCTTACTATTCATGAATCCCTTCATGACCTCTATATCTATTGAAGAAGGCTCTTTTTTTTTTGCTCAATATCATATTTTAGTGTATGTATTTTGCACTTTAGTACTAACATACACCTACCCACTTGGAAGTACTATGACCTACTTTTGTGCCCTTGCCATACATGATCCACATGCGATGACATTGATACCTTTCATTCTTCATACGAAGGCTCTTCTGTGCTGGACCACTCTCCCTCGAGTCACCTTATGTTGGCCTAGTGTTTGACCATGTTGGGATGTCTAGTGCTTGAGTAGGGTCCCCTATTGCCTCTTCTCATCTCTAGCCTTTGGTCGTTGGTTTGACTTTGCTAGAACATTTGGGGCACCTACTTAGGTCCCTCTCTTACTAGTTGGCATTTGTCTTGGGCTTTGTCCCCTTGATTTGGTCCACAATTAGTTGAACTTCTTCATTTTGGGTCCTCAATGACTCAAATCCGTTTGGGCATGCTTAATAGGGGGTTCACTGGGTGAAACCTTCCTTGCCCCTTCTTGATTTCTTGGTACCAAGTGAACTGCCACTTTCATAAGCAATACTGTGACTGTAAGTTGCGACACATGGAACAGAATGTGCATTTTGGAGAACATACCTGTGGTATAGGGGTTGAACCTGTGGTTCACAATCAAAATGCACTAGACACTTCCAATGGACGTCATACTTTGCCCAATGACTAAGATAACATGCACTTATGCCTTGAGGTTGTTTCCTAACTTTTTATATCACTCTTCTCCTCTTTGTAAACCCTCTTGAATCTCTTGCTTGAACTCTTCGATTATTTGATCTCTTCACAAGAACACTTATTTCTTAGTGCTGAATCTTGATCTAGCCCCTCGCTCTTGGGCTACTTAGTCCTATCATCTCCAACACCTCTATAGATATTTATTGCTTCTGGTTTGGTTCTTTCCTTGAAAGCTTGTTGTCTTATCATAGGACATTTCCATTTTGCTTTGTCCCCTCTCACACCTTGGATAATTGGACTTTTCTACCTCTAGTGGTGTTCCAACACATCGAGGGTAAGGGAGGTATGACCTTTCTGAGGGCCCATTGGGTCACCATCCGACACTTCAGTATTTCATTATTTTGTATGGTAGATCTAGTTTGTTATATTGAATTGTATTGGAGATAGGGATCAAGTCTGTTATGTAGAGAGGTTTAATAGTGTATGCATGTTCAGGTGGAGCAACACTCTCTCGGGGGTCTGTCACATCACTGATCTTTACACCAAGCAACTTCAGCACCTACAATAGCATTTTCTGGGTTTGTTCCTCCCCTTTCACCTCTCTTTTAGCTCCAACAATTAGGTTAATTAGCTCACAAAAGTAATTTGACAAATTAACTCTAGTTAGTTTGTTGTTCTTTCTTGTTGGTTGCAAAACCCTAATTGAATTACTTTAATCAGTCTCCTAGATAACCTAATCAACTCTAAGACCCTGATCAATCTAGTGGGCTTCTCTCTTCTCTCTCTCTCTTCTCCTCCCAAGGTTTCTCAGTTTAACCCCAGAACCTTGTGGTGAGTCGGTGACTCCACTCCCTCCTTCCCCCGTGTGGTAGCATGGTGCCTCACTCTAATCATCATGTTACACATACCATTCTGGAGTCAAGGTTTTTAATAACAGTTATAGGGGTCGAACCCTATAGTGACATGCATCTATTCATGTACCATGTGGGATGAACCTGTAATAGTGTGTTACGTTGTCGCCCCATGTGGTTATAATCCATAGGCAGGTATGCTTGTTACTATGAGCCTCAACCCTTGTAAATGTTGTTATGGGGGCTACTGTGCATAGTAACAGGTCAGTCTGCCTCAAATTATGGGATCTATACTCCTCTGACAAACTGGGGATGTCCTTGTGATAGGGGACACATCACAAATTCTGTTGGGTGGATGTGGGGCGAGATGTTGGAGTGCATCACATCCCACACTCTGGTGCAGGATAGAAGCACCCAGCTGTGAACCCCGGTGTGGGTGTGTGAATGCAGTGTGGGTTACATGCACCCTGGCTAGATAGATTATTACTATAATCTCTCTGTGTTTCCTACATCTTCTCCCCAAATGTGAAAGACTAACATATCACATTTCCCAATTGGTTTGTAAATAAAAAATTGAAAGGTTATTAAAGCTCAATCTTGATGACCAAAGACTTCTTATTTTTCTTAATCACTGATTTTGTTGATATGTTACTACCGTGTCATATTTTTTAATCTCTGTTTCCGTTCAATAGTCTCTAGTCACTAGTGCAATGCAGTAATTAGTAGATTATTGGATATCACTTTAGCTGATTAGAGGATAGAGTATATGTTGCAGTTTTTGCAGTCGTTAATATGTTTTGGGACATGTCCTATTCAATGTTTCCTACTGTATGATCATTTCAAGATTTCTTTGGTGTAGCATAATTCTGTTTTCCTTCATTATTGTAGTGCTAGATTGAGATCTAATGCAGTGCATCTCATATGGCTATAAGTGGAGTAAAAGTTACTTCTGAGTCTAGAGTCTTTGACATTTACATGGTTTGTGTGTGTGTAATAGACGATTTTGGATACTGATAATTTGATGTTGATATCTGAGTTGAAATTGCCACCTTAAGGATCGCAGCTATATTTGAATAGGAATTAATAGATATAGATGAAAGATTTCTCTTAAATCAACATGCTTGCTGGTTATCTGGATTCTGAACTGTTCCATTATTGCATCCTCAAATTAATGAAATCTAAATTCTGGTTTCTGGATTTCAGGTCTGGCCATAAAACCTGGAGTTGTCCATAATATACAAACTTGCATTGGGGTATGCTTAGAAAGTTCTTTGTCTTGTAATACCATGATTTCATAGCTACATAGATTCACTGGCTATTCTATAGTTGTGCTTGTATCCTGTTTCTGAGTATTTTTCATGTTTTTGATGGTTTATGTTAGCAAGGAATATTAAATATTATGAAAAAGTGGAAGATTATGCCAGATTTATCAAGTGCTGCAAACTTAGCTATTCCAGATTCAGTACAAACTAGTATGCGAGTAGCATCTGAAACTGCAGAAAAGGCATTCCAGGATCCAATTGGGAAGAGCATGCAGCTAGTATCACAAACTCGAGAAAAAGTATACCAGAGTCCATTTGGGAACAGTATGCAGATAGCATCTCAAACTGCAGTTACTTCACAAAAAACATTGAAGGAGGCTGCAACACAAGCCTTCACTGCTAATAGCTCAGGAACACTTGTTGGCAGTCCTCTTCAGAGCATGGCTACACAGTTTACAAACAAGAGGGGGTCAAATGAAGAAGTGAGTTTGTTTCATGACTTGTTGGTTTGCACACTCTTAAAAGATTGAAATACAAAAGCCTCTTTTGTTTAAGTGAACAATAATATGGATCTAAATTCTATGAAGAATTATCAATTGTGAAGCAGGGATAAACTAGTAGCTGTTCCTGGTTTCAAACATAAGCCGTCATCCTCTATATTACTAATTATTACTAAGTACAGCCTGGAACAAACATCATAGATAACATATTGTTGACTCTAGTGAAACTGAGTATATACTAAAAAGCTGTTTACCACTAAAGTCTTTAGGTGACTTTTCCATCTTGCCATCTGTCACTATCATGCATTAGGATTCAATTCTCCTTAGCATACCCTAACTATAACCACTAGTTGGCCATACATTAATCACTAGGTCATATTACATTTAATGAATGCTAACTATCTAGTGGGCCTTATTTTTTAATAACATAGTGGACCTTTTCCACATTACATTAATTGACTAACATATATATCCTATCATTAACTCCAATTACATCACTAGGGGTGATCCCACCATTGTTTATAACAAAAAACATTCAATGAAGGATATCCATAAAGCACATTCTTCTTTGTGATCCCAGATTACAAGTTGTAAGAGAACACTGACATGTTAGGCTCCAGAACAACGCCATTGTGCCCCATTTGTTATGCATTTTGATTTAGGCATACCTTCAATTCCTATCTTTTGAATAAGCATATCTATATTTGGTTTTAACACATTATTCCATATCCTTAGATAAATGTGCTGACCTATGTAGACCATAGACAAAGAAATCAAAATCGGCAATTAATCGGCGAGGGTCTCAAAAAGAATAAATTGGAGATTATAGGGAAAAATTGTCCAATCTTTCTCATGCATGTAGTGTTAAATAAAAGAATCAGGATTATGTTGAATTGTTTCATTGATTGCATCGGAATTAATTCGATTGACTAGAGATTAATTTATTTATGCTGTTGACTTCTTGTTGAGACATGCATATGTACATAACAGGGTCTATATTGAAAGATTATTTTAATATTCGTCCACCTTTAACCTCCCTTGCTCCTTCTTTCCTGCTCATCCTGTAGAAGGTTGGAGTAACATTGATAACTATCTTGGTAAATGATAAGGTAACCTGATTTGTTTTATAGCAATACATTGATCTGGAGGTCATTCTGCCAGTATACTCTTGCCCTTTCATTTCCAAAGGTTTTGTAGGTTTGAAGATTTAGAAAATAGCCTATAGAGGTTCTGTGTTGAGACTTGACATTTTGGAAATGGTCATTAGAAATACACACACCAACCATGCAAATGTCAAAGAATTAGGCCTCAAAATTAAATTTTACTGTGAATATGGCTCATAAGAGATGCATTGCATTAGCTCTATCTAGCACCACAGTAATGAGGGAAAACAAAGTTATGCTACACCAAAGCAATCTTGAAATAATCATACAGTAAGATATACTGGATGGGATGAAACATATTAACAACTGCAAGAACTGCAATGTATACTCTGTATTAGATCCTTCTCTGTTGTTGATGGTAGAGAGGGGATGTCTTCATCTTCTTCCTCCATTACTCCCACTTCCATTTCCGTTGTGTTTGTCAGGGTTTACTCTTGTGTAGCCCCTCGTGATGGTATCATTAGCTAACAACTCTTGGTCTTTGCAAGGATTATAATTATCCTTTGGCTCTACACGTTGACCTTTCCTTCATCTCCATACCACTCCACCTTGGTCTCAAAATCACATTGGCTAAAGGATGATAGATTGACTCTTGACTTCCCTCTCTGTGTCCCCGTCAACCATGAGTGCCTCTCTGTCTTCCCTATGTCTCGGGCCTGCTTGTGTTGTAAGGAATCCTGCAATGTTTCAGGAGGTTCTCTTGTAAAGTCTTGGGGTTAATTGCTACTAAAGAGGAAGAGTTACCATTGAGCAATGCTCTCCCTAGATCCGAAACAAGTCTCCTTATGCTTGTATCATGAAAAACGTTAATGGTTGGAAGGGTAGGTGCTCCTTGAAATAAGAGGTTAAGCCTATTCGCTCTCACCAAGCATTATTGTGGTAACTCCATCGGGCCCGTGGATGGTCACTAGCAGTGAAGCTAAGGTTGTGTCATCACTACTGTCTAGAAGGTATCCAGGGCTAGTACCTTTCAACTGTTATCCAAATAAATGTACTAAAAGAGAAAATATCAAAAGAAAAGAAAGAAAAGTGCAAAAAGAAAAGATCCAAAGAAAAAGAGGAAAATAAAGAATGAAGGGAGGCTTGCTAGGTTCAAAAGGAGAAGAATCTCATTACACAACACCCATTTGTTAAGGCACATTGCCTATTGTATCAATCCACTAGTGGTGAAGATCACAGGTTTTCCCTTCCCCTTATCTTGAGACAATTAGTCAACCTTGGCTAAATCCTCACTTGACTACCCACTTAGACTATCCATCCACTTCATCCAAAGAAGAATTAATCTTTGTAAACGTTTTGATGTTGATTTGATTTTGATCTGTTCATAAAACACTAACCTCACACTCTGTATGAAACTTATGAAGCATGATCTATGATTTAAAGCTACGTGATGAGTCATATGAACAATCATTGTATGTAAATTTATAATTCAAATATTTCATCATTCCAAGGCATATAAGATAATAAATCCTCCTAAAGGTATACAAAGGTTCATACATTCATTGAATAAGTTTGGTCAACTTTGACCAAAGTTGATTTTTTCAACTGTTTGACTTGGTCAATAGGACCAACTAACAGAGCATTACACTCCTGTTATCATCATTCGGGTGATTGAAGATTTTGGAAGCAAATTTGATCATTCCACACATGGTTTTGTGCATATATGACTAATAGGCAAACATTAATGCATTTTCCTAAGTTTCAAATTGAAAAAGCCTAAGTCCAGTTTTAATAATTCAAATCAGATTATAAATGACACATTTGGATTAAATTTTGGCATTGGATTGATTGGTATGATCTTCAAAGACATCATGGGCATCATATTTCTCCTACATATTTCTCATGATTTCATCAAAATTGGATAATAGGCAATTGTTAATCAACTTTTCTGAAGTATGATTTAAAAACTGCCTAAGTATGGCTGAGTAATAATTTAACCAATAAAAAGAGGATCTTATGGTTGATTTGGCTAAGTGGGTCCTTCTCAAATATGACAAAGATAATCAATTGACAATTGAGTGAAGTTTGCACATGTTTTGGGGCTCAATTCAGCAAGGGCGATTTGGAGAGGGCGCACTTCATAGTTCATCTAAAGGGGGGCGAATTGCCTCATTTCCAGTTGTTCATTCATGCTTCATCTCTCTACCTCAGCACTCCACATTAGCTTGGCATCATTATCACTCTCCCACTCAGCATTTGTGTGATCTACATCAGCATTTTATGGCCCACACATGCTCCACTTCAGCCAAGTCCACTCCACTTGAGGAGGTGACTTGGCCACTTGTAAAACTCAGCATTTGAGGATGTAATCTGAACCGTTGATGGGCAAATGAGACTTAAATGAATATCTCAACCCTCCATCTCTTTGTCATTAGGGATTTTTCTCTCCTCTTGAGTTATAAAAGAGAGAGGGTGCCCCCATTTGTCGAGGGGCCGATTTCTTGGAATGCGAAGAGAGCTGTAATTTTGTAGAAAAATTCCTGTGTATCTTGTGTCTATTGTGTGATTGTGATTTTGACTCTTGCTCTCCCATGGAAGTTTGATGGTGATATCATTTCTTAGCTGAAGTAATATTGTTCATGTTTGCTCATATGTGGTTTTAAATTTCAGATTGCTAATAACCTCTGAGATTTAGTAAGGGAAGTAAGATTTAAAAGTAGATTGAGAAATCCTTCATTTCAGATTTTGTTTCTCTTACCCATTATATGATTTCTAACTTGTTGGTGGCTAACATTGTTGATTTTGGGTTGTCATAGCGACTTCCTTGTCTTAGTTTAACTAGTTGTAGGTTAGAGTGAAAGGGTCTCTAGGGCGAATTCAGCTTGGAAGATTTTTTGGGGACTGTCTGAAGCTTCCAGAGAGTCGGGCATCTATCCATCAGAGCGCCATTGAGGAGGGGTGAGTTGACTCTATTGTCGCCGAATACGCACCTCGGGGAAAAAGGGGTTAGTGTTGCAGAAATCTTCAAGCCACTGGGTGCATCCTTGGGGGCAAGCAAGGAGTCGAGATACTGTCACTCAACACTCAACTCCTCCATCTAGGCCAACTCCTAGCGAAGCCAAGGGGGGTGGTTCCTATCAAAAGAAAACTATGGCTTTTAAGCTAAGTTAGAAAATCATTCTAGGCGTTTGAATATGAATTAATACTGAACCAAATATTGCATCATGAATTAAATCAATAGCATGAAAAAAGATAAACCCATCTAACACATTGATATCATTTGTTTGAATAAGTGCGATTGTTGCGGATTGTACCAGTGCCAAATGGAGTCACATAAGTTTGGAGTGCTGTTGTGTCGTGAAAGTATTGTAAGAGTCTCGTTGGTCAGTTTTAATTGATTTATTATGATGTGTGGATTAGGGAGTGGGTTAGTTCTTGGTTTGGCCCAACTCCAACTTAGTCCTTTGAACTGAGCATAATGAAAACTATACCAAGCGTCCAACTGGGTCCTCGCATAACCTACTTAAAGTAGCCCACTGACTCTGTAGTTAGTTTTACGCGACCTCCCGAGTTCTAGTGATTAAGTTTTTGTTGGATTGCCTTATTAAGCTAATCACTCAAGTCCCTTTCTGGTTGGCCAACTGTTAAGACTGAGTTGCAACAACCAAGATCATACAGGAACTTAAGTCTTGGTAAATGTTATTAAGGTAAAATGAAGTTTTATTATTTAAAAGGCCGAGAATCTCTTTTCACCTATTGGGAATAAACCCTTTCAGTTTACTTTGGGAATACACAACCTAAATTATTCGTTAACAATGTACATAAATTGTGATAAGTAAATTGTAAAAATGTGAAATAAAGTACAATATTGATTATTTTGCAAAAAGAAAAATTAACACTAACTATACAGCCCATTAGGACGGATTGTGTGCATGTGTTGATAAATTAAAGCAAGGAAAGTTAGAAAAAACAAACCACAAAAAAATGCGAACCCCCCCAATGGGATGGGGTGTGGGTGCTGGGTAACCCACTTGCTCTTTTTTTTATGGGTTACAATATCCTCTTGAAAGAAATACTTTAGATCTTTATAGATATAAATCCAAAGGCTTACAAAAATACTAACAGAAGTTGCCAGATAAATCTAGAATGCTCCAGGAAGCCCTGAATTGGGCTAAAACTTTATTTTTTGCCAAAAAAAGTTCCAAAACCTACTAAAAAATAAAAAATTACAGCGAATAAATTAGTGCTTAAAAATGCCCAAAATCACTTTAAAAGTGATTGGGCGAGTTAGAAAAATTATTGGAAAAATTCTAAGTTAAAACTACTTATACAAATGACTAAGATAACTCAAAGGACAAGTTCTTTTGAGTATCTTGGATTGCTTTTTAGGGCATCCAATAGAGCGCCTCTAATTTGCTAGATATGGCATTTAAAAGCATAATTTTTTTTACTAATCTTAAGTACCGAAAGATGAGGAAATTTAATAAACACAAGTACCGATTAGAAAACTAGATCCACTCTAAAAATAATGCTTTGAAAAAATCAGATCTAGTAAAGATGGATGCAAACTTATTGAAATAGCTATTGATTTTCTTTAAGATAAAACTACTTGCAATGAGAATGCATAAACGTAACCAAAGAAAGCGTTTTGAATAAAGTTTGAGGGAGAAAGAGAGGAAGAATAATGCTTAAGCCGAATGTCCGGATCTATGGAATCTAATGGTGGGAAGCAGAGAGACTATGTCCTTAATTGTTCGAAAAGCAGTAGAGTCAAACAAGACCATCCGCACGTTCAAGCTAGGAAACCTGCACAGTTCACAATACTTGCAACAAGGGGATTAAATCCGGTACCTCCTACACAAGAGGTTAGAAGAGCATGAAAATAAACAAATTATACATGCAAATCCTAAATCTCTAAGCATATAAAAATAACAAATAAAATCAATTTAGAATTATTTACCCTATGAGTTGATACCAACTTTCATCAAGGCCAGATCAATCACCACAAGATGCAAAATTGAAACAATACAAAGTTACCTCATACACTAATTGACAATGATCATCCACACACGATTGCAACACACCATGGACCTCCAAAGCTTTCTTATTCATTAAAAATATTACAAACAAGCTAAGAGCTTGAGCAGAGGTTCCACCCTCTGACCACGAGGAAGAGTGAGGAAAGACCTCGCTTTTATAGCCAAATGAGAGAGGGGGGAGGTGTACTTCCCAAGAGAGATCCACTTTGACACTTGGAGAAATGAGTTGATACCTAAGTTGCCAGGGTACTTGGGTACTGGGACGGGTACGGGTACGGGTACGGGTACGCCACTTTTTGAAATAGGGTACTTGGGTACGTCGGGGTACTGTAGACATATATATAAATATATATATATATAATTTTATAAATTTATAATTAATAATTATATTAATATATTTATATTTAATATATTAATTTATTCCCTATAATTAATAATTATATTAATATATTTATATTTAATATATTAATTTATTCCATTCAAATGCTTTTTTCCTTTTTGTTAGTGCACTCCATTTTATGAAAGCTGTAAAAGCCTACTTGTCCTTTGGAAATGTCTCATGCAGACGTGTTTTAAGTTGTATAATCTAAAGTTTTAAATTTACAGTATTACATTACTGCAGCAAAAGCCACATCCCATAGCTACTATCCCTAATATATTATGAAAATCCACCATCATTCAATACTAGGATATCATTACATGAATCAAGTACCCAAGACATATATCAACTCTGTCAACCTGTAACCCCCTACTGAACGTGTGTGAATGTGGACACCCATGACAAAATGGGGGGTAACAGGTAGCAAACTGAAGTAGTTATCATGTGATTGTATGCGTAATAAGAAACTGAAATAGTTACCATATGATTGTATGCGTAGTAGCAAACTGAGATAGTTACCATATAATTGTATGCTAAGTCCTTGTGTCCTTGTATGTTCATCATGTACAGGGTTATATATAGCTGATTGTCCAGACTTCTAAACTGGAGCTGCCTGAGTGTCTTTTCTCTGTTTGTTATTCAAAAAGTGTTCTTTGGCCCTGATGTATGTTGTTGGTGATATATCTCATTTTATCAGTAAGTCTTACTGAACTTGAAAAGGATCCTCTGCTAGCAGTGCTTGTTATGCTTGGAACATGAGTTTCTGTGCATTGTCTTTGTCTTTGTCTTAAATCTGTTCTATCATCCAGGGTGTTTCAGTTGGAGAATGGAGTTTCAGTTGGATAAGTTTTGCATTAGGATAACACATTGAATAGATAACACTGTTTGACAATGAAACATACTGTAAATATATCATAATTTCCATAATAATAGTAAAATAACATCTCGTCATGTGAAGTTAAAATTTGTATTTCATTGAAAATAAGAGTCATGACTCACATGCATTAGGATAACAAATTTACTGTATAGTGTATTAGTAATTAGTAATTAGTAATAAAATAAGTTAATAAGTAATAAGTAATACTAATAACCGTGAAATTTCCAGTTTGCGTTTCAATTTCATGCCCGGAAGTACCCTAAAATCCGTGACCAAGTACCCGGTACTTGGGTGAAGTACCCGGTACTTACGCGGTACTCCCAGAGGTACTAGTCCCGGTACCCGGTACGACGGTACGGGTACTCGGTACTGGTACGGGTGCCCAACCCCCCGGTATGGGTACCCTGGCAACTTAGGTTGATACACTTGGAAAAGGCTTGTTGACACATGTGAGAGGTTTGGGGAGGTTAATGACACCTTTCTCCAACCATTTGACACTTTTCAACCTCCACTTGACACCTCTCCAACCACAAATTCGCCCCCCTTTAGATGAGATCCAATCTTCAATCAAATCGGTGAAGAGATGCTCAAAAATTGCCTTGGATTTGATTGCCAATCATCGGAGATACGAATCTGACAAACTTCCTTAATCAGTGGGATCTCAATTTTGATTTTATTATCTCTTATTTGGCCATTTATTTGGTCTTTTTGGCATTTTTTGAGTAAATATTAATTTTGGAGATAAATACTTACTCGAAACTTAGGAAAAGTGGGTTTATGGGTTAAATGGGTGCTCTGCCTTAGAAAACAAGCATCCACTTGTCAAATTTAACCCACAAACCATACTTTTATACATTTTTAACTTTTCCAATTAAACTATTAAAAAATAGCCTAATTTTACGGGAAAAAAATATTTTTCTCGAAATTTTAAAAAAAATCCTAGGGGACCTAGTGCATGTTCATAATGACTCAATTTGATGTCTAGCATGCCCATAAACATTGACACATGAACTTTAATAACGTCCTAAGGCCTAACCACCAAGACGACCATTCCAACTTTGGAGGAGCGGGTGAAAAACTCGTCGATTATACATCGCTTGTTCAACATTGCATAATTGACAAGGGCAAAAACACTATGGAATGATTGCATTTGATGTCTAAGTCCTAGGAAGCCAAGCTCTTTACAAAAGACCGTCATGCTAGCACATTTTTTACAAAATCCCCTAGGGGTATGAACATGCAATTATTAAAAAAAGGGGCCAAAATTTGGCCTAATGGATCTCAGAACACTGATGATGAACAATTTGATTGCTCAAGTCTTCGATGGTTCACTCGGAATCCACTAAGTGCAATTTTAGTGGATAACAGACTCCTTCACCCAACGGAACAAGGCAGGTGGCCGGGTACTTCCAATTTTTCTTCTACGCTTTTGAATTTCTTTGCTATCTCAAATTCTTAGCCACTAAGATAAGCTTGCATTACTAGGTTATGGCATTTTGTTTCCCAGGCATACATCTGAAAATAACTTGCATGTAATAAATTAAATTTGAAACAATCTTTGGTTAGAAAACCTAAGGAAAGGCATTGAAAATCCAAAGTTTTGCATAAGACTAGTACTGTTTGTTTAGCTTAGTGTGCAATTTATTGTTTGTTGTTATATGTTTTACACTCGTAAATCTAATAAACCAACAAGCAACCTAAGTGTTGAGACCTTCCTAAAACCCAAAACTAGCACCATTTTTATCAAAATCATTTTCAGATCTGAGCACCTACTTAGCCAATCAACCAAGACCTCAAACTAGTGCTGGTAACATTTAAAACTCAACACATAAGCCAATTGTGACAATTTGATATACATTTCGAGGTAGCTGGTACATTTATCCTACCATATTTCAAGAGTTACTATGACTATCTTTCACCTAGGGGGGTATTTACATCACTCACATCTAGAACCCCTTAGCTCCCATACAATGCACCATATTTCAGATCTTTTGTTAATTCTTTTAGGCACACTGTCTTCCATTAGAAATCGATCAAGTGAAGTACTGTGGGAAAGCTGGTAGTTTCTGGCAAGTGCTTGGAGAAACTTGGTTGGGGACACCTTCCGTGGTTAGTTTGGGTCTACTTAGGTGGATCTAGGAAACCTAAAGAGAGAGGACCCTGCCCGTGTGACACTTGGGAGTAGTGTCTTGAGGTTCCGCTAGGTTAGCAACTTAGCAGCTGATTACTCTCAGTCCGAGGTCTGCTAGTTTGTGCAACAACATGACCTACTCCTTTTGGTCATTCGTGGACATTATAAAATTATCTTATCTTATTTACATGTCCACTAAAATACATTGATTTTCAAATACATTGTACTAGGCTCTAGGACCCTGTTCGAGAGTCATTGTAGAGCCCTTTCGATTTTACACGTTAGATGGCCTTTCCATTTTTTCATGAAGCCTTAAGACCATTTCATGTACATTTGTTGTTTGAAACACGGTATTTAAAAAATACAAAAAATATAAATATGTTAAAAAATATATATGTTTTAAAAATAACACATTATCGTGAAATTTGATAAAATGATTAAGTAGTTTAGTGTGTTTTGGTGTGTCTCATTTTGAAGGTATACCTTTGTTTCAATTCTTGGCACACTGCATTCTGAGCTAAAGCCATGGATAATGGGT
Organism: Larix kaempferi; assembly: GCA_027924585.1. Lineage (NCBI taxonomy): Eukaryota > Viridiplantae > Streptophyta > Pinopsida > Pinales > Pinaceae > Larix > Larix kaempferi. The sequence continues at coordinate 3,289,793 of BSBM01000018.1, forward strand.
CATTATAGATACTAGTGCTGAATGCTGAAATCCTAAAAATTGTTACTCTGCTGAATTCTGAATGGGATATGAAATTCTGCCTTCTTTGCATGAAGTCCGATGAGGCTGGAAATTAGAACACACTTGGAAAACAAAAACAAACAAATAACACACAAGCTATACCCTAGAGAAAACCTCAATAAAGGAAAAACTCTAGCATTAAAATGCACTGTTTTATTACTTCCTCAGAACACACTCTCTAAACCGAGATCGTTGTATGCTTTAATAAGCCAGATAATGATATTACAAAGGCTCCTGACCATTTAACTTACTGTGCTCTTGCTATGCTCCCTCGATTATTGACTGCAGAATGACGAGGAAGAATTCTTTGTGTCTTCAGAAAACTGCCTTGATTTACACTGCCCTTATCTTACCTTGTTCGAGACTTGGTCAAATATGATCAAAGCTAAGTTGCACGAAACTTGGAAATGTTTCCAAGTTTCCGAAACGAGAATGTTTGGAAACGTGACCCCCCCCCCCCCCCCCCCCCCCCAAAATGGGCACGTCCGGGAAAATGTGGTATATAAAAAATACAAAAAGTATAGATACATTGATTTTTAAAATAACACATCATCTTGCAAGAAAATAAGCAACAAAAATAAGAATGATGCACATAAATGACACTTTAGAAGGATATGATTACATGATGCTTCTAATTACATGATGCGAAATCCTATAGCTTGGTGGTCTTGACTAATGCCAATCCAGTAACGTCATACATGATAGAATCCAAATGCTACAATCCTGCCAATCCTGAAATCCCAAAAACTGTTAAGTCTACTGAATTTTGAATGGGATATGAAATTCTACTTTCTCCATATGAAGTTTGATGAGGTTGGAACCAGTGTTACAAATATCGTGTCGGCGAATATATCGCGGAGGGTCCAAAAATAAAATATCGGATTTATCGGGGAAAATGTCACATCGGCAATATATCGGCGAAATTAAAAAATACAAAAATATTAATTTTTTTGACTCGGCCAATATTTTTCTGATATTTCCCGATTTTTGCCGATATTTGCCGATTTTTTAAAAAAATCGCGATATTTTCAAATGGCGATATTTTTGCCGATTTTATCGCCGAGCTGGAAACATTGCGATATATCGCGATGTTGGTGATATATCGCGATGTTGGTGATATATTGCCGATGTTTGTAACACTGGTTGGAACCACTCTCAAACATCCGGAAACAATTAATGGTATTGTTAAAAATTTAAGTAAATGGATAGAAAAGGTAAGATAAAGGAGAATGCCACTTTTACTCGGAAATGTTGTACGATGCGACCAAGGACGTTTCCATGGTGTTTCGTACCTGTTTTTGTGTCTCTAGGCGTTTTAGGGATTGGTATGCCACCATTCCAGGCATTTCCTACAACATAGGATCAAAGGTATCAGCCTTTGACCAAAGCAACCCATCAAGTTTCTATTTTAATAAAGTTATTAAAGAATTAATTCACTATTATAATTACTAGTCGATTAGGACATTTGCTCTCCAAGGCATAATTAATTTGGCTCTTTCAAGGCATAATTAACTTGGCCCTTTCAAGGAAAGTCAACTTTGATCACCCAAGACATATCACATGGACATTGGGTAGAAAGCACATACATCACCCTTCTCATACTAATCCGACTTCTTGGATAGCCTTATGTGGCTAGCTCAATGTGTGAGTAATGGGCATTGGCGTGGCTTCCACTTTGTGCTCTGGTAGTCAATGTTACAGACATACGAGACACATCCACTTCATATTGGGTTGTCGAATGCACCTTTTGGGGTAAACATCTATCTATCTATCTATCTATTCTATATTGTACTTATTGATCCATTTCAGATCATACTTAGCCAACTTCTTGAATTCTTGGCCTTCAAACTAGCAAACTTAGGCCTTTCTTTGACCCATCCACATACTTTCAAGTATGTTTTCTTATCCCTTTTGGAGCGATACTTGGTACTTATCCATTTTGGATTAGAGATGGTGTTTTGTAATCATCTCACACAGAGCAATAAAGGATGGGCTGCCAATCATCTGACATTTGTGGGAACAATCATGTCTGTGCAAGAGAGCCACGTGCCTCTATTCTTGTCCCACAAATAATCCCATTTATGGAACCCTTTCTTTGCCAATGGTTTTCTTGCAAATGCTAAATTGAAAATTGATTGTGCTAACAAATACCAGTTTCCAAGCTTGACATATTTGCTTGAGAGCACATGAATCAAAGATCTTAAATGGTTTACTTGTGCCAAGTATACCATAGAGACAATAAAGGCTCATAATACCACGCATATGTACAACATTCTCAATGCAATGGCAAACTAATATCTGCTGCCAAGGCATATAACCACTCATGGCTATGAAAACCAATTTTGTCATTGTAATAAACATAAATAGTAATAATAATAATTTAACCAACATAAATAGCAATAATAACAATAATAAGGAACTGATCCCATGAGAGTGTGGTCTAGTGGCAAGCAATGAGGTGATTGGGCTGGTATAAACACATAGATCTAGGTTCAAACACCCTCGAGTGGGTGCATATGAGGCAAAGTGCAAGTTCTGGGTCACTTTGACGGCATAGATATGCCTTCATAGTGTGATAACTTAGCTAAAGAGATTCTATAAGAAGTATTTCTCAAAAAAAATAATGAAGTAAAGTTCTGGGTCACTTTGACAACATAGATATGCCTTCATAGTGTGATAACTTAGCTAAAGAGATTCTGTAAGAAGTATTTCTCAAAAACAATAATGAAGTAAAGTGTCGAAGGGTCAACCCCCTTCACCTCGTGATTGTTAATATATATTTATATATAGTCACAAGGCGACCATTGTAATCATCCAACTAGCAATCAATCCTTATTTAATATATATTTTATGCACATCTTGTGTTATTTGTGTAATAACCTCTCGTGGTTCTTACATTGTATTAGACCTTGATTTGGGCTAGATCAGGTGGGTTCCATTTAACTTTTTTGTGGGAGGCTGATTCGTGGGAACCTCTTCGTGTGATTCTTCCAACTGTTACCCATTGATTCCTTTCCGTCCGTACTCATCTATCATAGCCACCTTTCTTGTGGTTACTTGTGAGGTACTCTAGCCTCACATCCGCCATCTTTGCATGCCTTCCTCCTTTCGAGGTCACACCTAGCCATAATTTCCTTCCTTTGTTTGCAATCATCAAGTCACCAATCAGTCAACTGACCAGCTGTCATACCCCATCATCATCATCTTAAAATTGTAGTCTAATCTTTGAATTGAATTCCTCTAGCAATTTGTTGTATGACATATCCCAACTGCCAATTGCTCCATCGCTCTAGCAACAATTGCCCACCACCTTGTACACATTATGTTGACATCTTCTATGCCCCCATCATTTGTAGTCTTTTTTGTTGTCTTAACCAACAATGAGTAGCCATTCATTCCAAGTTTGAGTTGCATCTCGCATTTGGGATAATTGATGATGTCAAGACTATTCCGTGGACAAAAGAAGATAGATCTACAAACAACCGCAAAGGGTTATTAGCTACACCGAGGATGTGGCACGAGTTAGTGAGTTCACTAAGTCATTATTCCTTGAAGTCTTGATGCTTCGTTGGTTAAACATAAACAAACTTTGACCTTGGAGATGAAGTAGATTTGATGTAAAGGGATATTAAACATGTTTACAAGGTGTACTTTTTTAAGGTGTAATATGATAAAATTTAAAAGTTAAATTGTCATTCAAGCTATTTTGAAACATAAATGGCAAAACCAAGTTCAAATACAAAATTGAATAGCCAATTAGACCAATTATCAACATAATTTAATGAGAAAATGTATGGAGTGACCAAGATGGGAGGAGAAAACAAAGCTCTAGATTTGATAAGCATGAAACTAGAATGATTGGAATGATTACGGAACTTAGGGATATAAAAGGCATTTTGCAAAATCACTCATCCCAACCAAATTCATCTCAAAACTTGTTAAATTTTCTATTGAAAAAGTTAACTCCTACAAGTGGTTTCCTGGGCTTGGTGCCTAGCCTAGGAAAAGTGTCCAAGTAGGACCTCGTGTTATTTGACTTTATGATATATAAAGTTAAAGTAACTTTTCAATTTATGAATAAAGTGACTTAAGGTGTTTTAAGTTGTGTCAACAAAGAATTAAAACACAGCCGTAGATATGGATGGTCCAAGATCTCATCTCTATTGTAAGATCCTAGGGATTGAGTCGATTTCATAATGAGATAATAGAAAAGGGCGAATTGAGGCAAAATGAGGAATTCATTGTTATTCTTCATGAATAGTTGAAGAGAGAGAGCGTGAGGAGCGACTTAGTGCATGAGCAGACAGAGAGGGGTGCATTTTAGAGAGTGAGGGCACACTTCACTGGAGAAGGACGAATTTAGAGATTGAGTTCATCAGACAGAGAGAGAGGGTGAATTACTGAGAGGGTGATTCGGCAGCAAAGGGGCGTGAAGCCCAAGTCAGAGAGTGGACAGAGAGGGGTGCAAATCCCAATACGTCCAACAAAAGAGAGGGGCGAAAATCCCAAGTCATCTAGTTGAGATCGGGCTCTAACTTCGAGGCAGGAGGTTCAAAGATAAGTTTGTGTGATTGTTGGAAGAAATTCTATTGTACTTCATTGTAAATTTGCTTGAGATAATAAAAAAGACTTCTCTCTCACTAGTTTTCTCGCAAGGGTTTTTCCAAGGTCATATTGACCAAAAATCTCTGTGTCAATTATTTATGTGTGTGTGATTATTGTTGATGAGAAAAGAGTAAAAGACTTCATGTGTTTCTAGTTATAAATTTGTTTATGCTTTTATATATTTTTCTCTGGGGCAGTAAAATTGGGTTCGGGCATTAAACAATGATTTATTGAGACTTGAAATCGGGTTGGGGTCAAAGTATTTTTAGAGCATTGAAAAATTACATGGTATTAGAGCACAGTTGAAAGATTGGAGCAATATTCACACCAGATCTATCGGATCTATGAGAGCAGAGACCAGATCCGTGAGAGATCACACTAGATCTATCAATTCTGTGAGAGCGGAGACCATATCTGTGAGAGATCATACCAGATCTATCAAATCTGTGAGAGCAGAGACCAAATTTGTGAGAGATCACACCAGATCTATCAGATCTATGAGAGTAGAGTCTAGATCTGTGAAAGAAACATCAGATCTATGAGAGCAGAGATCAGATCTGTGAAAGAGAGGGTTATTTTGTTCACTGAGGTAGATCTTGGATTTGTTATTTTTCAATTGTGAAGATCATGGCTACAGGGTTGAGGGTTGGGGACAGGTTGGATGGGGCTGCTAATTTCAGTCCTTGAAAAGAAATGATTGTTTTGCTACTGTAGGAGAGTGAGCTATGGGACATAGTAAACAACAGACAAGCAAAACCTGAGGTGGTGCCTACAAATGCAACAACAAAGGAAGCCTATGCCAAAAGGAACATCAAGGTCAAGAGAATTATCCTTGATGTGATCCCACCTGTTATAGGCAAGGACGATGTCTATCAAATGTGGGATGCCTTAACCAGACTTTACCAGAGTTCTAAGGAAAACAAAAAGATGGTATTGAGAGAAAAACTCAAGAGCATGAAAATGATTAAAGCTGAAAACGTGACCTCATATCTTACCAGAATAACTCAAGTGCAGGATGAGTTAGGAGCAGTTGGGGAGGTGGTTGCTGATAGTGTGCTTGTACAGGCAACCCTGAATGGTGTGACCTGGCCATGAGCAATGTTCGTTGAAGTGATTGTGGCAAGGGAAAATCTTCCCAAATATGATTGTCTTTGGGACGATTTTATACAGGAAGAAACTCAGAGAGCTTATGTACATGAGAATTCTTCCAGTGGTAATAGTGAGGAGGATGTGGCACTTGCAGCGAAAGACAAGAAGAAATCCAAGAAGGGTCCCAAGGGTGGGGCGAAGCAGCAGAGTGAGTAGAAAAATGATATGCGCAAGGTAAAGTGTTTTGCTTGCAACAAGATGGGGCACTATGCAGTAGTGTGTCCTAACAAGAAGAAGAAGAAGCAGCAGACTGTGGATTCAACTGGAGTTGATGAGTTCACATAACAGTTTGACAAGGGATTTTTCCGGATTACTTGTCATTCTTTGACTTCAACAGATGTGGACGAGATTTCCATTGAGGATGACAAGGAATTGTCCTTGATTTCTTGTCAGGCATTGAGTGCATCTACCACTAGTGTTTGGTACATAGATAGTGGAGCCTCTAGCCACATGACTGGTGTTTGTGAGTACTTTACAGATTTTACTGAGAGAGGGTTAGATCTCGAGGTTGTACTTGGAGATGACACCTCTGTCCAGGCAGTTAGACGAGGGACAATCACCTTTCAGAGAGAGTCCAGAGAGTCCATGCCGGCGAGGGATGTTTTGTATGCCCCAGGGTTGAAGAAGAATTTGATATCAGTTTTTACCATAAAGGATAGGGGATTTGTGGTACTGTTCCGAGATGGGCATGTACTCATTCATCCTAAGGGATCCAGAGACACTACATCAGTGAAGATTGTTGTCGATGTGGAAATCTATACAAACTTAGCTTTCAACTTTATCATGCCTTGGCACATAGCAACAATAGTGACAGTTGTGACTTATGCGAGTTGTGGCATAGGAGGATGGCCTACTTCCATCATCCAGTTCTGAGGATTTTGAGAGAGATGGTGACAGGTGTGCCGGAGTTTAGCACATATCAAAATGAAGTGTGCAAGGGGTGTGCACTTGGCAAGTATGCCAAGACTGCTTTTCCAAGTAGTGACAACAAAGCAGCAGGGACACTTGATTTGGTACATTCCGACCTTTGCGGTTCGATGTCTACTGCATCATTTAAGGGTTACGAGTACTATGTGACCTTCATTGATGTAGGGTCGAAAGAAGTCTTGCATAGGTTCAAAGAGTTTAAAGCCCTTGTGGAGAACCAAACAGGAAGGAAGATCCGAGTGTTTCGTTCAGACAATGGGGGTGAGTATACCTCCAAGGAGTTTAATGAGTTCTGTGTACAGGAGGGAGTCAAGAGACAGTTGACAGTACCATACACCCCACAATAGAATGGGGTGGCAGAGAGGAAGAATAGGGCAAATGGTGGTGCAACAAGATCTATGCTACATGATCAGAGTTTGCCATTCTTTCTTTGGGTAGAGGCTTGTAACACAACAGTGTACATTCAAAACAAGAGTCCCCATAAGGTTTTGGGATGTAAGACTCCTGAAGAGGCTTTCACAGGAAAGAAGCCTAAGGTTGGGAATTTCAGGATTTTTGGATGCCTTACTCACATGTCCCTTCTGAGAAGAGGACAAAGTTAGAGCCCACGGTAGAAAAGGGTATTTTTGTCGGGTATGATGAGACTTCGATCGCCTACTGCATATACATTCCTGCACGGAGCTAGATGGTTGTGAGACGGGATGTGAGATTTGAGGACATGGCTTTTAGGAAGTCACGTGAGTTAGAGAAGGGGGAGCAACAAGCTCGTACACCTCAGGATGGTATAGTGCAGAGTTCGTCTTCACAAAGTTCAAGGTCATAGGTATCAGGGGTGGCAAGTTCAAAGGTTATAGGTTCCCTAGGTACAGGTACAGGTACAGGTACATGTATAGGATCACAGGTTAGTGGTTCCCCGGTTTCAGGTTCACAGGTTATAGGTTCACAAGCTACAGTGTCACCGACCACTGGGGCTACTTCATCAGGTATATAGTCTCAAGCAGTTGATTGGGATGAGCAGGAGCAGTTCCCTCCACAGGAGGTTACTTCAGGGAAGAGGAATCCCAAGTGGCTTCAAGATACCTTGAAGGAAGCCAAGGAGTCCGTGGGGACTCCCAAGAGAACTATGAGAGAGAGTAAGGTGCTAGATAGATTTTGTAGCTATTTAGCTATTGTGAGCAGTATTAGTAAGTCTAAGCCATCTTCTTATGAGTAGGCAGCAGGCGAGCAGGTCTGGAGAGATGCCATGGTGGAAGAGTATGCTTCCATCTTGAAGAATAATGTTTGGGAGGTTGTGCCGAGACCTGAAGGGAAGTCAGTGATGACTTCCAAGTGGCTCTGCAAGATAAAGTATGTTGCGAATGATAGCATTGAGAATTACATGGCTCGGTTTGTGGCGAGGGGGTTCTCACAGGTAGAGGGAGTTGACTATGATGAGACCTTCGCTCCAGTTGCTCGGTATACTTTGATTAGAGCAGTGATCTCCATTGCATCCCAGATGGGTTGGAAGATCCACCAGATGGATGTGAAGACAACATTTTTGAATGGATTCATACAGGAGGAGGTGTACATAGAATAGCCTGAGGGCTTTGAGGTGCATGGGAGAGATTCCCATGTGTGTAGATTGAGAAAGTTATTGTATGGACTGAAGCAAGTTCCAAGAGCTTGGTATTTGAGGATAGATACTTGCAGTAGATGGGTTTCCAGAAGAGCGATTCAGATCCCAACCTCTACTTCATTTTGGTTGATGGGGGTCCACTCATTCTGGTACTGTATGTGGATGATTTGTTTATTATAGGAGTAGAGAAACTCATAGCCAGTTGCAAGAGTGATCTTGCTTAAGAGTTTGAGATGAAAGACATAGGACTGATGCATTACTTCTTGGGTATGGAGGTTTGGCAAGAGGATGGGCATATCTTTCTGGGATAGGGAAGATACGCAGTTGACATTCTGAAGAGATATTAGATGGAGGACCGTAGCCCTATGGTCATGTTGCCACCGGAACATGCACCTAGGGGTTATCGTAGCATAAATCTTCAAGTTGCTTGGTGCGTTCCTTGGGGGCAAGTCTCGAGTCAAGTACTATCACTTGATCTTGACTCCTCCGTTTAGGAAAAACTCCTAACGAAGCCAAGGGAGATAGTCCCTAAAGTTACTAAGGCTATTAGACTCTTAGTTAAAAGTGTGAAAGTTGTTTTAGGAGTTTGAGGTGATTTACTGAAAGCAAAAAACACTCGCAATATGAAATTAAGTCAACAACCAATAATGATCATAACCATTCAACACAAGATTTAAGCAAAAGATTGAAAATGTAAACTAGACAAGTGCCAAAATGGAGTCGAAAGAATAAAGTGCTATTGTAGTGAATGTATTGCAAGATTGTTCTTGGTTAGTTTTAGTTTATTGAAAGATGAGTTGATTAACGGGAGGGGGATTTCCAATATACCCAGAAGGTATGGGGAATGTGTCGAGACTCACTAAATGTGGCTCCACACGAGAAATTGTGGGCTAGATGGAGTCGTGAGGGTGTGCCCAACACTACACCAAACAAGGGTGTAGCCCGACAGGGCCCCGCGGTCACTGTTCCCATTTTCTCTAATGAAGTTTTCCCACACAAAGCAAAAAATGAGATGCTGGATTTTCATCTTGGGAGTTTATTTGAAAATGTGAAAACTAATTACTAGTCACTTAGTTCCCTTGTGGTTTTATCAACTGGTCAGTCAAAGCTGCAGATATCCAGAGCATACGGGGAACAAAGTCTTGGTTAATTTTAAAGAATTTTAAAGATGTTTTTCTTGTTTAGATTAATACCCCAAGAGTCTCTTTTCCATGCACCACTTATTCGGGTCTTTTGCCTTTTCAACTGGTGCAGTAATTCGGGAAATCAAGGGGGTTCATTTTAAAATACTAAAAGGAAATTGTGATCTAATTACTACACTACAAATGTAGTGGGTTGGTATCCATTTACTTTGTAAAGAATAATTGGAACAAGAAAAATGCTCAAAGTATACGGTCTGCAAAAAAGATCATTAAAATGTCCCTACGTCCTGAGTGAGTTTGTGGTCCGTCGTTGAAACGGGACCAAGAAACAGTAAGTTTTAGAACTAATTAAGTTAATTTTAACTTATTAAACAAAATGAAAGAACAAACGGAAAGAAAACAAGCACACCACAAAAGGTGCAAAACCCCCCAGGGGGGTTAGGCTGTGGGTGCTGTGTATCCCACTTGCTTTTTCTTTTATTTATTTTGATTTACAATAATCTAAAGAAGTCCTCTTTCTCCTTATAGATTTGGAAAAAAAAGGGTTACAAAGTGTTACGTGGTACTGGTACCAGTGCACCTTCAGATGTTTGCCCAAGGAGAGGGGTCGTTCTTTTTTTCAGGACCATGATGGGTGTTACCAACACTTTTTGAGAGGTGGTTATGGACAAACCCTTTGGTTCCTCCTTTAGGAGTACTATGGCTTAGTGGCATTGCTGACTGCCTCATTATAGGGCTTGTAGCCCTAAGGTTTTGGTGTCCGGGGCTCCTAGAGGTGGGTCATTGGGTCACATGACCCCCTACTTGTTTTCTACTTCGATGACAATTCTCCATCTATGAGGCTCTCGCCTCCCCTTCTGGTCACTTGATGCACCCTTCCTGGTCCCTTTCTAGCAGAGCACCCTCCTTCCTTGGGCAGTTTCCTTTATGGCATCACCTTTTGGTCGCCAGGCCCACAGGCTGTTTGAGGGGGGACGTTGAGGGATTTTCAACATTATTGAGGTTAGATGGGGCATGACGACCCCCCCTGCTCACTCCACCATCAGAGTGAAGCTTTCTGCTTAGTTTTAGTCATTTTTAGTAGTTTTTAGGCACCTGGGGGGAAAATACCCCAGGTAGCCTACTTTAAACCTACTATATGCCATATTTAGATTATTTTATATTATTTCATGTTATATTTTTACATTGACATTTATTTGGCCTGTCGGCTTGGTTATTTTTGTAAAGTGAGTTGAGAAACATATAAGTAAAACTCCTCACTTCATTTGTAAATCATAACTCATGGGATAAAACTGAAATGTTTCTCTTTTACCCTAGATAGCTCTTGTGGAGTGATGCGCACCTCTTGGAGTAGGCTTTCTTTGCTCTTGTGGATGAAGTTGGATATTGTCTTTGGTTTGCTCATGCTTGGTGAATGTTAGTATTGTTGGAAGAACACATGCTCAAGTAAGTCTAGTCCTTTTTAGCCTTGCTTGGTGAAAGGTAGGTGAATTTCTTGCTTCTTGAATGATTGAATGGTGGCCTTAGGGCTGCATTTTTCTGAATAGGGCCTTTATCTACCTTCTATCCTCTTTGCATGGTGGAAAACGCTCCTTAGAGGAGGTTTTTCCAAGTTTAGCCGTGGATCTCCAAATTTGCCCTAGATTAGGCTTTTATAACGAACCCCAGAGGTTGTTATAAAAAGCCCTAATTTAATAGACAAGGAGAAAATACTCCAAGATGAAGGCTGGTCACTTTCCTCTAGGGCTAGGGTCAAGGGTTTCATCCATAAAAACTCTAGTTATCAACTTTTACTAAATTTCACTTGCATTTTCATGGTAGCATTAGGGTTAGATTTAGGTCTGCAATTTTATGTTTGAAACCCTAAAAATAAAAAATTAAAATTTTCTCAATTTTTGGCCTCCCTAAAATTTCGGCCCTCCCTCTTACAAATTCGGCTTGCCTTTTAAAGCCCCGAAAGCCTAATAATCAGACCTAAACCTAAACCCTAGCTACTAGTCTTCACCTTCCTTGCACCCTCCCGTCTTTCTCTCTCTCACCCTTGGCCTTACCAAAGTACCCTCGACCTCCTCCATACCCCCCTTCCTAAACCCTCGGTCACCCTTTTCAGGCCTCATACCTCTCTAAAAAACCCTCGGCCTTGGTCTATTGGGGCTCAGGCCTCCCTCAATAGGCTTGTCCCTGCCTTTGTTACCTTTTGGGAAGCCTGTTACAAGGGTTTAACAACCCATTGGCAGCCACTTACCTTGCTGCCCTAAGTCTGCAATAATTTGCAGACTGTCATCATGTGACAGTCCTCCAAACCGGCTGCAAAACAACACTTAAGGGTTAGTTAAGTGGTTAATTTACTGCTGTCATATAAGAGTAAAACAAGGTCTCAAACTACTTTGATTGTTTACATTAAGAACTGATTCTAACCCTATATCAGACTTGGAATAAATCATTAAGAAGAGTGTTCAAGGTTGAGGTTGCAGTGATATCTATTTAATGCAATAAATCCTTGTTAGCATATCTTCTTTGGTTTCTAAAGTACTGTTATAAAACTGTCATAAAGAAGACTGTGTATGGCTGCTATATCTGTAGGAACTCTTTATCATTGGATGTGATTGGTTACATTGTTGGATATAAATGAAAGTAGTTGGTGGATGATCTCTTGTTTTGCTAAAGTATTATTGAATGCCTTGTCTACTAGTTCCATTACATCTTGAATTGAATACATTGGTTTGATACATTTTATATTATCCTCTACAAACACTTTATCCATCTAGTATGTCTTCTTCATTCATAGAATTGATTGGTTAAAGGCACTGGTCTCTAACACAATTGTCTAGAAGACGTAGTCTTTGTCCTTAGTTTCTTGCAGAGCAACTAAAGGGCTCTCCCCTTGGAGGTTACAACACTCCAAAGAAGTTGGATGTGTGACTAAGGTGACAGTGGTCACATCTTACATACATTTGTCTATTGGACACTAGCCCTGCTAGTTTGTCCAGTAACACAAAGCTTTGAAAAATTGCTTGAGAAGAAGATAGATTGGTTCAAGGCGGCCCTAGAAGTCTTGGTTTATCAAAATTGTGCCCAAAATGCCTTTAAACCTGCTAACAAAGTACACAAACTAGCAAACTAATTAGTGCTAAAAAGTGCCCAAAATCACTTTAAAACTAGATCTAGGAAAATGAGTAATTAAGAAAAGTTGGCTTATGAAACCAACTTTCTTAAGGTCTTGGACAACCTATAAAAGGCAGCCAATGAGGCACTTAACTTGCTAGATATGAAGTTTGAATCGCTAAAAAGAACTCCTTTGAACAAACTTTAAGATCTACTTTAAACTTGCTTGCAGAAAGGAAGATTTATTGCTAGATCTAGATGTAAGATAAACTTTTAAGAAGTACTGAGATCTAAGCATGTAAAACTATAACTAAGATCTGATTTGAAATGTAACTTTAAAGAGATTGCAGATCTAAATCATAGTATAAGAACTAGTAACCAGAAATTATGAGAAGTTTTAGAGGATAGAAGTGGAAAACAAAAAGCCCTTTGGAACTTGGGCAATGGAGTTGCAATGATGGCGCTGAGAGGGACTATGTCTTCTTTAAGCACATAAGGCATTGGAGGGTAGTAGAAACAAGCTAGATCGTCCACCAATCCAACAAGAAGAACCTGTAGAAAAACCCTTCATACTTGCCAAATGATTTGTCAAATCTAGTAAAACATCTAAACTAAAGAGCAGAAAAACATACATATAAACGAATAAGCATGCAAAATTCTAGATCTTGAGCAAAGAATGATTTAAATGAGTAAAAGAGACTTCTGTACTCACTCTTACTGATTAACCTTCACTAAGCTAGTATTGACAAAAGAAGCAAGTGAAAGCTCAAATTCTATAGATTACCTCAACACATATGAGAGACAATAATCATTCACCTTGAGCCAGAGACACCAAATTAGACCTCCAAAGCCTTTTATTCATAAAGAGATTCAACAATGAAATTACACTTGAGAGTAGAGGTTCCACATTCCATCCCCAAAGATGAGAATGAGCCTTGCTTATATAGAGTTTTTAGAGAGAGGGGGTGTGCATGAGCTCAAGAGGATGATGAGGGCACATGAGAGGAGAGAATCAAGGCTTGATTGATCCTTTGATTGAGCCTTTAATGGAGTTTGATTGATGAGGTGGGCGCCACCTCAACAAGAGGTGCATCCCCTCTCTTTGGTTCTTCCTCCCATGAAACCACAAGACGCCACATAGGGAAATGCACCCCTCTCATGAGGGAGGTGCCACCTCAACAAGAGGTGCATCCCCTCTCTTTGGTTCTTCCTCCCATGAAACCACAAGACGCCACATAGGGAAATGCACCCCTCTCATGAGGGAGGCCGCATCCCTTGATTGATCTTATATAGAGTTTTTAGAGAGAGGGGGTGTGCATGAGCTCAAGAGGATGATGAGGGCACATGAGAGGAGAGAATCAAGGCTTGATTAATCCTTTGATTGAGCCTTTAATGGAGTTTGATTGATGAGGTGGGCGCCACCTCAACAAGAGGTGCACCCCCTCTCTTTGGTTCTTCCTCCCATCAAACCACAAGACGCCACATAGGGAAATGCACCCCTCTCATGAGGGAGGCCGCATCCCTTGATTGATGCCAACTCAACCTCTTGATAGACCACATAGGGAAATGCACCCCTCATGAGGGAGGCAGCATCCCTTGATTGATGCCAACTCAACCTCTTGATAGATTTGATTGGAAACTCCAATATTTGCCTTCAATCACCTCTAAACACCCACAGATTTGATCCTCAGTTAACTGGATCTTGATTGGGACAAGATTCCTTTGATTTAGGAACTTGATTTTCTCTCATTTTTTATTATTTTAATGAAGTTTGATTGATGAGGTGGGCGCCACCTCAACAAGAGGTGCACCCCCTCTCTTTGGTTCTTCCTCCCATCAAACCACAAGACGCCACATAGGGAAATGCACCCCTCTCATGAGGGAGGCCGCATCCCTTGATTGATGCCAACTCAACCTCTTGATAGACCACATAGGGAAATGCACCCCTCATGAGGGAGGCAGCATCCCTTGATTGATGCCAACTCAACCTCTTGATAGATTTGATTGGAAACTCCAATATTTGCCTTCAATCACCTCTAAACACCCACAGATTTGATCCTCAGTTAACTGGATCTTGATTGGGACAAGATTCCTTTGATTTAGGAACTTGATTTTCTCTCATTTTTTATTATTTTTAAAATTTTTTTATTCACTTTTTAATTTTTTTGAAAGAAAATTCATTTAAGTGATAAATAATCACTCAAACACTTAGGAAAGTGGGTTTAGGGGTATTGTGGGTGCTTTGGGTTAGAAAACGAGCACCCCCATGGTGAATTTCACCTCCTAACCACACTTCTATTACATTTTTTTATTTTTCCAATTAAACTAATAAAAAATAGTCTAAGTTTACGGATTTTTTTTTTTTGCGAAACTTGAAAAAAAACTTAGGGGGACCCAACACATATCCATACGGCTCAATATTAGTACCTAGCATGGTAATATACATTGACACCTAGACTTTAATAACTTCCTAAGGCCTAAGGACCAAGACGAGCATTCCAACTTTGGAGTAGGTGAAAAACTTGAAAATTATACCATGTTGACAAGCAAAATATAATTGACAAGGGAAAAAATGCCTTGGAATACCTGAATTGATGCCTAAGTCTAGTGAGACCAAGTCTTTTACAAAACCATCATGCTACGACACTTTATTACAATTCCACGCATGACATGGACATGTGATTTTATTGAAAAAAGGGCCCAGGTGGCCTGCTAGGACTTCTGATCTTCTGAACTTGAAGAAGTAAACTTGTTCTATCTTTGCAGGCTCACTTGAAACCAACTAAGTATAACTTAGCTGGTAACAGGCCACACCTATGACAACAAACTGGAAGAAGCTGGTAGCTTCTGAGAGTGAGTTGGTTGATCCCACTAGGTACCGTTAGCTTATTAGATCATTGATGTATCTGGTCAACACTAGGCCAGATCTGTGCTATGCTATCAATACATTGAGTCAGTATATGGTGGATCCCAGGAGTGCACTGGGTGGCAGCAAAGCACATGCTCAGGTATCTTAGAGGTACAAAGGACTATGGACTGAACTATGAGAGAAAGGATGGAATACATGTGATTGGCTATATAGATTTTGACTGGGTAGGTAGTGCAGTGGACAGGAAAAGCACTTCTGAGTGTTGTTTTAGCTTGGGTTCGGTAGTTGTGTAATGGCTCAGCAGGAAACAAAGTCAGTGGCATTGAGTTATGCAGAAGCAGAATACATGGTAGCTAGTCTGGCTAGTTGTGAGGTTATTTGGCTTTGCAAGATGCTAGTGAGCTTATTTGATCAACAATTGAGACCAATTGTGATTTATTGTGACAATCAGAGTTGCATGAAACTCATGGAGAATCCAAAACTTCACGACCGGTTGAAACATGTTGAGATTAGATACCATTTCATTCAGGATAATGTTCAGAGGGGAGCAGTTGAGCTACAGTATGTGTCTATAGATGAGCAAGCAACAGACATTCTCATTAAGTCACTGATAAAGGGCAAGTTGTTTATTTGAGAGACAAGATGGGAGTGGTGAAAAATACTTTCCTCGTTAAGAGGGAGTGTTGAAAAAGTTAACTCGGACAAGTGGTTTCTTGGGCTTGGTGCCTAGCCTAGGAAAAGTGTCCAAGGAGGACCTCATGTTATTTGACTTAATGATATATAAAGTTAAAGTAACTTTTCAATTAATATTTATGAATAAAGTGACTTAAGGTGTTTTAAGTTGTGTCAATGGAGAATTAAAACATAGCCGTAGATTTGGATGGTCCAAGATCTAATCTCTACCGTGAGATCCTAGGGTTTGAGTCGATTTCATAATGAGATAATATAAAAGGCCGAATTGAGGCAAAAGGAGGAATTCAATGTTATTCTTCTTGAGCAGTTGAAGAGAGAGAGCGTGAGGAGCGACTTAGTGCATGAGTAGACACAGAGGGGCACATTTCAGAGAGTGAGGGCACACTTCATTGGAGGAGGGCGAATTCAGAGATTGAGTAATCAGACAGAGAGAGAGGGAGAATTACTGAGAGGGTCAATAGAAGAGGGGCGTGAAGCCCAAGTCAGAGAGCAGATAGAGAGGGGCGCAAATCCCAAGACATCCAACATAAGAGAAGGGTGCAAATCCCAAGTCATCCAGCTGAGATCAGGCTCAAACATCGAGGCATGAGGTTCAGAGATAAGTTTGTGTGATTGTTGTAAGAAATTTTGTTGTACTTCATTGTAAATCTGCTTGAGATAATAAAAAGAACTCTCTCTCACTGGTTTTCCCGTAAGGGTTTTTCCAAGGTCATATTGACCAAACATATCTGTGTCAATTATTTATGTGGGTGTGATTATTGCTTATGAGAAAAGAGTAAAAGACTTAATGTGTTTCTAGTTATAAATTTGCTTATGCTTTTATATATTTTCCTCCGGGGCAGTAAAATTGGGTTCGGGCATTAAACAATGATTTATTGAGACTTGAAACCGGGTTGGGGTCAGAGTATTTTCAAAGCATTGAAAAATTTACATTTTCACCCAAACTTTAGTGTACCTGCTACTCCACCACATAATTTTACTCCAACATCTAATTTCTCCAAGGAAAATCTCGTGGGAAATCCCTTGGGCACTTCTCCGCATTTCATGAATGGTACCTAATGTAAACCCATCAGAGTTGATTATGGCAATTGACATGGTAAGGACATCGAGTGATTCACACAATCGAGGTCGCCAACCGAAGGGATTAATCTTGAGGCCCCTTGCATGAAGCTCAAAGCAGTCAACCACTTGAGGTAGCATACTAGGCTGCCCCAACATCTAATTATGTGTGTGCTTTTCCATTCAATTAGCAACCTTCTTATATGTGTTTTTCATCACAACCCACATATGTCCAACTGATTAATGTTATTCTCCCTAATCTGCCCCCCCATTTGGTCATCCAAGGATTAAAATCAAAAGGTCAATATTTAATGGCAGGGATACAAGTGAAAGCATGGGATGTCTAAATAAATCAGATCAATACTTTGAATTACAAAACATTGAAGATGGCATCGAAAAAATTAAAATCACATCCATGTACTTTTATGACTTACATATGGTTGGTTCATGTGGTGTGTTACGATGGTACTAGCACTAGTGTACCTGCAGAGGTGACCCAGGGAGAGGGTGTCTTTTTTCTGACCAGGAGGGGTGTTTAGCCAGCTCATTCTGAGGTAGGGGGCATGGCCAGAATCTCTGGTTTCTCCTTTGGAAGTGCTATGGCTTAGTGGCATTGCTGACTGCCTCACGAAAGGGGTTTAAAACCCCGAGGTTGGTGTCCGGGGCTTCCAGGGGTGGATCATCAGGTCACATGACCCCGACCCTGTTTCAACACTCCAGCGGTAGTTGTTTCAACATTGAGACACGCTCTTATCTTCCAGAGTACCTCCAGCACCCTCCTGTTCCTCCAGTTCAGCAGCGCCCCCTTTTGGGCTCTCTTTCAGAGGATGACGTCATCCTCCTAGGCAGACTGTTTGCTTGCTAAAAGGGGGGGGGCGTTGAGGGTTTTTATCACTATTGGGGTTAGTTGGGGCATGATGACCCCCCTGCACAGTCTGGCCTTCAGTTTCGTCAAAATTGGCCTTGTTTAGCATATTTTTGCATCTAAAGGGGAAAATATCCCAGGTAGCCTACTATAGGCCATCTTTAGACTATTTTATATTATTTTTGTTATATTTTTAAGTTGACATTTTTAAATATTAAATTGAACTTATTTTGTGTTAGGTGAGTGTGAGATCATATAAATTCAATCTCCTCACTTCATTTTAGACATCAACTCTTGGGATAATTTCATTATGTCTGCTATTTGCCCTAACTAGGGCTCTTTGAAGGGATGCACACTCCTTGATGAAGGTTATTTTGCAAGTTTGAAGCATTTCTTGGAAGTTTTACTATTGTTCATGCCATTGCTAAGGTGAGGCTAGATTTGTTTGCTTAACACATGCAGTTGTAGGTATCTATGCTTTTGGTTTGATGTCTCTTAGTCAATTTGTATGAAAGTGATGCTTGTTAGGGTTGAATGGAAGCCGTTGTTGCTTCATTTTGTCTTGATTAGCATTTCATTTTTGTCTTTGATCACCCTAGCATTCAAGCTTGAGCTTTAGGTTTTCAAGTCTTGCTAAAGCTAGATTCCCTCTACGAATCCTAGAGGTTGGTGAGGTGAGCCCTAGTTTTCCAAGCTTGCCAAGTACCATCTCAAGGAGGGTAACTCCTCTCATTGATGCCCTAGGGTTGGGTGGCTAGTTTTCATCGAAACCCTAGTTGTTAATCTCTACATCTAAACCTAAATTTCTAAGTTTTGTACATTTGTAATTATTATTTAGGGTGAAAGTTTTGCATTTTCATGGTAGAATTAAGGTTAGAATTAGGTCTGCAATTTTATGATAAAAAGCCTAAAAATTTAAAAATGATTTTTTTTGTATTTTGACCTCCCTAAAATTTAGTCCCATCCTCCTATAATTTCGGCCTGTCTTATTTGTCCCTAAAAACCCTAGGGTGAAATTTTAGAAGCCCTAAAAATCCCAAAATGATAAAAAAACTCCCAAAAAACCCTAATATGTGAGTTTTGTCTATTTTCTGATTATTAGGTTAGATTATTTACAATTTTCTGAGTATATACTTGTAAATATCATTGCTTAACCTAGTTTTTCTATGCTAATTAGTCTTACTTTTACAATTTTCTGAGTTAGTTGTTCTTAAAATTATTACAAAAATGACCTAAACTAAACCCTAAAACCTGAGTCAAACCCTAACCAGCTAACCTATGCTCCCTAATAACCTCTCCTCCACCTTCATCCCAAAACTTCGCTGCCCCTTTCCACTTCATCCCCTTTTCCTTACCTAGCACAGGTCTGCAATTTTGCAGACCCTGTGCACCTTGTGTTCCTCCCTCTGCTGCCCTGACATCTGCACGCAGTAAAACAGAAAATCAGTAAAAAGATAGGTTAGAATTTTGGTGTTAATTAGTACTCTTGGTAAGGTTATGTCACAAGCTTGTTAGAAAATTCTGAGGTTATATAACAGATCTGGAAATGACCAACTAAATGATACATTTAATATTGGTGTTGGTATTTATCATTCACTCATTCTCTACTGCTGCTATAATCTGTCAACTGTGGATTACATACAGATCTAAAGTAATTTGATATTGGTTATTGTTGGTGTGTTTAGAGCTATTTTAGACATTGGTGAATGATATCAATTGCATACACTTTTATATCAGCCCTGCCATACTGTATTCTTACACACAGATCTGAAGTTATGTTTGGGTTAGTATTCATTTGACCTTTACATGGTGGATGCTGGTTTTTTCCTTATTGGACTGAGAGTCTTTAAAGTGCTGATATATTTGCCACTTGATTCCATTAAACTAGTAGCATGCCAAAGGTAAAGTCTAGGCTGATTGGTAATAGTGATTATTGAAATTCCATGTTTATCTTTGATGACATTTACCTTAACTTGATGTTGCCTAATGAGCATATTATTGGTTGCACATTGCCTTAAATACATGTTAATCACCCTTGCATATCTAATTAATGAATGGCATTAACAATTTTCATTTAATGCAATATTTGGTTAATGGTTGGAGTGTATTGGCAAATGACCTTGAATCTACATTTGGTGAGCAGTTATTACTTGGTTCATTACTGACTTACATTAAATTTATATTGTATTGAATGACCTAAATGCTACATATCATTACCTTCATTAGCACTTTGAATTTTGAAATACATCTTAATGCATATTTGGTTATTGGTTAGTGTGTTAGTAATATAGTCTTTTGATCCAATATTGATTATTGTACATGTGTACACGCTTATACATTTCATTGAATGATATAAGTGGATTATTGATTTTGATCATATCATTTGCACTCACTGGCATTGATCATAATATTATTGACTCCATTTAGGCACTGGTCTAACTACAAGATTGCATAGAATATAGTTTGTTGGTTGTTCTAGTCAATGTTGTACGACTTGGACTCGGCAAATACTCGGCTAGCATATGACTTGTAGACTTGGGAAAAACTCGGAAAAGACTCGGGATAGACTCGGCAAATAAGAAAAAAAATTAAAATATTGTACATTTTGGGCACAAAAAAGAGGAGGTTAAAAGCATTTCCAATCCATATGCTATAAAACAAAAAATAACAAAATAAAATAAATATAAAATATACAACAAATAAAAATTTAAAATAAATAAAAATTTAAAATAAATAAAATAAAAAATATATATAATATATAAGAGAAATTAAATAAAATCAAAATATATAACATAAATAAAATAAAAACAATATATATAGTTATACTATATAGTTAAACTTTATAACATAAATAAAATATATATATATAATTTATGTTTTATAACATACATAAATAAATAAATAAATAAAAACAAAAAAAACGAAGAACAGTTCGTGCTCCACGACAGCAGCTTCACAATTGAGCGACTGAGCAACTGATGAAGGTCCGCGGGTTTTTCTCTTGTCGATGACCTTCATCATCTGTGGGCTTTTCCCTTGTCGATGACCTTCATCATCTGTGGGTTTTTCCCTTGCCGATGACCTGCGACTCGGCAAATTATGTCTAAGCGTTGAAGCCACAGAGAGGTATTTGGTTTGGCCTTCCCTCAATCATATAACAAGCCGTAGCATGGCCGCCATCACAATAACAAGCTGCACGACCACCGGAATGCAAACGACGACCGTTAGAATAAACGCCGAGTCTTGGGCGAGTCCGACCGAGTAAGTATCGATTCTGGGCGAGTCTCCCGAGTTTGTCGAGTCGGGGAGTCTATCCACGAGTATGGGCCGGTTACTCGTTTTCGGGTTTGACTCGGGTAGACTCGCGAGTACCCACGAGTCTTGGCCGAGTCGTGCTTCACTGGTTCTAGTGTCTTACAGGGTCCCATAAGGATACTTCTCTTTGGAGGTTTCGACTTCCGAAGAAGTTAGAACGGTGACCGAGGTGACATTGGGTCACTATTCTTATTTGTGCTTACTGGGAATTAGCCCTGCTAATTTGCTCGGTAACATGGTGGAAATCCCAAACAATTGATGTATCATTTAATTGGGACACATTTAAAAATGATTCCTTTAAAAGATTTCACAATATCGAAAAAAAAAGATGTTTGTGAAATTAACCAGGTTATGAAGGACAATGTGGATGAGTATACCCATCAATGGAAAAAATTCTGGCAACACAAGCACTTGGTTAAGCATCGAAATCTTACATATCTGAACTAAAACAACATAAGGATTGAGATAGAGATGCATAATATTATCTCCGTTGATGATACTAGAAAGAAAGCAAAGTTGGTTGAAAACAAATAGAATCAACAATCAAGGTACTATGAGACTAACGAAGGAGGCTACACAAGGCAACACCAGCCCTACAATAACCATAACAAACAAAACTACACAAATAAATGCTATTTTCTAGATGAAAAAAATATAGATTCATCACACCATATCAAAGCAAGGACAACAGAATTCGGAATTTAAGAGTCGTAGATAAGGAGGACAATAATTGTTGCAAATGTGGAGAAAATTGGTCATCAGATTTGATGACCAAAGGACAATCCGATAATGACGATACCACCCATGAATTACCATTAGCTACAATCACATGCACTTGCCTCAAAATAAAGAAGAATTATTGCTCCAGAAATATGCTATAGGTCCAAAAGAAGACACAAAAGCATCAATAGCTAAATACACTCCACCTTATCTAAGAAATGTTGACAAAATCCAGGACTCCAGGAACAAAAAGCCTAGGATCTCACTTCTTGTAATAATGAGAAAAATAGAACCTAGGGCACAGAAACTCAAAGGAAGGAACCATAAAGAGAGATGAATCAAAATTGATAGGTTCTGGAAGCACACACAATTTTGTTGATATCGACATCGCAAATAAGCTAAACCTTTTTGTATACCCTACCAAAGATCCGACTGTTACAATTGCAAATGGTTAACAAGTCAAATGAGTAGGATGGATATTGTGTTAGGAGCAGAATGATTGATACAACTGTGTACTTACATCACGAACCTGCAATAACAATTCATGGGATTCAAGTGGCAAGGGAAGAAGTATGAGCCATATGGGTCATAAATCTTATACCACAAGATAGGTCTGTCACGACTCACAATCACTGAAAAAGGACAGACCCAAAGAAAATCCATTTATAGACTGTAGTCATCTAATCAAACTAGATACTAATGATCACTAAGGCATTGTGTTAAAAGATGAAATAGAAGAACTCAAAAGTATTGTAATTACATTACAAACAAACCTTGCAAACATTCAAAGTTGAATCCAGATTTAGGACAACACTCACCTCAAGAAGAGGAAATCCATTGAAGTAGCTCTCTTCAAGAATGCTTCATGGATGAATCTGTTGGAAATAGTGCAACTTTGGAAGTTATTCTTATTGTATTTCATCTTGTTATTGTACCTCATATGGGACAAGATGTCAATGTATTTGATCATGTAAAACCCTTGAAAGAATCAATGTAAACCTTGGGGTGAAATCACAAAGAAAAGATTTATTAAATGTAATTTTTTGTATTCCCCCAAGACAAGTCGGCCCAGTTGGTAAACTGCCCCAAAACAGTGGGCAGTTTGCCCCAAACAATTGGCAGAACTGCCCCAGTCAGGTTGGCCCAGTTATAAAAAGTTATGTTGGCCCGGTAAGGGAAAAAGTCACCTTTTGATGTGTATAAATAGAGAGTTCGACCTCTCATTTGGTCATTTACTCAAGCAAGTTTGCTCTAGCCAAGAAAGGTTCGCTACTGCAGCTAGGAGACTGATATTTTGGGGTTCTCCACTATTGGAGAAGTTTCTCTCTTATTTCCCTGGGTTTGCGCTACTACTATCTGGATGTACATCGTTCTTTATTGGAAGGTCTGAGCTTGGGGGAGACAAATAGCTTTGTCTATCATTGGGAGATGACTGTTCTTATCATCATGGTTAAACGAGCTCCACACTCATTTTGTTTCTGTGCATTGCCATTCTTTTAGTGATCCTGGTTATGCTGCTATAAACATCAACAGAATCATCTTTGAAGGGGGTTGCAATGTAAGTGACAATAATAATAATAATGTTGTAATCAGCATACATAATAATAATAATGAAGTGAAGCATCAGGGTTCACACTCCTTCCCCTTATGACTGCCATTGTATATTTATATATTGTCCTAAGGACCATTGTAAATCGTCCAACTATCAATCAATCATTATTCAATATATATTTTACACACATCTTGTGTTATTTGCTTAATAACCTCCTCTCTTGGTTCTTATAGTAGCTAACACAATATCTTTTACATGTCACTCATATGAGAAAGGGCCTTTTGTTGTCAATATCTTGACACATGAAAAATATTACCCTAATCAGATGCCAAAGGGCCAAGTAGAACTCACAAAGCAACCTATCTACACTAAGGGATTGACCTTTTATTATATTTTTAAGGTTTGGTATAGCTTGTCTTTGTCCAAAGGACAAGATAAAAATGATTGCTCATACTTTGGTACTTTTGCAGGGATAATGTTAGTAAGAAGTTGATTGGCAACAACTTCCAAGGATAAGTTGCTTGGAATAGCTATTTGTTCAATGGACAAGATAAAAAGGATTTTTCATACTTGGGTACTTTGGCAGGAAGAATGTTAGTAAAATTGCTTGGCAGCAAGGTGATCAACGTCACAATCATGGGATGAAAAAAGCATGTGAAAATGATCATAAAATATGCCCTTGATTCTTTTGTGCTCATTAATCAAATCCCCATTTAGATATTTAAGGTTGGGGTTCCATTTAAAGGTTCATTTCCAAATTAAATAATGGAAATACATTTTCTTATTGTCATGACTCACACCCTTATTTTGATTTATTTTGTGCCCTAATTTTAGCCCCCAAAGATCAATATTCTCTGTGTCAATAACTATGCAACAATGGCAAAGTCTAAATCTAGTAATTTTCACTTGATATAAAAAACAAAATGTCATGCTTAGGAGTAGAGGTAGTACTATGAATAGGAGCATGCTGTGTATCCCGTGAGCTGCCTCACATGTTCCATGACATAAGAGCAAATTTCACAAATACTCTTCATCAAGTCTTTGTTTGCGGACTACAAAGTGGTTGAAAATATATAATTTGGCTGGCTTGGGCACTTGAGCAGAAGAGGGAATGATTAAAATGCTTAAAGGATGCTTGACAAGTGACAACTCTTTTGTTGATAAGGGAGCCTGTGCTGGACTTGACGGCCCTAGTACCATAGGTACTGGATCCATAGTTAAGAAGGAATCAAGAGAGCCCTCCAACTTACTTATATTAGAGTGGGGGATAATGGAATCATTACTCAAAATGTTGCGCTAACATGAACTGGAGTCAACACTATTTGGTTTCCAAGGCTTAATGGAAATGGTAGTTTGCTTTCTTTGATGACTCGCCCTGCTTACCCATTTCTTGCCTACCTGATCCAACCACCACCATTGTTTATGGCATTGGAGACTAACTCACAGGTTGTTTGATGCCACCTTTATTGTCAATAGCTCACTTTGGCTTATTTGACATCGTAGTCTTTATAGGGCAATTTTTAATCAGATGAACTGAGAATATTGGAATAAAACACATTGTGCACATATACCCATCCATGCAATTAGAGGCGAATTCAAAAGGTAAATTTTATGTGAGATCAATTTCAATATACACACACACACACGAGCATTTTGCCTCATAGCGCTAGCCTCCGTCTTATTCCCTATCAGTGGATGACCAAAAGGCTTCAAAATTGTTTCAATGCATGCACAATAGTTGATATGGGCATACAACCACAATGTGAATATTCACATACAAAATCAGAAAACCCAAGAGAGAACAAGCATGCAAGTAGAAAGGAGATTATTGCAATGTACACATCTGGTACTCTCTTCATTGCATTATCTATTTATTGAAGTACAAAATTGGTGAAGAGGTATCATCTTTGATCAAATCTCCGAGGGTTACATTTAAAATATATATATGTTTAGGTGGGTGATCAGACATGACCACATCTCTAATGAATTATGTACAATGAAATAGGAAAGATAAAGTGAAAAGTGTAAATTACAATTATAATACATAGTCTAACCTAGTCACTAGGAGCTTGGGGACTAAGTCTCATCAATTCTTTCCCGCAGAGGGAAAAGCTTCCTTGATTTCCATTGATGGTCTGCAAAACAGTGAAGGATGACATAGTCTGTTGGTTCTTTGGGTTTGCTGGAATCAATGTTATCATGACTAGATCAATTTCTGAACCGAACAATGAAACTGGACCAAAATTGATAAAATACCAAAAGCAAAAACCAGTCAACCCAAAAAATACATAAAATATTCAAATTTTGATTAAAAAAAATATTCATGTGCATCCAAACCATTAGACACAAATATGCAAATTTTTCCCTTGTATATCGCAAGGGTGCATATAACCAAAAGAGCACAAAGTGCAATCCATATTTGAACCAAAAGAGCACAAAGTGCAATCCATATTTGAACCAAAAGAGCATAAAGTGCAATCCATATTTGGATTCTGAACTAAAATACATAAGCATAGAGGCTCTAAATGGCCTCTAGAGTCCAAAACTAAGCTTAAGATTAAGTTTTAACTAATAACTACTAGACTCTAGTTCCACTAATCATATGAAAGAATCATCTAGAGATTCCTCATCCTCTTGGCTTTGTTTGCTTGGAAGGCATCAAGATAAACTTTGATCTTGACTCTTTTAGTTCATCAAAGGCTCTTTTGCAAGGTTTTATATTCCATTCTGCATGTGCTAACTGTTGTTTCAACCTATGGATACCCTCCCCACCGATTTCCTTTTGGCAATGGTTGCATATATTTTACTCCCCACCAATTGGCAATGCTCCCTTGCCAAATGCTTCTTCCTTCTCTTTAGGAGCCATGGCAATTTTTTAATGAACAAAAACAAATCTGCAAATAAAACCGTAGGATTTCTTAATTTCTAGGAAAAAATTAGTAATTTCATTGTAAAGAAAATTAGGATTAAAGGAATAGTTCTAATCTTTTACATACCTTCTCAAGCACTCCAAATCAGCCCAAGAAGCACTGCAAACCAGCAAGAATAATGATGCCGAACGAAGATGAACACCGATCAAAATTTCCAGATTGATTAAGTGAAGGGTGTGAGACAAATGGAAGGGAAGGGGGCTCATTAAATAGAAGGGAGGGGTTTGAATTAGGTATAGGGTCTATGCTTTTATTTTTTATTTATTTTTTCCCTTTTTAAAATGGTTTAACTGGGCCTTGAGCGCTTCTGTACAATGCTGTATGTGACCATTCAGTTCCGTATGGAACCAACCATTTCTGGTTTGAACCACTGGTTCTGCTTGGAAAGCCCCTGCAACTAGTTTGACTTGCTGATTCGTTTTTTTTCGGGCCAATTCTGATAACATTGGCTGGAATGCTCCGAAGGAATACGTAGAGGTGAACCATTGCTTAAATGCGAGCTTCTGGATT
Organism: Larix kaempferi; assembly: GCA_027924585.1. Lineage (NCBI taxonomy): Eukaryota > Viridiplantae > Streptophyta > Pinopsida > Pinales > Pinaceae > Larix > Larix kaempferi. The sequence continues at coordinate 3,316,909 of BSBM01000018.1, forward strand.
GTTTGGCCGGAAGAAGAAATGCCCTCCCTGTTGAAGGGACATGCTTAGTGCTTACCATGCATTGCTGAAGGGAAGGTGCACAAATTAGAACTTGTAGATTTGTGTGGGAAGGGAAACCATGAACAAGGTGCTCCTAAGAAAGAACCAATGTCATCTACTTTGGAATTGATGTGAAGGACGTATGGGCTGAAGTAGGATGAGAAGTGGGATGTGGAATTGATGCTTACAGTGGAAACTCCTTGTTGAAGTTTCAAGTTGATGGGTGAGGCTGTGACAAGGTGAGAGAAATGAGCACCGTAGCAGAGCAAAGAATTATGGGCTTGTGGAGCTTGACTATGACATATACAATGTGTATCATGAACATTGGTGGTCCTGAGGTTGGAATTTTGAATCTTCCTAGGATAACAACTCGCTTCTCCTATCTATTGAATAGGATAACAACTTTTTATCCTATCCAGTATGCAGAGATGTAGTCAGTGTCATCTATGGCTGAGCCCTGCAGAGGATCTCAGTGAAGTGCTAGTATATCTCTTCACACTGTTTCTGGAGGGCATCCTTGATGATTGATAGCACTTGCATCTGATGGTGTGTCTCAGCAAGGAATTGGCCACTAGGAGAGTTGCTGGCAGCTGGAGTCAGGTTAACTCTCCATTGCAGGTTATGGAGTGTGGAGGAAGGCCAAACAGAGTATGGTTGACACAGTGTTTGTACTCAAACCTTATCAAGGTGGGCATCCGATGCAACAACATCGAAGTTCTGTGCAGTTGAGGTACTAATCTGAGCTCCAATACCATAGGTATGGTGCAAGGTGGAATCAGGCACCTTGGGCTTGAAAGACCATAAAACTGAGAAGTTCCACAATTCTGAGCATGCTGGTGACAAAGAATGCTTAGGGAAATTTAGCAAGGATAAAATATTAAAATGTAGACACAATAAAGCAATTCAACAGAGTTTTGCAGAATGCGCAGCTTAATAGAAATATAGCAGTAACGGTAAGGATGCACAGTAAAGATTCTGAAAGAATATACTCCAGTCATGTGCTGTGCGTAGAGTAGAATAAATATTTACTTATTTGGCCTGTTATGCAATAGAAAACTAAAGATCATTCATAATCATCCAAAGCATATCCACATAAGATGAATATATATCGCTCAAATTTAACAGTTTTTCCAGTACAAAGTATGCTTACAAAATTATAAGGTGCAGAAGTGTATCATGAACATTGGTGTTCCTGAGGTTGGAATTTTGAATCTTCCCAGGATAACAACTCGCTTCTCCTATCTATTGAATAGGACAACAACTTTTTATCCTATCCAGTATGCAGAGATGTAGTCAGTGTCATCTATGGCTGAGCCCTACAGAGGATCTCAGTGAAGTGCTAGTACATCTCTTCACACTGTTTCTGGAGGGCATCCTTGATGATTGACAGCACTTGCATCTGATGGTGTGTCTCAGTAAGGAATTGGCCACTAGAAGAGTTGCTGGCAGCTGGAGTCAGGTTCACTCTCCATTGCAGGTTATGGAGTGTGGAGGAAGGCCGAACAGAGTATGGTTGACACAGTGTTTGTACTCAAACCTTATCAAGGTGGGCATCCGATGCAACAACATCGAAGTTCTGTGCAGTTGAGTTACTCATCTGAGCTCGAATACCATAGGTATGGTGCAAGGTGGAATCAGGCACCTTGGGCTTGAAAGACTATAAAACTGAGAAGTTCCACAATTCTGAGCATGCTGGTGCCAAAGAATGCTTAGGGAAATTTAGCAAGGATAAAATATTAAAATGTAGACACAATAAAGCAATTCAACAGAGTTTTGCAGAAAGCGCAACTTAATAGAAATATAGCAGTAACAGTAAAGATGCACAGTAAAGAATATACTGCAGTCAAGTGCTGTGTGTAGAGTTGAACAAATATTCACTTATTTGGCTTGTTATGCAATAGAAAACTAAAGATCATTCATGAATCATAATCATCCAAAGCATATCCACATAAGATGAATATATATCGCTCAAATTTAACAGTTTTTCCAGTACAAAGTGTGCTTACAAAATTATAAGGTGCAGAAATTGTGACACTGTGAAGTAACTCCTGGCCTTGTGAAAGAAGGCTATGGGAGCTAGTCACTAATGCATATGAAGGAGAAGATGAAAGAGGAGAAGAGAAGACATTCTAAAATGCTAAGATGGTGATCATTTTCATTAATACGTGGTTGTCCTAGACATTTGGCCTTGCATGCCCTATTCAGGGTTGATCACAATTTCGAGGCATGAAATTGGGTTGGCCAGGGTGTGTGTTGATTTGGTCAGAGCTGACCACTGGCTTGAGCATAGGCTTGCAGATGACGGAGTCCACTTTGATTTCTCAATGTTTTTTCTGTTCAGTCCCTCTTGGTTGTAAGCTGGCACTGAAATGATGTACTGCTGTTGCTAGAATGCAAGCTGGTGCTGAAGGTGCATTACATTGTCACTGAAGGTTTGGTGTGATGAGTCTGGTGCCAAACTGGCACTTGCACTTGGTGCAGCACAAAGACGAGCGCTCTTAGAGTCTGCACAGATCAAATACTATTTCAGATTTCAATCATGGATGGGACCTGGACTTTCTGGCAGTATGCTGGTATAAGTGCAGTGGATCAGATAACAAGGGCAGGCATGTGTCAAAAACTAAGATATGATAGTTGGAAGTCTTCTTAGTCTGTCAGTGTGTGGTAGATTGCAACCTATTAATGGCCTCCAATACCTTAAAATTTGGATTCAATTTCACAGTTTGTTGCTGTAGCCCTTTGAAGGGGATTGCTAGGTTGATGAGATGTTGAGCAGATGCCAGAGGATAACCTTAAACATTGGATTCAATTTGACATTTTGTAGCTAGCCCTTTGAAGGTGGTGACAAGATTAATGAGACGTTTTGAAGATACCAGAGGCCGAGATCACTCTATTTTAGGAAAGTGGATAGTGCCTTTAAGAAACTGTTTTAGTCTTAGAAAGCAGTGAATGGTAAACATTTCTTCTTTGTTTTCTTTGTTTTGGAAATGCCAATTGAGTTGGAATTGTTTTTTAAGCGCATTAGAATGTTTATTTGTGCAATGAAGTTTTTTTCTTCATAAAGATATTCAACAGATCTCAGAGCCTCTGATAAACCATTTTAGTTAAGAAAAAGTTTTCGCATTTTTAAGAAATTTTTTAAATGAAGAAGCAATGCTTTCTTAGCCCTGTAAAATGTTGTTTTATCATGAGCATTTGTTTTTGTGCAAAAATAATTCTCATATCCCTCAAGGTTAGGTTTTTCAAATGACAATATGGAACTTTTTCTGTTTTATATGTCATTGAACTGAGCAATGCCAGTCCATTGAGGATGCATGATCTCTCTTTTCTGAATACCTGCCTGCAGTGTGCATGTTCATATGTACTTATATTTTGATTCATTCTCCTTTATTTTTCTAGTGTATCTATTCTGAGTTGATTTTGCCTCGAGGGAATAATTTTTATATTCATTTTTACTACTAATATTTTGAATTGTTCGTTGTCACTCACTGGTTTCAACAATGATTTAGGGTGAAAGACTGCAGTCAGAAAACAGTATACTACAAATGGTAATTCTTTGTTGCATTCTGATCATTAACATATTTGTAGCAATTTTGCAGCACATTTCATTGCTATTTTCCAATTGTCAATCGAATTAAATTGAATAAATGCTTGGTCTTTGTGGTCAGCTTCTGAGGCAACAGGAACTGCTTGGAGAGTTGGAGGAAGACAATACAATGTTCCGTCGTGTACTTGTTGAAGAACTGAATGTGTCTCCTGATAAACTGCAGAAGAAGAGTGCAACTGAAAGCAACTCAAAGAATAACAGTACTGATTGTTTTGAATGCCGTAGGCGTGCACGGAGAAGAACCAAATAAAATTTCTTTATGCGCTTATAGAACCAAATAATCTCTCTACATTCATTTCTGGGATTCTATGTTAGTTTCTTCACCCATTTATCAATATTATTTTAGTTTCATTTCATGTTGCAATCATAATGAAATGTCAAATTGCACGTTTGTTGCTATTACAATGGAATCTCGATAAGGTAGAATCCTAACCAGTGATTTGTTTATGACTGGTGTTTGATATATAGTTCAACTTATCCCCTATACAATACAACGCGATCATTATTTTTTCGAGGTTGAAAAAAGAGGACAACATACGGGAGGGGTGGTGGGCCAGACAGTGATATATGCTCAACGATTGTACTTTGAAGATATTAATTTGTTAAGATCGACTTTTCCTCTGCGCAGCATTCTGAGACTGTATGTTGGGCATTAAGCCCACATATATTATAAATATGTAACTACAGAAAACAATAATGTATAGCAGATTTATACAGAACAACAATCACACAAGAGACACAGAAATTTACGTGGTTCACCCACTGAATGTGGGCTACATCCATGGGACAAGGGCAGGCAGTCTTTATTCATCATCAACAATAGTTTACAAACTATCCGGGAGAGGGATTAAAGCCTCAGCTCAATATCTGCCTCAATGGGCCACATATTTAAGCAATCCTTCAGTTACACATAACTGATTATACAGTTGGTGAAACCACCTTGACCTAAACTGTCAATAGGTTGTCACATCCCAACAATCTCCACCTTGACAACAATTTACCTGATGCACTGCCCTTGTCCATTGTGCTTCTAAATACCAAAGCACTCATTTCACTGCTTCACCTGGATTTGCCATGTATCCACTGACAACACCAATCGCATGTGAAAAGATCTCATCGCATACATCACACTAGTGTACCATACACGAGACATATAACCTTTTTCTTCATTACATGGACATCAACCTGAAGAAAGCTTATGATGTTTACCGGTTTCATCGAATTTCCTGAGTATCATTACTATGTACTCTTGATGTGATAACCTCAATCCGTCTCTTGTACATTTATTCTCAAGATTGTTTTTGCTGCTCCCTGATCCTTCATCTTGAATGTCCAACCGAACCAACATGTTGATCTTATCCATGCTTGTGCTTGTTCGAAGCATAACGCCAACAATCCAAAAACACCAAGATAGTGAATACCATAAACTCAATGGTTACACCCACTTCTTGTAAAACCTGGTTCACCACGAAGGAAAAAACATCTTGTACCAAACGCTTGAGTGTACTCTTCAAGCCATACAATAATTACCTTGAGCTTGCAAACAAAATCTTCCTATGCAATCCTGAGCACCTTCTATGCTCCACCTCAAACTTTGCATTTGAAGATCTTAGCCAAATCCGGCCAAGACAACCAAATGAGCCTTTACCGCTCACCTTTAGGTCTCTTTACAATGGAGTTAACCAAGCCTTTAAAATAGGCTTCATTACATGTAATCTCATGGAAAAAAACATAAGCGCACAACAATCAACTCATGCCCTACCCCTTTTAGTTTACCTAAATCTATGTCTAGTTTCATAGGTAACTAACAACCTAGGGTATGCATGTTCAGGTCTTATAGACATATGTCGAGTTACATGTACAAAACTAAATTTTACAACTCCATAAAATAATAGTCAATAATTTTTTTTTTTAATTCAAATACCTCACTTAAAATTTAGAAACCTCAACGTGAGGAACAATGAGACACCTCCTCTGCATATATACTCCATTTACTTAATGACTAGGCTCAGGCACAATTACCAACACCTAAACAACAGAATGACCTTAATTGGCATAATTCTGAACAACATAACGCCCCATACAACATTAGAACTTTGGACTTACTGGAAATTAGATGCCTTGGTCAATAAGATAGTCACCGAGCCTCTCCACAATCATATTGCATTCACCTGGAGTTACCGGTTCATCATAAAGGCCAAAGATAAGGGCACAGGTTCTCATGGACTCTTCCAAAACGGGCCCTTCGTCCAGAGCTTGCGACTCTTCTCCACGAGCTCAACGGTGCCCCCACTAGATCGACTCCTCCACGATCGACTCGGCTGCTCTCCTAGCGGCTTCCTCCATCACTGCACAGCCTTCACGACTCACGGTCGAACAGCCTTCACGGCTTCACTTGTCCTCTGCTCTCCTTTTCCACGATGGAAACAGAGCACGGGCAGTCTTTCCTACGTAGAAAGCAACAGGAAAACGGTCCTCTGCGCATGAGTCTCCAGCATGATCCTTCCACTGGACCACGGTTCCTCTACAAGCTTACGACGATGACAACCTTTCCACTGCTCTGGTCACCGCTCTTTCTCTGGAACGTGGGCTCCCAACGGCGGCTACGGCTCCTCTTGTTCTCTGCAACTTAATGTTGTTTGCTCTCCACCCGAGCTTTGATACCACTTGTTGGGCATTAAGCCCACATATATTATAAATATGTAACTACAGAAAACAATTATGTATAGCAGATTTATACAGAACAACAATCACACAAGAGACACAGAAATTTACGTGGTTCACCCACTGAATGTGGGCTACATCCACGGGACAAGGGCATGTAGTCTTTATTCATCATCAATAATAGTTTACAAACTATCCGAGAGAGGGCTTAAAGCCCCAACTCAATATCTGCCTCAATGGGCCACATATTTAAGCAATCCTTTAGTTACACATAACTGATTATACAGTTGGTGAAACCACCTTGACCTAAACCGTCAATTGGTTGTCACATCCCAACAATTTCCACCTTGACAACAATTTACCTGATGCCCTGCCCTTGTCCATTGTGGCTTCTAAATACCAAAGCACTCATTTCACTGCTTCACCTGGATTTGCCATGTATCCACTGACAACACCAACCGCATGTGAAAAGATCTCATCGCATACATCACACCAGCGTACCATACACGAGACATATAACCCTTTTCTTCATTACATGGACATCAACCTGAAGAAAGCTTATGATGTTTACCAGTTTGATCGAATTTCCTGAGTATCATTACTCTGTACTCTTGATGTGATGACCTCAATTCGTCTCTTGTACATTTATGCTCAAGCTTGTTTTTGCTGCTCCCTGATCCTTCATCTTGAATGTCCAACTGAACCAACATGTTGATTTTATCCATGCTTGTGCTTGTTCCAAGCATAACGCCAACAATCCAAAAACACCAAGATAGTGAATACCATAAACTCAATGGTTACACCCACTTCTTGTAAAACCTGGTTCACCATGAAGGAAAAAACATCTTGTACCAAACGCTTGAGTGTACTCTTCAAGCCATACAATAATTACCTTGAGCTTGCAAACAAAATTTTCCTATGCAATCCTGAGCACCTTCTATGCTCCACCTCAAACTTTGCATTTGAAGACCTTAGCCAAATCCGGCCAAGACAACCAAATGAGCCTTACCGCTCACCTTTAGGTCTCTTTACAATGGAGTTAACCAAGCCTTTAAAATATACTTCATTACATGTAATCTCATGGAAAAAAACATAAGCGCACAACAACCAACTCATGCCCTACCCCTTTTAGTTTACTTAAATCTGTCTAGTTTCATAGGTAACTAACAACCTAGGGTATGCATGCCATTTCAGGTCTTACAGACATATGCCGAGTTACATGTAAAAAACTAAATTTTACAACTCCATAAAATAATAAACTAAATTTTATAACTCCATAAAATAATAGTCAATAATTTAAAAAAAAAATTCAAATACCTCACTTAAAATTTAGAAACCTCAATGCGAGGAACAACGAGACACCTCTTCTGCATATATACTCCATTTACTTAATGACTAGGCTCAGGCACAATTACCCACACCTAAACAACAGAATGACATTAATTGGCATAATTCTGAATAGCATAATGCCCGATACAACATTATAACTTTGGACTTACTGGAAATTAGATGCCCTGGTCAATAAGATAGTCACCGAGCCTCTCCACAATCATATTGCATTCACCTGGAGTTATCGGTTCATCATAAAGGCCAAATATAAGGGCAAAGGTTCTCATGGACTCTTCCAAAACGAGCCCTTCCTCCAGAGCTCGCGGCTCTTCTCCATGGGCTCAATGGCGCCCCCACTGGACCGACTCCTCCACGATCGGCTTAGCTGCTCTCCTGGCGGCTTCCTCCACCACCGCACAGCCTTCACGGATCACACTCGCACAGCCTTCATGGCTTCACGCGTCCTCTGCTCTCCTTTTCCAAGATGGAAACAGAGCACGGGCAGTCTTTCCTACGCAGAAAGCAACAGGAAAACGGTCCTCTGCGCATGGGTCTCCAGCACGATCATTCCACTGGACTACGGTTCCTCTACAAGCTTACGACGATGACAACCTTTCCACTGCTCTGGTCACCGCTCTTTCTCTGGAACGCGGGCTCCCAACGACGGCTACGACTCCTCTTGTTCTCTGCAACTTAATGTTGTTTGCTCTCCACCCGAGCTTTGATACCACTTGTTGGGCATTAAGCCCACATATATTATAAATATGTAACTACAGAAAACAATAATGTATAGCAGATTTATACAGAACAACAATCACACAAGAGACATAGAAATTTACGTGGTTCACCCACTGAATGTGGGCTACATCCACGAGACAAGGGCAACCAGTCTTTATTCATCATCAACAATAGTTTACAAACTATCCGGGAGAGGGCTTAAAGCCCCAACTCAATATCTGCCTCAATGGGCCACATATTTAAGCAATCCTTCAGTTACACATAACTGATTATACAGTTGGTGAAACCACCTTGACCTGAACCGTGAATTGGTTGTCACATCCCAACACTGTAAATGGAGGGCATGCACAAAAACTAAGATATTTTATTCGCACAACAAATGGACTTGCTTTGATGTTTGTATCAAGCTTGTATTGAATAAACTTGTTCCAGGAAATATTGTTTATTGTTTCCTCATACCTTTAAAAAGATTAATATTATTAATTAATCATCTTGTGCTGAAAAGATGGTTACATTTTGAGGAATATCTCGAGGGTTAAAAAGATAGTTCCCTGAAAATAACGTGGGCAAATCAATTCCTGAAATTGAAGAAATAAATGAATCAATTAAATCCATGTGCAACTTGTTATGATGCTTCCTGTTCACGAAGAGAAGGTGCCAAATGGAAGCATGCACTGAAATCATACTTTGATTAGCATGCACTAAAAATAATGCAATTCTTATATATAGTAGCAACAAAATCATTGGGAGAAATTGGCAGGTACATTTTAAAGAAATATTATGCAATCTTTGAATATATATATATATATATTTCAAATTAGCACATTAAATATTGAAATGCAAATAGCTGGTCCTCTTAGAGAGTCCGTTGAAACATACGTTCAGTTGGCTTATAGCTTGGTTTTGTAGCTTGTAGATTTTTCTGGGTTTTATTGCTTGCTGGTTTATGTCAACATTTCAGTGATTTTCACCAACAGCCGGTTTTGCATTGGGTGAAGGTTACTTATGAAATTTTCATTAACAATTAAACACGCTGTAAACTACCACTAACAGGCAGAAATTAAATATTCAACACATGCACACCATAAACAGTAGACACTCAGATTTTTCGGCAACTGTGCCCTGGAAAAAAACCCCCACAGGGAAAACCTGTAAGAGAGAGAGAGATTTTATTTCTTCAGCTAATCTTAGTACATAAATTTATACAGCAGAAATATTTTACTTATCTCCACCAATAAATTTGTCCCAGCACTTTTCTCGAAATCTGTTCCAAAAACAGCAGCCTCGAATTTTGTGCTGTTAGTGCCTCGAAAATTGTGCAGAAGGTACAGTCACTGTATTGTACGGTTCACCTTGGAAACTGTGCAATGATTGTCTAAAAAAATCGAGCCCCAAATCTGTCTCGAACTGTGTGCAGCAACCTTGAAGTCTGTGCCCACTCTATCTCCTCGAACTGCGTGTTGAAAACCTTGAGAAGTGTGCCCAAAATCTACCTCGGGTTGCATGCAGAATGTCTTGAACTTTGTGCCTAGATTTTTCTAGAAACTCGTGCCCAGATTCTCTTGAAACTTGAGCCAATGATTTCTGATGTACCTTCACCTCGAGATATGTGCCTGCTGAAGACAATAAAGAGAAGATCGTACTGTGCATTAAATGCCCAACTCGTGCCTCGATTTCTGTGCCAAATGTGGAATGGCTGCCTCAAAGTACGTGCAGTCTCCTAGCTCTCCTTCTCTCTCCTTCTCTCTTTCTCAAACTCAAAGTGAGCTCAAATGTGCCTCCCTCATGCTTTTTGTCTAACCCTAAGTGGGTATCTAATCCGACGGTGGAGATGAATCCAATCCAAGGGACAAGATTCAATGAGAGTAAAAAATCACTTTATTTAAATCACTTAAATAAATATTTACTCACCCACTTAACTTTTAGCAAAAAGTGACTTTCATTTTATAAAGTCTCATTAATGACAATTAATGTGAGGGTCACCCCTTTTCCCCCTTCTAAGTGACATTAGGCTATTGTCACTAGGGGAACACTTCCCTAGGTACAAAACTAACATAGCTTTGATATTTCATGGTTTGGGTGGGCTCCTTATTGAAGTTTTAGATACAAGGAGACAAATTGGTGGGGCTTTGATGCTTGCCCAAGGGCTGTGGCAAGGGCGTGTCTATCAGTTGGATTAGTGGTTGTTAGAATTTCTACTTAAGAGCAATTATGCTAGACTTTTATTCAATTTATCATATTGCTTGCATAAGGATCACTGAAAGAAACACATTCAACAATAGACACAAAGATTTATCCTGGGAAAACCCTTTCACGAGAAAAACCCAATAGAACTTCTTAGTATAGATTCGTCAACAAAGTACAATGTTAATACAAGGAAGAGCTAAAGCTCTCTCACATAAAAATATACAAGAAGCAAAGATAAGATAACCCCAAGAATATCTCTTCCTATGTCTTCCTCTAGCTGTTGTGACTCTCTGCCTCTTGCACACTTGTCTCTCTCTTGCTTTAGCGAACTTGTGCGATGTCTCCAAATGAGGAATTTGACCTCCTTATTTATACACTTTTCCGGCTAACTTTTTTACTATAGGGCCAACTTCACGGGGGTGGTTTGACCCATTCATTTATGTGGGGCCAACTTGTCTATTTTCACTTGATTTCTTGAGAGTATATCTTTAGCATTATTCTTTTAGGGTTTTACATTAGGGTTTATGCAATACATGAATATCTTCCGCAGCTGCATATTATTTCAACACTCCCTCTCAGCAAGGAAGGTATTCTTCTAACACAATCTTCAACATTGCTTCTGTTGACTTGTAATTGACCATTTACTTGTTGACCTTTCACGAATTTCTCTTTCACTAGAAGTTCTATACGAGCAAGCCTTTCATCATGCATTTGGGATCTTAGCATAGCATCTCACTAGTAGGTGCAACCTCATCATCATTTCGGACCTTATGGGTCTTGGCGTCTCCTCAAAGCTTTATGTCATTATGCGACTTCACCTAGCTCACACAGAATCTAGGTGACTAGTCCATGAATGACTACCCACTACTGCCACACTTAGTGTGCTTCCTAAAATCGCATATGTAACTCAACACTCCCTCTCACGAGGAAAGTCACGTCGGACCACTCCAAGCTTGTCCCTGAAGTATTCAAACTATACCCTTGACAAATGCTTGGTCAACACATCGGCTATCTGCTCATTCGTCGCAACAAACTGGAGCTTCACAACTCCCTTCTGTACCATGTCTCAAATGTAATGGTATTTGATCTCGACGTGCTTGGACTTGTCATGAAACATAGGGTTCTATGACAACTTTATGCAACTTTGGTTGTCATGAAAGATACAAGTCACCTCTAACTTGAGATCAATAATCCTGCAAGCAACTTTCGAAGCCACACAGCTTCACAATCGGCTAAACATGCTGCAATATACTCTGCGTTGGTTGTACTGAGTGCCACACTAGTCTGCTTCCTACTGAGCCGCAAAATCATAGCCGACCACAGACTGAAGCAACACCTTGATGTACTCTTCCGGTCTGCAACACTACCGGTCCAATTTGAATCAACATAGCCATATAGTCTTATCTCACAATCTGAAACATATCTGTATCCATAGTCAATTGTACCTTTCAGGTACCTCATCACATGTTTTTTCGCAATCAGGTGAACACGTCTCGACTCAACCATATACTAACTCAATGTGTTCACCGCAAAGCATATATCTGGCCTCGTCTTCGTCAAGTACATCAATGAACCAATCATCTGTCTATATATGGTGGCATCCACTGTCTCTGATGAAGTATCACTCAATAACTTCATGTTTGTCACCATCGGTGTAGGCATGGATTTACAATCCATCATCTCGAATCTCTTCAGGATCTCTACAACATATTTTCCTTGGTTGAGGAAAATATCGTCCGGTTTCTGCCACACCTCTAGACCCAAGAAATAATGCATCATACCCATGTCTTTCATCTCGAACTCTGCAACAAGCTCCCTCTTACACTCAATGATGAGCTTCTCATCCCCTGTTAGAAACATGGTATCGACATATAACAACAAAATCACTGGTCTACTGTCCACAACCTTATAATAAAGGTTGGAATCTGCTTTACTCTTAGTAAAGCTCAAGCTCATCAGAAAACTGTCAATTCTGTGTTGTAGTCACTCTCTCTGAAGTGGAGTTTTCTGCTCCTTCTGTAACTGAGCACTATCCTCCCTCTGCATCTTAACATCTTGTACTCTCTACATCGAGACATCTACACATGGAAACTATCTTCAACCTTGTAGCAAAAGGTTGAAATCTGCATCAAATAACTTTCTATCTTGGCATACTATGCCTTGGGTGCTTCTGAGCCTGTACAAAGCCTTCTACACATGTGATTGTTTGTTGAGAGTCTCGAATCCTGGAGGTTGCTCGATATACACTTCTTCTTCGATTACACCATTCAAGAAAGCGGTCTTGACATTTATTTGGTTTAATTTCCATCATTGAAGCTAAAATAGTTTTGATAGAAGTGTGTCTGGCCACTGGAGCAAATGTCTCATCATAATCGACTCCCTTTTTCTGACAGAAACCATGAACCTTGCATTGTACTTCTGTAGTATGTTTGATTTTGTAAATCTACTTGAAAGTCACTACTGAACAATCATCACTTGTTCTTCGGAACAAGTCTCATCATCCTTCTCTTGTAGGTCATAACACACGATCTTTCCTACAAGTCAAATTTAGTCATATGATTAGTAACATTTCATAATTATCAAACCATATCGACATTTTAATGACAATTTCTCACTCATAATTTACACAGTTATGTAACCATCTTAATCAATGCTTTAGCACAACACTCATCCATATCCCGTATACTCACGGTAACTATCTAGATGCCTTCCATCTCTATCAGAACAAACTATCCAAGCGTGAATTGCTCTCAGTATGTTAGCAAAGAGGTTTCATCCTAGACTAGCTCCATCAAGGGCTCATGGGATGTTGTGCAACACTATAGGATACTTACCCAATATATACATAACATGCACTACATGAGCCTACTGCTAGTCAATCTCAGTCATATATAAATGCATATAAGAAATCTGTATCACAGATCTACATATAATTGTTATGAGCAATATCATTCAAAATACTCAGGAATTTAAGGAATAGCTCAAATGACGGTAAATACATATATTTCATGTGTTTTGTAGGCTCCCTCTTGATTTCTACCTCCTTGCAGAAGTCACTGGAGTTTTTGGATGCATACTCTGCTCCATCGTCTGATTATGAAGACCTTGATCTTCTTCTTCGTCTAGTTCAGAACTTGCTAAAGTCTTCATCCTTGGTCCTCATGCACTGGATCCAAGATCTCCTTTTGCTTTGCGGACCCTTCACATTCTTCCCTTGTGCATATCCATTGCATATACCATCATGATTCACCTGAATCTCTAGTAGACCTGTAACCATCTTGCTTATGATCGACAATGCTTTGTAATGTATATAAGCAAGTCTTCTATGCCATAGCTCACTTGGATTCACAGTACCAATGCTAGAGCTAAAACTGAGTGTCCCTTCAACTTGTATAGTCCTCCTTCTTCAATACCAATCACAATTGCATCATCAAAGATCTTTTCTTTTGGCCACATGCGAACTTCTCCATCCACGAAGGCAACTCTGAATCCTTTCTTATCCAATGCTGAAATGGATAGAAGATTCTTCTTCAAACAAGTTACATATAACACATCCTTCATCTTCATTGGCTTTTCGGAATCCAACCTGTAGGAGGCTTCTCGTACTCCTTTAATAGGATACTGATAATCATCTCCAAGCTTTACTTTACGAGGTGAATCCTTCTGAATCAAACTTGTCAGAGAATCCTTGTAGCCAGTGATGTGCTTAGAAGCACCACTATCAACAAGCCATGTGTCACTTCCATGAGTGACAATACCTGTAAGAGTTGATATCAATACATATTTTTCACTTAAATAATTTTCTCTTATTTTCTTTTGAACAGGTTCATCATCTTCTACAGTATGAGCATGATGTCTTTTTCCTCTTCTGATTTGATCTTTTATTTGAGGACAATTTCTTGCAATATGTCCCATCTTTTGGCAGCTGTAGCATATGAGGTTTTGAGTACTCCCTTTGAGCCTTTTGAGACTTCTGAAACTTTTGAGATATCTTTGAATGATGAACTTCTTTTTTGCTCTTTTCTTTCTTTATGTGTGCGACTAGTGCTTGATCTTCATCATTACCCAACTTTTCTTCTCTTTCTTGAGTACATTTTTCCCACAGTCTACTGAACCTTGTTAACTTCTTTCTAGAACATATTCCATGGATGAAAGATTCCCATGACCTTGGAAGGCCATTTAAAGTAGTCATCACTACTTTTGCTTCCTCAACCATGTCTCCAATAGCTTCAAGCTTTTCCTTGATATGGGATACTCTTGTGAAGTAGGATTGAATGGATTTTGCCTCCTGCATCTTCACATTCTTGAGTTGAGTTCTCAAGGTCATCTTTCAGTTGATGTTCTTGCCTTCAAACAAACTAGACAAGGCATCAAACATTTGCTTTGGAGTCTTCTTTGATGAGACATGAGGGATCAAGTGATCATTGATGGAATCAACAAGATCCTCTTTGCCCTAACCATGTTCTTCTTGTGCCTTCCCTTAGCGTCATCTCCCTTTGACTTCACAACCTCTTCTTCATCATACTTTTCCAATTCATTTTCTTCTAGGATGAGGAGCATCCTATACCTCCATGCTTTGAAGTTATCAACCCCTTCAAGCTTCTCATCAATCTTGGTGTTGTTTGTCATCTTGCCAAATTTGGTTGTGGAAACCCTAGTAGGAGGGTCAAAATTGAAAGTTCTTCAATAGAGAATCTGATCCACTGGAAAGATGCGCCCTCCTAAGGGGAGTTGAGCAAACCTCCTTTTCACTCAAATTTGTGGACATAACAGGAAAAAAATGGAAACCCTAATTTATGAAGTTTATGTAGAAGTTAGGTCAAAATTGAAAAATCTCGGATCTGAGATTTGACTCCACAAATATATGCACCCTCTTAGGGCGAGTTAAGGAGTGCTAAGGTCGAGTTTGATCTGTGGATGGAAACCCTAGAAACAAGAAGCCCTAGTTTCTGGCATTTGCAGCTGCTGCAAGTACCGTAAGTATTTGTCGCAATGCTTTTTTTTAGTCATGCCTTGATACCATGTTAGAATTTCTACTTAAGAGCAATTATGTTGGACTTTTATTCAATTGATCATATTGCATGCATAAGGATCACTGAAAGAAACACATTCAACAATAGACACATAGATTTATCCTGGGAAAACCCTTCCACGGGAAAAACCCAACAGAACTTCTCAGTATAGATTCGTCAACAAAGTACAATGTCAATAAAACGAAGAGCTAAATCTCTCTCATAGAAAAATATACAAGAAGCAAAGATAAGATAACCCCAAGAATATGTCTTCCTCTAGCTACTACTACTCTCTCCCTCTTGTGCACTTGTCTCTCTCTTTCTTAAGCGAACTTGTGTGATGTCTCCAAATGAGGAATTCGACCTCCTTATTTATATACTTTTTCACTATAGGGCCAACTTCACTGGGATAGTTTTGCCCATTGTTTGGGGCAGTTTTTCCCATTGATTTTTGTGGGGCCGACTTGTCTATTTTCACTTGATTTCTTGATAGTATATCTTTAACATTATTCTTTTAGGGTTTTACATTAGGGTTTATGCAATACAAGAATATCTTCCGCAACTGCATATTATTTCAATAGTGGTGAGGGGGTTTGGAGATAATGTTGAAGTTCAACAATAATGGAAAATTACTGTCATTTGATTATTACTATTTTTTTTGATAAGTTGGGGATAATGTTGAAGCTTCAGCAATAATGGACAAATTAGTGTCCTTTGATTAATTTTGAATCTCAAAAATGTGTTCTTGGTCTATAACATGCATCTTACCTTCCTTAACTGATATATTTGAATCTCAAAAATGTGTTCTTGGTCTATAACATGCATCTTACCTTCCTTAACTGATATATTTGAATCTCAAAAATGTGTTCTTGGTCTATAACATGCATCTTACCAACTGATATATTTGGATGTATTATAATATTTTTTCACAAGTGGCAAGGTATTTGTTAGACATTCTTAATATATGTTCTTCATCTTTAATGTATAACTGCACCGTTATATACATTTTATTGGAAACAATTAGTTCATGTATATCTAATTTTAACATTATATATATCTTATTGGAAATCATTAGTTTAATCATGCAACGACCCCTAATAAATCTTTGTATTTGTATGTATACACGTCTCTTAACTTATCTTTATCTATATTTGTATGCATACTAAAAAGAGAAATACCTTTATGGCCATGTATTAAGATGATGGCTTCTTACCTTTTATGCTCAAACTGTATTTGAATCATAGTTGTTTTTAGTACTGTAAGCACAACCCATTCTCTCCATAAAATTATATTTTGTTGAACATGTTTCAACGACGATCTCTAATCAATATTATTTAATAATCTTAATCAAAGTAGGGAGAAAATAATCCAGCAATCTCAAGAATATGTTTTGTGACATGTATGTTACCTTTAATTGATATTTGGGATAAACTATAATGTATTTTCACATGTGGCAATGTATTTGCTAGGCATTCCTAATATATGTTCTTAATTTTTATGTACAACTAATACATTATTATATACATTTTATTGAATATAATTAATTTAATGAATATAATTAATTTAATGGTGCAAAAACACCTAACTGATTTCTGTATTTGTATGTATATATAACATCTCCTAACTTTCTGTATTTAATTGTATGCCTACTAAAACATGAAACATAATTGCTTCTTACACGTTTATGGTCATGTAATAAGATAAATCATGATGACTTTCTGTTTTTTATGCTCATTGTCTGAGGGTTGATTTGTTTGTAATAATGAAAATTAAATATTTATGTTGTTAATTGTAATTGAATCATACTTGTTTTGGAATTGTAAGCACAATCCATTCTCTCCATAAAATCATATTTTTAGAAATATGTTTTTGGAATGATCTCTAATTAATAACACATATTAACTAAAGAAAGAAGAGAATACTCTAGCTTGCATCATATGCTCACATGTACACATGGTGGAAACTTTTTTCGTTGGATGCCAACTCAATGTAGTCGTTGAATTGGTTTGCCTGGTTTGCCAAAGAAGGTAAATCTATTGAATATGCACTTCTAGATATAACCAAGAGAAAAGAAAATATAACTTGTTAAATTTGTTGACCAAAGAAGGTGAATCTATTGAATATGACACCAAATAAAGTATGCTGAAATAAAATATACTAAATAAGCTTTATATAGAATTGTAAAATTTGGATGTAAATTTAAATAAAATATAAAGAATAAGTTTTATTAAAAATATTTAAGAGTTATATAGAGTATTAATTAATATATAATGTGGGAGAAGTTTCTTATAGAATATTCTAAAATGTGGAGCATAAAATTAAACAAAGTATAAAGGATAAGCTTTGTTATAAATATTACAGAGTTATCTATAGAGTCTTAAATAAAGTAGGTTGGGAAGTTCTATATAGAATATTCTTAAAATAAATGTAGGTTGGGAAGTTCTATATAGAATATTCTTAAAATAAATGTAGGATTAATACTTACAAATTAAATAATTGTAAAGACTAAACTTTGCTATGAATATTGTAGAGTGTTAAGAGAACTCAAACTAAAGGATGTTGGTGTGCTATATATAGTCTTCTTAAATGTGGAGTGACTATCTGCATAACATTAAAAACAAGTACAAAGGGTAAATTTTGTTATGAGTATTTCAAAGTCATATAGCTACTTAATTCATAGGCTTTCAACATCTTTACTACAACCATCTAGATTTTTGTGATTCATTATATAGTTACAATGTTACATTTCCATAACAATAAAATTAATTTAATAATAAAATATAAAGCAATTATTTCAAACTTATAAACCTCTTTTTCCAATCTAGGAAAAGACATACAATACTTGGGGTTATTGGCCTAGTCTACATTGATACAATCTCAATGCCTTTATGTGCGGCTACATAACTGTGCAGACAAAATTTGACCACTTAAAATAACTAGTTGGTTGTGTGTAAAGGTGCAAACTTCCAGTCCTACCAAATGTTCCTAGGTCTTGGGTCTTGGGCCATTAATTTGGTTCCCTATGTATGAGGAAGACAAGTTCTTAGCCAATCAAAAGTAGTTTTAGGTCACACTTTAGGACCAAAAATGCAGTTTCTACAAGGATGGTATCCATAAGAAACCTAGTGTCCCCTGGGGTTATTGTTGACATTACTTCTAATGGGATCAAATACTTTTAGTAACATTTAACCTTAGCCCTATTCATGAGACCAGATACCACTTTCAATTATAGTTTCAACACTATACACTCTTCACACAATATAATGATTTATTCTAAATTATTAAAAGATACAAAGTTAAAAAGAGAAATACATGAAACATGCACAAATACGAGTTCTTAACAATTTCATCATTATCTAAGAACATAATTAATGACTAAAACATAGCCTTTAAGCTTTGATTCACTTGAAGGTATTATAAGTATTGTAAATGTATTGAGTTATACATAACAAAGTAAACAAGAAATTATTAACCCCTTTTCACTAAAGTTCCCAAAAGTCATTATTATTTGATTTATTTTTAATTTTGAATTTAAGAAAATACAAATTCATTGATGTATAAATTTTATATTTTGTTATGTTATATATTTTATTTTGAAAAAATATAACTTAAAACCATTTATAACTTGTTTTTAATATAAAAAATATCAACATTAATTATCTCAAGAATATTAATTTACTTCATAATCACTCGTGAAGAACAAAAATTCTAATTTTAATAAACATTTAATCATTAATTATGATAATTTTCATTTTTTTAATATTAAGAATTAAAAATATTTTTTTTAGTAGCATATAATATATACATTGATAGGTTTTTTTTTCACATGTGGTTCACAAAACCCCCTAGCGGGGCTGCTACGTCCACTGTAACAAATCACAGGGGGGCTACCCCAAGGGGACGCACCCCATTTGCTCTGATTACAGAGCTAACCCGATGTGGACATCAATTGAGTTGATATGTTTATTTATTTGTTGAAGTTTTATTTTATTTTTTATCAAAATTTAAATGCGTGAGATTTATATAAAATTATTTGGGACATTTCTGAATTTGGGTGAGGAATGTGGCTTGGATTTCCAGCCATGCTCTCCCACTTGAGGTGATGGTTGGCAAGGGAAAGGGGACACATGGTAGTCAAGTGGGTGATAAGGTATAGGCGAGTACATTCAGGGCACATGGCTCTTGAGTTCGAAATGAATTTTGGAAATGGTGGTAACTAGAGAATGCAGGAGGGAAGGGGGCGCAGACTGGAAGTAATGGCTCCCTTGCTTGAGGTGATGATGGTAAGGTTCAAGTGGACCGTTCCCTTGTGTTGGAATATGATGGTGGAAAGCATCCCACTGCATTACAATGTAACTCAAGGAAACCCTCCTGCAAGTGCTATCCTGGATATTACATAGATGTTAACTGTTAGAACTGTGAGGGAGGGAGGATTTTGGTGAACAAAGAGTGAGGGGGCTCTAACTGCTCGAGATTGCAGTTTGGTTCTTGGAAGGGGACTGGGGTATTATGTTTGGGGAAGATGGTTCAAGTGGATTTCCTGCAGAATGGTGAATTGGGGTCGAGTGCGTCATGGGTGAAATTGAACCCACATGTTGAGAGTCCAAGAGAGGCGAGGGACACAAAGGAAATCTTTAATAAGTTTGCCTTGCCTCCTATTCAATAGGAAATATAAGCGGTTGAGTGAGAAGGAGGCATTGGGAGCGATGAACATTCATGTCGAGATGGAGCATTGGGTTCAATATGTAGAGTCATCCAGGACACGGGACACCAAATGTGTTAAGACTGTAGCTCTGTATTGGTACATGAAGGCCTTGTTAGGAAAAGTATTGATTGACAATGGGGAGGAGAGGAAAGAGATGCTCTTACAACTAGAAGAGATTTGGGAGCATATTTTTCGGGTAGATGCCAAATCCATCTAATTGCCAAGGCAATGATGGTCTTGGGGAAAAACTTACTGTGCTAGCAAAATGACTATTATTATGGTCTTCAAGGATATGTTTCCAACTGGGCAACATAACACTGCTCAACTAGTGCCAAAGGTGCCCACTGTGTTAATTCCTAATGATGACTAGTTTCTTTACTCTCTTTTTAGTTAGCCTTACTATAAAGAACACTAGATATGATAGTTTTGATAGACATGAGAAATCATGGAATTGTTTGATAAAGACTTTTATTACTAGCTTTTTATGGAAAATAGCTGATAAAATGTTTTTATGTGGTTGGTATGGTTTCCCAGAGTGGCAGACCAACCATTTAAAACTATGTACTTTTTCTTGATATAGTAATATAAGCCTGATAACTTAACATAAATAAATAAACAAACAAACAAACAAATAAAATTATTTGAGACACATTCCATCCTTTGAATTTGTATACTTGTATAATTATATATATAATCACAGTTAGTAATAATTTATTATAATTTATTGAACTTCACACAAGAGGTCTTTGGGTTGACGCTTAGACTCTTTGCCTTTATTATGTGCCTCACTTGACGTCTCCGTTAGATCAATGTTGTAACCAACATTCAAGTTTACATTGGGTGCCATCCATGAAATGTGAAAAGTATCTAGTGGTTTCCCCATAACACTTTCCTTGATTATTTATTTATTATAGTTATAATCTTATTTTTTCTATTTTAATTTAAATGAAATTATATAACACATATATTTATAATATTCTATAAAGTCTTAGTGATCTCTTTTACCATCTTAAAAATAAGATCTGCAAGCACTCTTCATAATTATCTATCCTATTAATGATTTTTATTTTTATTATTTATATATTTTAAATCTATTCAAAAAATTCACAATTCTTTACTATATAATTAATAATAATCCTTTACAAAGTTTGAGCAACAAAAAATATTCTACATGAAAAGCAAATACCATCTATTTTGAAGATTGTAGAGCTTATACTATATCACCATAGACAAAATTAACATAGAAATATAAAGTTGTAGAGCCAAAAAGATTTTGAATTACTTATAAAGATAGGTTAAGTGAGCTTATACTATATCATTATAGACAATTAACATGTAGAAATATGAAGTTGTAAAGACAAAAATATTTTGAACTACATATAAAATTAGGTTAATTCATGCATTAGAAGGATGTTTTCAGTCATCATTGTCCAATCCTTTCTTGCCATTACAACTCAATTATTGTTGACATCTCTGTAAATGCCTTCTTTTGATAGGGAGTTTGATTCTCCATAGACATGAAAGAAAGAAAAGTTACTAAACACTAATACCATTCTCTTCTCGTGATCAAAGATAGGACTAAGCACTAGATTACTCTTCTTGAATTTCCAATTCATCCAGCTAATAATCATCGGAGAATCTCAAAACACCTGAAACTTCCAAACCTTTATTGTGTTGTCAATTTCAATAATATCTTCAAGGCCAACAATTTAGCCTAATCATTTGAATCCTCTTACAATCCTACTTTGAATTTTATGGAAAAAGATTCATGAAGGAGAATGATACCTCCTACCCCACACATAACCGATATACCTTCACCGGCACCATCAAAGTACCCCCAAGATCTTGGCTTGTTAATTAGATCATGAATCATAGTGTCTCTCAATTTGTATCTTTGGAGTGACTAATTTTTTTGAATATAATTCTTATTTGAGATGCACACTAAGAATGAGGAATTGAAACATGTCTTTGAAAATGTCTACATTCCTAGCAAGAGAAATTCTCCAAAACACAACTAGAGGAAGTGCTTTATAATCTAATATATATTTTTTCTACTATTCTTAAAGCTCTCTACAACAATCTCCCCTTGTTGGTTACCCATGACTCTTAGAATCTATCTATGCCCAAACCTTGAAAGGATATGTACACAATATTAAAGGTGATTATCCCCATTTTGAAAAGGGTGCAATCACTAGGGCCTTAACGATTTCTTTCTTGTAGGACTTCGCACATTAAGGATTTATTCATAATGGGCACCCAAAGTAAACACCCTTGTATTCAACGATGCCTTTATATTCCATAGAGAATTCACCATCATGGATCATCTCTTTGATTCTCTATTATAAACATTGTTTTATACCCCAATTTGGCAGTGTATAACCCCAATGTCAGATTCTTAGCCCATACCAATTCATCTCTGCATCTCCAATTTTGGCATGACTTACCTTAACTTTTTCCACATACGCTCCTCACTGTTCACCTTCTAGTTCTTCTATCCCTAAGAGCTTTATGCTTTTACAAACTTGCTACTAGATATTTGTGTGTTAGTAGATAATTTGCCTTGTCTAAATTGAAAATTCCCATCCCTTGGAGAGGGGCGATTTAGGTTTTTTGGTATTCCATGTGCATCTACACACCCCACCCATGGGTCAAGTGCTAGTTTGGCCTTTCTGCAATGCCAACCCTCCAAGCCAACCAATTTCCAATTAGAGTAAAAAATAACACAATAGATTTCCAAAGTATAGACACATTATGGACGAACTTGTTTGGTTTTTTGATCCACTCTTCAATAGTGTAGTAATCATTGTATTTTTGAAATAAATCTTAGTGTAAACCACCAATGTAATCATAGTACTTCACCCTTTTTGTTCTAAGGAAGGCAATTCATTGATATCACCCAAGTCCAATAAGAAAATAAATACTCTTTAGACATAACTACGAGTAAGTCCAACAATGAACTGATATTGCCAAGTCCGACAAGGAAATAATGACTTGTATCCATAACCCCTCCTTTGAGATAAGTCTCCATAAACTCTTAGTAGCAAGTTCCTTACCAAAATGGTGTATACATTTTTAGTCCCAAACTCCTTGCATCCTTTGGTTTGGGTATAAAAACCCACTTAACTAATGGTATGGCATCTTTTTTCCTCTTACCCATGCATAGAAATTTGAAACTTTTCTTTATTTTTTCTCTCTACTCCTTTGGGTATAAGCCACCAAGTTCTTCTACAATTACTTCTTGTATTTAAAACTATAATTGCTTCTAGAATAGATTTCACCAATGTTAACCTCCCTTTGGTTATATAAGCTACTAAGTTCTTCTACAATTACTTTTGGTATTTAAAACTATAATTGAAAACCTATTACACCATAAATTAATTCTCTTTTTAACCTATTTAAATATCCATTTTAAACAATTTTTTATCATCAATGAGTTTTAAAAATACTTAAATACTTGAAGATTACTACAATGGAAAAGAAAGATGTAAATAAGGAGTATTAATTTATCCTCTTTTTCCCCGTTACAAGAAATATAAGAATTTTACTTATTAATCTTCATCCCAATTACTGTATTGTATAAATCTAAAATTTCCTTTAAATTATTTGCATCTCTCCAAGAGTCATCACAATACATGAGTACATTAGCCACAAAAAGTAGATGGGTTAGAAAAAGAGATATTCCTAACTTGAGTCCTTTGAGAGACCATGTCCTTTTTCTTTCCGTAATAGCCTTTCTAAGGCACTTGACTTAAAAAAAATTTGTGTTAATAGTGAATAGACTTATCTTGCTCCTCTAGAAGGTTTGTTGGAGGAGCTGAAGTCAGCCTGTCGACTAGGCTCCCCGCCTGACCTATTGTAATGTATGTCGACATTTGTGTCGACCAGTCGGGCTATGTCGGTAGGTTGAACCGACAAGACAGTTACATAACTGAATGTAAAAGCATATATATAGGTTGTTAAGCTGATGTACTGAGTTATATTAGATTTGTTCTGTGTACTGTTCTGCATATTGCTGTGTAATAAAGGTTTGTACTTCTCTCCATATCTTGTCTACTTGTATCTATGCCTTGTGCATGCTTGCATAAAACATTATCACTGGTAACAATGAAACCCCCTCGACTAAAACATTGGTTCTCAACTCAAACATAAGGTCCTTTTGGAAGTGCACACTTCTCCTATAGGAGGACATTCAAGGTTCTAGAAAATGTACTATGGGATAAATAAGGATTTTTTTGGGAAGGTCTTAAAAATGATGTCCGAAGTTTTGGGCATAATGTTTGGTTTGCCGTCAAAACAAAGGAAATCCAATCAATACACCAAGTCTTATACAACCATTAGTTATACCAAGTCATGATTGGGAAGAGGTCTCAATGGATTTTATCATAGGTATACCAAAATCAGAAGGAAATACAATCAACATGGTAGTAGTGGAAAGACTCACAAAGTATTCCCATTTATGCTCTCTTTCTTATCCTTTTAAAGCAAGTATAGTAGCTGCAAAATTCATGGAATCAATTCAAAATCTACATGGAAGTCCCAAGATTTTTGTAAATGATATAAATCCAATTTTCATTGGTAATTTTTGGAAGGAAATATTTTCTTGTTTGGGAACTTAGTTGGCTCACAACTCCTCTTACCATTCTCAATCTGATGGGAAAATTGGATTGTGAATAAATGCTTAGAATGGTATTTTCGTTTCTTTGCATCTCATAAACAATCACAATGGGTCAAGTGGTCGCCCTTAGTATAATGGTAGTACAACACAATTTTCCATACTTCATAAAAAATGTCACCATTTATGGCACTCTGTGGATATCATCCTCCTTCCATAGCATTAGCCTTGAAAGATAAATATATGGTTCAAGTAGTGGAGGATCACATAAAGCACCAACAAGAGGTTCTCCAACTATTGAAAGATAACTTTGCTATAACACAAAATATGATGAAAGAACAAGCAAATCAACATCATTGTGAAAGAAAATCTGAAGTGGGGGATTATGTATGTTTTAGGCTACACCCAGATAAACACATGTCTCTCAAGCAACAAAAGGACAATAAATTAGCACCCAAGTACTATTTTCCCTATAAGGTGTTGCAAAGGATTGGAAGTATGGCTTACAAATTGGATTTGCCTCCATCTTTGCATGTACATTCAGTTCCATGTGTATTGCCTAAAAAAGGTAATTAGCGACAAGGTCCCAATCCAGATGATTTTACTAGGGATTGATGAAGAAGGGAAATTGTTACTAGAACCTGAAAAATCCTTTACACAAGGACCAAGAAACTAGAAAATCGAACAATTAATGAGTATCTCATCAAGTGGAAGAAATTGCCAATAAAAGAGGCGACAAGGGAAGATGAGTTCTTCAAGAAAAAACATTCATAATTAATCAAGTGTTGAGGGAAACACTTGTTTGAAGGGGAGGGGCATTAATCCCTATATATTGTAACATTACATTTCTATTGTTATATTAGTATTATCTTTATTGGTCGTCTATGACCTTAATTGTAATTGTACTATCAGATAGACTTGTAATTGTACCATTTGACTCCTATATATACCAAAGAAACAAGAAAAAATTTAGAGGTGAAATTTATCCCATGGGCTAATTTTCGAGGTTTTTTCCAAAATAATATTCGCCATTTTCCATTTTTTCTACTATGGTTTGCCCAAATTCCATAAGATTAATTTTTTTACTCTAAAAATCACTAAAATTTTCCAAAAACTATAAAAAACCCTTGGAAATTTAAATATTTTTTTAAAAATATCACCAAATATTTTATGGTTGGAAATTTGATAATTAGTAAGATTCGCCAAGGTCTATACACTTAAAAAAAATACGGGTCCTTAAATTTTTCCCTGCAAGGAAACCTAGCTTTAGGATCATCTCATCTTGTCTTGTGTATTTGGTACATTGTATAAGGAGGTTTCCCCATCAAAGAGGCCTCTTATTCATGTATTTTCATTATTATTAAGGCATTGTATTACTTTCTCTTTCTTATTTTATGCCCTTTTGGGAATTTGGTGCATACCAAGAATAATCCATTCAAAAGGCCTCATAAGATCACCAAAAATAATGCTACTAGTACATCCGATCAAAGTTATAATGATGCTCATGTAGAGGCTTCAAAGAAGAAAGTATGGAAACCTTGCAAACATTGTGTCAAAACCAATCACACTGGAAATAATTTCTTTAAGAGGCGAATGAACTTGCAAAATCCAAGAAGAAAACCTCCAAGGAACAACATGTATCTCTTTGTGCCTATTATGTTCAACTAGGTAAATCGTCTTCTCCCATGGAATGGATTATGGATTCAAGTGTATCAAATCATATGACTAGTACTACTTCATTATTAACCTCTTATGACAAACATAAGCACAAGGCTAAGGAATTTTCAATAAGTGACGACAAGCAACTTTCAGTAGTTGGTTCTGGTGATATTTAGGTTCCTAATGGTGTACATGAAGATGTTTTTCATGTTGAAGGCATGGCCATCAATATTCTTTTTGTTTACCATGCTTGTTAAAAAGGATATAAATTTGAAGCATGGGCTGATAGATATGTTCTAAAGGACACAAAACAACAACTTAAAAAATTATTTCATCTGGCCCCATTGATCATGAAGCAGGTTTGTTGAAGTTCATTGGTTTTAATTCACATGTGGATGAGAACAATAACGTGTGGTATGAAAGATTAGGTCATTTGAACTATGGGGAATGTAATTGTTGTCTAATATGTTACTAGAATTACCTCCAATCTCTTCCTGTAAGGGTGTTTGTGAAGGTTGGATCCTCACTAAGCATCACAAGGAAAATTTTAACAAGGATAAGCCTAGCACGCCCAAGAGAAGTTGTAGTTGTTTCACACTGACATCTGTGGTCCTCTAGAGACTCCTTTGTTACAAGATGTTTATTTCATTACTTTTATTGATGATTACAATAGAAATACTTGGGTTTATTTCTTGAATCATAAAAGTAAATCATTTGTTTCATTTCAAGAATTTAAATCCCAAGTTGAAAAAAAATCTACTAAGTATATCAAGCCTATTAGAATTGATAATGTGGGGGCGTGCACTAAGAATGAATTTGCAACATATTTATTCCAAGCAGGGAATTTTGTATCAAAGGACAATTCCTTACACACTCCAACAGAGTGGGGTTGTAAAAAGGAAAAACAAAACCTTGGATGAAATGGCTTGATGTATGCTATATTCAAAAGGAATGCATAAAATATTTTGGCTTGAAATTGTTTGTTGTGCTACCCATATTTTGAACATGTTTCCTACTAAAGCAGTTTTGTCGATTACTCTTGAAGAAAAGTGGAGTGGAAGGCGACCATACATTAGCAATTTCAAGGTATTTGGATGTGAATGTTGGGCTCATGTCCTTGATGAAAAATGGAAGAAGTTGGAGCCCAAATATCATAAATGCATATTTTTTGTTATAGTGAGGATTCTAAAGCATACACATTGTTTGATCCATCCATTCAAGATGCCATCATTCGATGAGATGTACAGTTTAATGAAGTCTCTCAAGCACATGCATCTGTTGAACCTCATGTTACCTTGAAATTACCTCAATATTTAGTTGGTCCAGTGGTTGTTACTCCTTCCTCTAGTACCGTGAAAGGCCTAATGCCTATTTTCCCTACCGGTTCTAGTGATCCACTTGCACTTATTGAAGATACTCTTGTAGTTCCCACCACCACTCAGACTCTTCTAGTTTGGACACAGAAGACACTTGAATCTATAGGTTATGAGGTTGGTATTCCATCCGACACTTGAAAGAATAGATTTTCTCTCATGGAAAATTTTTTAGACACAAATGATTCTTCCATGTATGCAAAATCTAAAGGAAATCCAGAATGGGAGAACGCAATGGTTGTTGAATATGACTCTTTAATGAATAAAAATACTTGGAACCTTGTCCCACTTCCTCTTGGTAAGAATCTTGTTGGTTGCAATTTGGTTTATAAAACAAAGTACACTGCATAAGGACATATTAAAAAACATAAAGATTTGTCCAAAAAGAAGGTATATATTACACTGAAACCTTTTCTCCCATTGCTAAACTGAACACCATTAGAACCATCATTTCTCTTGCTGCCTCTTTTCAATGGGAAATTCACCAAATGGATGTCAAGAATGATTTTTTAAATAGTGATCTTCGTGAAGAAATTTATATGCAACAACCACTTGGTTTCATCACCTCTGAAAATTCAAGTTTGGTATGCAAATTGAACAAGTCTTTGTATGGTCTTAAACATGCACCCAAGGTTTGGTATGACAAAATTGATACGCATTTATTGAAGAGTGGTTTCAGGAAGCGTTGATTTGATCCATATTTGTATGTTAAATTCTTTGAATATGATGTCCTCATTGTTATTCTTTATGTGGATGATCTAATCCTCACAGTCGTCCATCTTTTCTTAATCCAGGAATTGAAGAATGATCTTAAGCAACATTTTGAAATGACATACTTCGAACTATTGGACTATTTTTTAGGTATTCAGGTCTGGCACATGGTTGATGGACTCTTCCTTTCTCAACCTAAGTATGCTTTGGATTTGCTAGCTCAGTTTCATATGAATGGGGTCAAATTAACAATTGCTTGTGACACTCCCCTTGTTGATGTTGAATACTTTTATTGTCAACTTGTTGGAAGTTTTATCTATCTAACACTTATTAGGCATGATATGTCTTTTGATGTTAGCATGGTCTCTAGTTTTATGCAAAAGCCTCATGAAATCCATTGGAGAGAAACTAAAGGGATTCTCATATATCTTCAAGGAAATCTACATTATAGTGTTTTTTATTCTAGTAAGGCTTTTGTTTGACTCCTTGGTTACACTGATTTTGATCGGGTAGAGGATACTATTGACAAGAGTTCTACTAAAGGATATGCCTTTTAGCATGGTTTAGGTCCAATTTCATGGTCTAGTAAGAAGTTTAGAACACTTTCTCTTTCTTCTTGTGAATCAAAGTACAGAACAAATAAAGAAGTAGTGTAGATCTAACATGTCCTACTGAGCTTGGATTGGTTTAGAATTCTCCTACTGAGCTAATGCGACAATCATCATGCAATCCAACTTGCTTACAATCCATTATACCACTCCAAAACTAAAAACACTGACTTTGATGCTCATTACATTTAAAATGTGATTGTTGATAGTGTTATGTGTTTGGAGTATTGTCCTATTGAACCACAAGCTATTGATATCTTTATCAAATCCATGACAAAGGCATAGTTTCTCCATCTTTGCAACTTATTGGGGATGCGAGAAGTTATCAACAAGCGGGAATGTTAGCATAACGACATCTTCCTTTAACTATCTTATATCCCTGTTGTCATCATTAAGGGGGAATGCTAGACTATGTTAATGATTTCCTAACGGTCTCAGGTACAAACCTAAGGCTTTTGTAAACTTAGATTATTATGCTAAGTTATTCTTCAATAACTTACTATCTTATAAAATGAATCCCACTTGAGGAATATAAGACCAACTTCTATGGATGTTTCGCCATCTTGGGGTCTTACCACATAAATCTTCTCTTTTGTCTCTCTTATTTTTTGTTTGATTTACTATTTTATTTAATACTTTTCATAGAATTTTAGACTAGCTAAATCTTTGTATTTGTTATTGCAAATTTATTTTTTCGATCTAACAAATAATTTATATTATTTTATTATTACATAAAAATGTTTAATAAAACTTAAGTTAAATTCACTTGTAATGATTACCGTCAATTGAAATTAATTTTGATAATTTCAATAATTAATATTTTTTTTATAACAAAAATGGTTAAAGGATTTGTATTAAGCAACATAAAACATCAACCAAAAAGTACAGAAAGATTCACCTTGCATTTGAGGAGAGCAAATCTATTACAAATAGGTTCCCAAAATTCCGCTTCCCATGATAGTTCTATGAAAATTTTCCCAGCAATTACAGAGATTTGACTACTATAGAGTTGAATAAACTGGCTTAGCAGAACACAAAAGAAACACATAGAAAAAGACTAAGAAAAAACTCTAGTCAAACCCAAGCTAAGGTGAAGCTTCATCCTGTGTTCCTAAAGGAGTCCAATTCTATGATTTCTTTCTTAAGTTGGTGCACAAAGTCTTCTTTCAGGGACCTTGATTCCACCATGGAATTGTTCAAAAGGTTTCCTTCATGATTCATGTTAAGCGACTTTTCCATGTCCTCCACAAGTTTTTCAACTTGAACCTCATCAACTTGAAGCCTATTCTCTATATCATCAATGCACACATCCATAAGAGATAATTGATATGATAATTGCTTCAAAGCATCCACCATTCCTTCCATCTAAGTCTGCAAATGATGCATTGAGAGTTTAAGGTCCCAGATGACATGTTCTATTCCACATAACTCTTCTTCATGGGATCCATAATTAACCCTAGTGAATTGATATCACATAGATGCCTATCCAAGCCAAGGAGCACAACTCAAGACCAGAACAGATCCACCATGACCCCTGTTGAATAGGCTGAGAGCCAAGGCCCAATCGAAGAGAGAGTTATCCTTAGAATAGAAGAGTCTATCAAGCTAGGGATGCAATTGAGGCAAAAAATGCCAAGGATATTGAGGAGAACCTTCACCGTCTCCATAGGAAATCCACAGAGCCTCAACCGATAGGAGGGATAAATTACTGTTGAAACCACGCTTGAAATTTTTTCCACCAAAACTATAATGGAAAGGGAGCCATACACATGAAAAATCCAGAGCACTATGTGGATATCTCTTGTCAGAGATATCCCATAGGCTTCCCATGAGATAAAGAATGAATCCATAAGATCGAATCCATGAGGGGAGGTTGGTATGAGTAGGTCGAGGGCATCACATGGACCTAAATTAAATGGTTTATCATGATTCATGTCCTCCACAATTTCCATGTGTCCTTCATGATGGAGGCAATGCATGGATTTAATTCCTTAATGTGGTTCATTCCAAATATAAACTAAGGTATCCACCTCCTATGTGGATGACCATCAATTTTTTCCAATGTCTTTGTCCAGGGTGACACCATAGTTTGCCAAATACTATGCTTAATCGTTGTGAATTATTTGGATGTGAATGAGGCTTAATCCCTCAATCGCTTTAAGAGTGAAAATGATTATTTTCTGAATCCTTTTGTAAATAGTATCTCGATTAACTAGACCTTTTCTTGCAGACTAGATTACCATTAAGGATTTTCCAAGGATGTTCATATTCTGAAGATTAAGGGAGGATACAATCTCCACTCCTTGGAGCAGGGGATATCATTTTGCTTGATTATTGGAGGAAACTCCTAATCCCCAAGCCAACGATTTCCCTATTATTCCATGGTATCGATTAGGATCCCCTCACATGCCACCTTAGGTTAATAATTAAAATTATAACAAAAATAATTTATCAAATATTTTATATTTTATATTATTTTAAATCAATATAAAATTGATAGTTAAAATAAATTCGTTATCAAATACAAAACAAACTTAACAACAAGAGCCATGAGGTGGCAATGTCCCTGCAGTTGTTTTCGGAAATTGCTAACAACTATACCTATAATACGATACTTTTGCCACAAAATTGTAATATAAAAGAAAATTCTTTTGCTACAAAATTGCTTAACCATCGAATCAATTTTCAATGTTTTGACGAAACAAAGATAGTTGAAAAAGATGCAAAACATGTCAACCAAATCCATAAAATAACTGCAACAAGATGCATTATAGCCTTTATATATTCCACCAATTAGTCTATATACTATTATACTGATGAAACAAGCTTGTGACAAATTACAGTTTCTTATTTTCTCAATGATCTCAAGTGATCTTCGTGGCACTCAAATCACTATTCTTATGGTATGGAATTTGAAATTCAATGAAGACGTGGCGAGATGAACTTATAGCGATCTCTTCTAATGGACAAGTGTGTGATCTCATCGGCTAAGAATCTTCTTCATTAAATATCGTGACACTGTTTCAGTCAAATGTTTTTCTTTAC
Source organism: Larix kaempferi (assembly GCA_027924585.1). Classification (NCBI taxonomy): domain Eukaryota; kingdom Viridiplantae; phylum Streptophyta; class Pinopsida; order Pinales; family Pinaceae; genus Larix; species Larix kaempferi. The sequence continues at coordinate 3,349,198 of BSBM01000018.1, forward strand.
AATATCAATGCACCAAATTTGATAATTCTTCTGGACTTGAGGCAACGATCTGATTTATTTTAATGTAATGATATCCATGTAATTTTTTTTATCCATGCTGGCGTACTTCCTTTTATAGATGGTTCCCACTTTAACGACTCTTTAGATTGCTTTATTTCTCATTGCTCGCTTCTGCAAAAACTTGACCTCGACTATTGTTTTGAACTGTAGAAGCCTATTATCTCCTCTCCCAACATTGCACATTTATGTGTAACAGATTGTTACGGTTATGAATTAGGTGAATTAGAGGCTTTAACTGTTAACTGCCACAATCTTAAAACTATGGAGACAGATTTAGATACAAATGATCGAAGAGTCAATGAAGTGCTATTTTATGAACTTTCTCATGCAACTTAAACTCAAATTGGAATGCGCAAGTAATTTGATTGGATCGACATTTTGTTGGAATTGGGGCGCAAATGTATTTTCAATAGAGATATTTGTGGAGATATATATTAGGTTTTCATTCCAGTGGCTTGTTAACTTCCTTTACCATTGTATAAAGTATATTAAAGAGTCCCAATGTAATCACATAATATACATAGTCCAAGAAAATTAAACATAATTTAAAATTGCATAATATGCATAATCCAAGAAAATTAAACATAATTTAAAATCATCGACTGTAAATTCCTTTTGTATTTTTTCTAAAGTTATCATAATGTCTCTATGAAGTGACATTATGAAGAGGGCAACTTATAGAACTTGGATAGCAACTAATCGTGCTTTGAACAACGGAAATTTAATTCTTTGTGCCTTGAAAATGTGGCCTCAATATAAACAAGAGCCTGTAAAAACTGGTTGTCGCACATTTGCACAAGTGAACCTTGAAGCAACTAGATCCCTTTGGCGGATAGAAACCCTAAGTCTTTCTTCCAATAGGGATATATTAATAATTATACAAAATTCATTCTCCACCCTCAAAGATATATTTACAATCACTAATAAGTGAGTTACATTGAAATCAAGAACAATAAATTGGCCTACATTAAAATCAAGAATAACCTAGGGCTTTTGAAAACTTACTAGACTTAAAAAAATTACCTAAGTAGCAATAATAACCCCACTTCAATAAATTATCTGCTTGATAACTTAACTGCCATGAGAATAATTTAAAAGGGTGTATCAATGTTTAAGCTTTTGATCCCTTCTCCGAGGTTAATTCTTCTGTATCCCTTGTTTTTTGAATGCAAAAGGAACATCTTCCATACAATGTCTCATGAACTGGCCTTATCCGGATTGTAAGAATAATGCTCATAAGAACCCCAAAAGCACACACTGCTGCCATGATAAGAAAGGTAAGCCTGAAGCAGTTAGGTCCTAAACAATCAACATTGGTGTCACCCATGGTTGTTGGATAGGAATGGTCAGCCTTCCTTTGATCTTATTCAACGCATATGTATCCAGCGAGGAGACCCGAAAAGATGAAAGATCCTAGTGGATTCCCTATTGTTAGAAAATTGTAAATTATGTCAAAGTGCTTCAACCCGAGGAGCTCAGAATCCATGGGAACCATAACAGAGAACTATATTCCATAACAAATTCCTACTAAGGAAGAAGAGATATGAACAGATCCAGGAAGAGCTGAGGAAAAGAAGAAATAAGCCCCTATCATAAGAGCCTGTGTAGTTGTCATCCAAACTGTTCGGGGAATGGCCTTTTGCCGGCATATTTAGCATTTACTATTTTTATAAGAAAGAAAACTGATCAAATGAAATAGTCCTTTATTACTACAAGAAAAATTTCATACCCATCACATTGATTAAAAGTTTCGCATGAAGAAATCAAAATGAGAATGTGTAAACAACATACCTGACATAATATTTTGAGAGAACCCCTCCACCTAGATGGTCAATGAAGTTGTAAACACCAATTAATGTTAACAGGAGTGTGACATCCTGAGAGCCTTCAACCAGTCCTATTTGTGCCAAATTATTGAGAACTGTAACCCAAGAACCAGCCCAAAGAAGAAGACTACAAAAAGCATCCAGAAGTAAGATTTTACGAAAGCTTGGCGAAGTTTGAAATCTTCTCCTCGCCTTGGTTTTCTCTTTTTCTTGACAACTCCTTCTCCTTAAGCTAATAGAATATCCAGGTTCATGTGTTCAATTTCAAGAAATGCTATAGGCTTTGTGAGGGAAGAGGATCTTGATGAAGGTGAGCTTTCTAATCATCTCACAATTCACTACTATTGTCCTTTGACATGTTTGACATAGTGTTCTTAATATAGAGGTATTCAACAGTCTTTGCATATGCAATAGGCTTCAAGTTTGGGCCTTTTCTTCTTTACCAAGAAGTGGTTCTCTACAAGGGTCTACCTGGAAGCCAAGAAACTTATGAACATATTCACTGTCTTCCTTGAGTGCACGCAATGTTAATTTTAGAGGAATTAAGGTTGGTGCATAGAACCATTAAGAAAATTTTCCCTCTTCTTGGATTTGGAGTGGGTTTGTGGGTTGCATAGCTCATGTTGTTGGAGAGCACATTGTCACACGAGAGAGGTAATGAAACAACCAAATAAATGGCATGGGAGAAGCCAAACAACCACTTTCAAATGCAGGCATGCCTGGAGGGTTGTAGATGCCTCTCTCCATTTATGCATTGTAAATCTGGTCACTAGAGAAAGTGATGTATGGAGGGAAAATATGGGGTCGGTTGTCAAGCGAGCACGTGGCCTCCATGCATTGCGGGTAATATTTTATCGGGTAGCTTGGAAAACATGTTTAATCTTTCATGCAATATGCTTTGATCTTAGGGAGGGATTCTTTCACCAATCTTGGTCTTCGAGTACAATGTTACTGCAAACATGAAGTAAAAAATGAGAGCTGACAATGTGACAGAGACAATGCAAAGAATGAACTCAGCCCGCCATTGGGGGGGGGCAATCCTCGAGGCTGGCATCATCTTTTGGAACCAATCCCATTGCACATAAATATATTTTATTGAAATTAATTTAAATAGAAAAATTGTCTTCTAAAGTTTAACCCTGGAAAATTGAAAAACAATTAGTTGTACGAAAATATTAATTGGTTTGATAAAAAACTATAGAGTCCAATGCAAGGACATAATAAATGAAAACAAAATTAATCATTGCGTTTTATGATGTTATCAAAGTATATTAAACAAGTAATAAAGTTGAAAGTTGAAATATAACTTATTAGTAAATTTTAACTTCTATTATTTTGAATTAATTTTTTTTTTAATTTAAAGTTAAAATTTTATAAATTAAACTGAAATTATTGATAATGAATTATTGTCATTAATCATTTTGATCATATTAATTTAGTACTATTTATTTTACAAATTAAATTCTATAGGATTTACACTTTTTAATATGTTAAATTATATATTTAAAAACTAATCAAATAAGTCTGCTTATTACCGACCTTTTAGAAAGAAAAATAAAATAGAAATAAAATTAATTTACAAATAAATAACATTTTTTTGCATTAATAATAAAAATAATCATTAAAAAAGAAACTAGTTGTATAGTAAGAATGTATAACTATATTATAGTGATTTATAACCTTAAGTAATTATATATATTTAATAAAGTAGGTTATTAATATTGTTATTATTATTATTTGCGTAAATTTAATAGAAATTCATTTAAGTTTAATTACAATAAATAATTAAACTTAAATGAATAAAAAATTTACAATCCATTTGATATATTATTGATATAATTTAAAATCTTTTAAATATAGTAAATAACAAGTGGATTTTTTTTGAATAGAAAAAAAAATATAATTGTATCAGCGTTTACAGTTCTTACACTGAAACATAGTTTCCATACTTATTAATAATAAGTAAAATTTGTAATCTATTAAATATCAAAAAATCTATTAAATATGATTATTGATTCATATTTTATTTATTTTTTTTGATAATATAAATGATGTTTCAAACTACTAGTAAAACTAAAAATATGTGTGGTATTTTGTTGAACATTGTTTTGGTGAATATTTTGCTATACATTTTTATTGGTTATTTTAATTAAGTAGTTTTTATTTTATAATTTTTTTTTTCATCTTTTTAAAATTATTTATATTTATTTATGATTATTTTAAATATATTTGTGTTTCATATATCTTTTCAAAAAACAATTAATACAATTTTTATCATAATAAATTCACACTTACATAAATTAAGGATATGATAGATTAAAGAAATTAGTGAAGGAAGGAAGACTGCGGAAGAAGTTTTTAAACTCGACAGTTTCGAACCTTTCAAGCAGGTTCATCATCAGGAGAAGCAAATCTCAATCGAGATTTGCTTCTCCTGATGATGAACCTGCTTGAAAGGTTCGAAACTGTCGAGTTTAAAAACTTCTTCCGCAGTCTTCCTTCCTTCACTAACTATACAACTGTGGGTAATTATGAACAACCAGATTAAAGAAATGTAAACAAGAATTGATCTAAAACAAAATTAAATAATTAAAAATATTTGGAAAAATTGTAACTCCTTATTATGAAAAAAAAACACTTAAATATTTTGTTTTTTAAAATTCTATAAATTTAATTTTGATTTTTAAAAATATGAGTGATATTTGAAAAAATTGTAACTCCTTATTATGAAAAAAAAACACTTACTTAAATATTTTGTTTTTTAAAATTCTATAAATTTAATTTTGATTTTTAAAAATATGAGTGTTTTAAATCATTAAATCTATCATAGTTGAATGGAATATGATAATATTATTATTTAATATAATGAAAATTCGAGACATGTGTGAAGAACTATATTTTAATTTATATTATTAAAAATTAATAAATTGTAAATAGAAATTAATTAATAAAATGTTTAAATATTTAAAATTAAAATTTATTACTAAAAAATTCAATATATTTTATATTTGAGCCAATCCCCAGAAGAATGATGAGGATTTTTTCGAATCAATGCAAAATCAACAGTATATGAATATTTTAACAATAATAATAATAAAAGTTATTTATTTTTATTATTAAAGTTTATTATTAAGATGGGAATAGATTAGATATTTAAATAATAAAAAAATTGATTCATTATTCTAGTTAATTATTAGTTTTGAGGGGTTATAGTAATGGGTTTATTGTCAAAACTAAATTGACTTTTATTAATTTTATCAATTCAATAGTTGTTTTACAATGTTATGTAAAAAATAATTATTAATTTTAATTTTTTAAAAATATTAAAATGTTTTTTAATTTTTGAAATTAGAAAATATTATTTTTTTATTGGTTGTAAAGTTTGATTTGACAAAATACCCTAGTTGGAGGTGACAATTAGTTTTTAAAAAATATTTTATTTAATTTTTTTTCTCAAATTGACACATAGTCATAAATAGTACATATAATAATTATTTTACAAATACCAAAGCAACAACTAGCAGTACACATTAATTGTGGATGGTATGTATATTAGCAACGAGTAGTACACATAATAATTGTGGAAGACTATGATCAAATTATTTTTCAATATATTATGGTTAATAAACCTTCTACTCAAATTATTTTTCAATATTTTAATGAGGAAATAATTTTTTAAACAAGAAGTATGATCAAATTATTTTTCAATATTTTAACCATGTTTTAATGGCGGAATAATTTTTTAAACAAAAGCTATGATCAAATTACATTCCATATTGATTGATCACCATGACCGCTAGGATTGCACGGTCTATATGTTGCTAGGTATACATATCTTACCCGTACAACATTAAATGTTTTTGAGTTGGAAGGTGTTTACGGTTAACACTCTAATATTATAATAGATATCCAAAGCCATCCATTTTTTTCAATGTTTTGGGCATAAACTCGGGTAAAATTTAAATACTTTCCATTAATTTTACATTGTATTATTCATTCTTATGGGTTTTCAAACTAATAGACAATACAATTTGGGACCTTAATGATCATTATGGTAGGAGGATCTGGGGGTCGGATGATTTGATGGAGGAGGCTGTCCATCGCTTTCAGGAATACTATTGTGATCCAAAAAACATCTCATTGGCGGAGCAATTTAAAGTTATTAAGGAGTATCCTCGTATGTTCAATGAGGTGGAGGGGGATGATATATTTTTGGAGGTCTCCCTGGGCAAAGTGGAAAGCACTTTGCATGGGTTTGCAAAAGATAAATCGCCGGGGCCGGATGGGTGGACTGTGGAACTATTTTTACACTTCTTTGATATTATGGGGGAGGATATCAGAATGGCTGTTGAGGAATCGCGGAAACAAGGATCTGTATCTGGGGCACTCAACTCCACATATTTGACCCTAATTACGAAGACCTCCCACCCGAACAACTATAATGAGTTCAGACCTATTGCTCTTTGCAATTTAGTATACAAGATTATTGCAAAGGTTATTGCCGACCGGATCAAACCCGTTCTATCCAGACACATTTCATTGGAGCAATATGGGTTCTTGCAGGGCCGGCAGATCCATGATGCGGTGGGTGTGACTCAGGAAATTTTCCACACTATAAAAATGAAGCATCTTAATGCCCTTATACTTCAGTTGGATTTGGTGAAAGCATATGACAGGGTGAATTGGGATTTCCTGAGATTAATAATGATTCAGATTGGCCTGCCTTGGAAAGTGATGAAATGGATTATGGCTTGTGTAACCTCGGTCAATTATGCCATTCTGATCAATGGCCCTCCTACGGATTTCTTTAAGGCCTCACGGGGTCTTCGATAGGGATGTCCTCTATCACCACTCCTTTTCCTTTTGGTTATTGAAGGCCTGAGTTTATCCATACATAAGGCTAAGCAGGATGGACTGATTGAAGGCATTAAAATAACTAGAGATATATCTGTTACACATTCCCTGTTTGTGGATGATGTAATGCTCTTCGGTATTGGTATCCCTGATGAGTGGGTACAATATAAAAGGATACTGGACTTGTTCTGCTCGGTTTCTGGTATGATCATCAATTATATAAAATCTCGTTTCTTAAAACACTCTCTATTGAGGGATGTGGAAAGCTCCATTAGTACAATTCTTCCCTTAAATTTCCTGGAGTTGGAGGCTGGAACGAAATATCTTGGCTTCTTTTTAAAGCCGGCTAATTATCTGGTGAAGGACTGGACATGGCTCGTTCGACGATTTGAAGGACGTATTAGTCACTGGAGCTTTCGCTATTTATCTATGGGGGGCAGACTCACACTGGCAAAAGCTGTTCTACAGAACCTTGGCGTGTACTGGTTTACACTTTGCAAAGTCCCAAGATCTATTCTATGCCTCATTCGTCGAAAGCTGTTTAACTTCTTATGGTCCGGTAGTGGAAGTCAGGAGAAATACCATCTTATAAATTGGTCTAGGTTGGCTCGTCCTTGGAATTTGGGTGGATGGAATATTAAGAACTTGGACCTTTTTGTTAAGGCTCTGCATGCGAAGAGTCTGTGGCGTGCTCTCTTTGACAATTCTGTTTGGGGCCGTATTATTAGAGCTAAGTATCTGAAGAACACCTCTGTTGAGAGTTGGCTTAGAATGAACCGACCTGTCACTGTGGGGGTGTCCAATATCTAGAACGGGTTGATTGGATCTTTTAAAGTTATTTCACAATGGATTGCTTGGATACCTGGCAATGGTCGTGACATCAAGTTGGGACTTGATCCGATCTTGGGGGGCCCTTCTGAGCATACACTATCATTGGAATTAAGGACTCACCTCAGATCTAAAGGATATTACACTCTGGCACATGCGGTGGGGCTGTTCAAGGGGGGACGACCTCTTTGGATAACGGCTACACAGCTGGGTTTATCTGGTACTTCGGGATTGGAATGGGAGGCATATATCAGGCCTTTTTATCTTTCAAACATTCATTTATCTGATGAGGCTGACAGATTGTCTTGGTAGTGGGATGTGGCTTGTGGTAAGGTTACTGCAAAATTAGCTTATGAAGCATTGTTTGCCGATTCCTGTGATGTTATCTGCTGGTGGGAAAAATATATCTGGAAGCTGGTCATTCCTCTCAAAATTAAGTGTTTTATCTGGCTTGCGTTATCAAACCGGATCCTCACTTGGGATAACTTATGCCGTCGTGGGTTCTTTGGACCGGGTTGGTGTCCACTCTGCTGCAGGTTGGAGGAGACTGTGGATCACCTGTTATCGACTTGTACTTTCATTAAGGATCTATGGGAGCAGGTTGCTTATAGATTTGGCGTACAGTACAGATGGGGTGAGCATACATTATGCGATTGTCTGGAGGCTTGGACGCGCCTTCACACTGATTGTGTTGAACTTCCTTTCTTTATGATCTGGGAGGTTTGGAGAGCTCGCAATGCTTGCATTTTTGAAAACCTGAAACCCCACAGTGCCACTTTATGCTATAAGATCATTGCTGCACATAAGGAATACATTTCAATTTTTGGTGCGGGTGTTGGCTTGAAGACACGGATATTGAAAAATCGTTTGGCTCCCCCTATCTTGGTATTTCCTTGTGGTTTTTTCGACGGGGCCGCTGTTCGCTTGAATGGCTCTAGGGGTGCAGGTGCAACAATTCACATTCCAATACTACCACTGTTCATTATTGGCTTAATCTGGGAAATGGTTCAAATACTCGAAGTGAGATTTGCGCCCTTTGGCTCTTACTGTTTTGCGCTCGACAAAGGAAGATTTCTTCCCTTGTAATTTATGGCGACTCACAGGATATTATCTCTTGGGCTAATGGTGCTTCTTCCCTGAATGTTCTCCTGCTCAAACATTGGTTGGAAGCGGCTCGAAAGCTCATTCTTGAATTTGAGCACATTCACTTTGAACATATCTTCAGAGAGGTGAATCTGGAGGCGGATATGCTCTCTAAGCGGGCTCTCAACTCCCTGCCTGGGGTCATCATGTGGCAGGAATGGCGGGATGATTTGCTATTTTCACATGGTTCCCATTTGTTACATTGGACATGAGGTTGTTTGTCTTTTTTTTGCTTATACTTTTTTGTCTTTCCGGATGGGATTTATGCGGCATGTTACTTATATGACTTGTAGTTTATATGTGCAGATTCTTGATTCTGCTGCGTCCAATTACTTGTTGGGCATAGCTATATACTCTTATATTTTTGCGGCCTTATATCACCTTCTTGCAGATGCTGTTGCACAGATCGGGTGTAATATCCGTATTTCACCCCTCTTTTTGCTGGGGAGACTTTGATATTTGACATATGTGGTTATTTATATTTTGGACTTTTTAGGAGATGCATATACTTTTGATGATGTGGCATTTGTATTTATGGTATATTACTGGACACATAGTTGTTTGCCTTATGGGTGTTGGTAGTGTTTGTTGACAGTTTTAGACCGCCTTCATGTTTCATTTTGATGATGTAACCGGTTTGTTCCGGGGATTACTTCTGGCATATTTGTTTGATTTGATCATGGACTGACAGTTGGACATATTTTACTATTTCGCATATTAATAGTAAGTTATATTTTTCTGTGAAAAAAAAGACAATACTCTTTTTTGTGATATAGTGGTTTTTTAATTTATAAGTCCAATTAACAATTCAAAAATCAATATTTGTTTCATTTTTCATCAACAAATAAGATATAATTGCACACTATACAAAAATAATATTATATATATATATTAAAAAAATAATAAGCAAATAAATTATATAATATATATGAAGCTTCTAAACTAACAAATTATATATTAGATATGAAATATATTTTTAATAATAAAAAAATACAACCTATCTTGTACATGTTAAATGACTAATTCTTTAAAATTAAAGATATAAATTAACTTTTATTAATTCTTTTTACAAAAATTTCGAATAACAAATAAACATATCATAAATATTTTCTTTTTCAATAAACATATATTATATCTCAATTATAAACTTAAGTTTAAAGCAAGGACAGGATGTTTTGCAATTATTTCCCTTGTTAAAACTGATTATTTATAGTTTTTTTATAATATTTTAAAAAAAAAATTAATTTTATATTTGATAATTACATTTTTAAATAGATGAAGATAGTTATTTTATATGTATTTACCAATCAAAAAGTTTAATTTGTATTTCAAATCAATTTTTTTTTTTTTTTTTTATAAAATCCAATTTAATATGTATATTTTATATAACATTACAAAGCTTTATAATTTTTTTTTGAAAAATTACTTAGAATTGAAAGACAATTAACTAAAAAATGATTGATATATTACTCTTCGACACTTAATAAAAAATTATTTTATTTTAACTTATAAAATACATTATATTTTGAATTAAATTTTTTTAATGGAAAAACACATTACATCATCTTTAATCTATCCAATCAAAAATATTTTAAATTAAAAAAATTATAAAATGTAAAAAAATCCAATGAAAAAACACATTACATCATCTTTAATTTCTCCAATCAAAAATATTTTAAATTAAAAAAAAACATTATAAAATTGAATGAAAAAACAAAAAACAATGATTGCTATTATTATAAACTAGTACCCACAAATATAAACATTTGAAAAAGTAAAGTGAAACAAGCAACTAAGCCTAATACGAAGTGAAAGATAGCATACGCGTTCATATTTAAACAAGACTTACAGGAAGGAGAAAAAAATCTATTAAAAATCCAAATCATCACATTTTTAAGAAGCTGTTTAAAAGTGTCCGGTTAAAACTTGGTCCGTCAGCCATACGAAATTTAAAAATTTGATGATTTGTGGCGATTAAATTGTTTTTTTAAATATTTAGATAAATTCAACACCTTATAAATTTTTTAGAACATCCAAATTATACAAAATTAATAATATTATTTAAAATTCTAAATTTTTTATTTCAGATTCCGGTAAATTTGTGTCGGGAAAAATGATTTTTTCAGTGCGAAATCGCAGCGCAAATGGAAGGCGTTTGGGCAAATATTTTTGCAGGCCTGGGGAAGCATGGATGACGGTCGGCCGCGACATTGCCATTGAGGAAATTGTTGATTTCAACATGACAGTGCTTGTTGGAAAATTTTCCTATCATGCCATGAACCGGCGGAATGTGGTAAAGTGGATTGAGGGGCTATGGAGTCCCATTCTAGACTACACACCACAGGTATTTGCTATGCCATGTGGGTGGTATGGTTTTAAATTTCGGGAGGAGGCTCACTGCATTCGCATCTTGGAGGGTTTGTGGCTCTATGGCTCGGGAAGCTTGATGCTTCAAAAATGGCAGACAGATTTTAGTCCAGAAACGGCTACGGTGCGCTTGCGGCATCTTTGGGTACTTCTGCCTGGCCTTCCACTAGTCTTTTGGAACCGTGGGGCCTTCGAGGCCATTGGTAACCGACTCGGGAGGTTCTTGCATGTGGAGGAGGCTCACCTCAATGGTTTTGATAGAAGGATGGGGCGACTGTTGGTGGAAGTTGATATTTCAATTGGGCTTATTGATGTGCTACACATTAATTGGAGGGGACGTCAGCTGACACAGATTGTAGACTACTGGGGCATTCCATTTCGTTGTTCTAATTGTAAAGCCGTGGGACACCTTTGGCGACAATGCACGGCTCCGGCGTCTTCTGGCCGAAACACGGATGGGGGGCCAATGTGGTCATCAGATGACAGCAGTGATATCGAAATGGATGGAACAGGAGCACTCGACGGCTTCTCCAACAGGGTGCTCAACCCACTTGCTCCAGACTCGTCGATAATCCGTAAGTTGGAACTACAGGACCCTATGTTTTTCCAGTCATTAAATGAATTGGACATATCTTTTATTAATTCTTTAGACTTGAACAATGGAAACAATGGTAATTATATGAGTCGCATCCATAACATTGAATCCAACTCATCTGGGACGGGTCAGACATCAAACGAAAATTCTGAAAATGACGACCCGAAGTCTGAGACTGAGCTATTGATCAAGATGAACAACCTGAATCCGGAGAATAACTTACCAAACATTTTGACTCCCGCTCCGACCAATTTCTCTGTCTCCCCGGGTATAAATGCACTTGTAGTCCCTACTCGGGATGAGGTGAAACTCTGTGAGGATTCGGGAAACTGTGCTGCTATGATCCCTGATGCCAATGAGTTGGGGATTTCGGCGTCCGGTGGTATGTTGTCGGAGCCGTTGCCTGTGAAGGAATGTGTCAATGTGGAAAACAATTTGCCTGACGGGATGGGAGGGAAACAGCCACTCATACCATCATATTCAGATATGGTAAAAAAAACGGCCATACCTACATATTTCCAGAATCGGGAGGTGGCTAATAATGAGAATTCGGCTTGTGGTGTGCGAGAACCCATAGATTTGGCGACCCCTGATCCAGATGGGGTGGTGGCTAATAATGAACCATCGGCAATTGGTGTACGGGAATCCATAGCTTTGGAGACTCCTGTTGTAGATGGGGGGGTATGTAACTTGGATACTGCAACCTTGCCCGAAACTTCTGGAGACGTAATCACTCATAAAGGGGCACATAGGGGTGGACTCGCCCAGGAATTCTCACCACTGAAAACAAGAAGTGCCAGAAAAAACAAAAAGGTCATTCTGGAGGGGATGGAGAATGACCAGAACACGATGCACACCCCCAAAACTTCTGACTCCCGGGCTCTTAGAGGAATGAAAGCCCTTGCGAGGGTTAGAAAATGATTTTCCTCTCACTGAATATTAGAGGGGTGGGGGGCCTACCCAAACAATTGGCCCTCAAACGTGTGCTTGAAATTGTCAAACCCGATTTGATACTGCTACAGGAAACGATGGTTAGTGGTGAAAAAGCTCGTATTTTCTTTAACAAAGTCAAGCCGGGATGGATGTGCTGCTCGGTGGACGCAGCTGGACTCTCGGGTGGTCTATTAGCGGCTTGGAATCCCCTTGTTTTGAAGTTAATTCCTTCTCATGTCTCACTAGGCATTCTGCTTTCTGGGAACATAAGGGGGTTGGAGAAAAATATAAACATTATTAATTGTTATGGCCCGTATTGTGACCGGGAGTCATTCTGGAACCTGGCTAGAACGGAAAACTTATTAAACCTGGAAAATTTGATAATAGCCGGTGACTTAAATTTTACCTGGGCCGACGGGGAGATATGGGGGGGTCTGGCAAGGAGGGACCCTCTGGGACCTTATTTCACAAACCTCTTCAAGGACTTTTCTTTGGTTGATGTGGCTCCTAGGCCGTTGGCACCAACATGGACTAATGGCAGAACAGGGGACCAGCTGATCTAGAAGCGTATTGACCGATTTCTAATATCGGATTCTTTACTATCAAGTCTTCAGAATTATAGATCTTGGATGCATCAAATAAAAATCAGCGACCATCTCCCTATTGTTCTGCAAATTGATGATGACCCCTGGCACAAAGCCTTCCCCTTCAAATTCAATCCTACGTGGCTTTCTGAGGTGGAATACTGTTCGGGTGTGAGAAATATGTGGATGCAGACAGATGTTTCAGGGGAAAGATCGGCCATGGATAAGATGGCGGTAAAACTCAAGGTATTAAAAGATTTCACCATTAAGTGGGAAAAGAACAAAAAAGCTATGATGGGAAAGGAACTATCACAGATTGAACTAGAAGTGGAATACCTGATGAACAAAGGTGTTGAATTTGAACTTAATAAGAGTGAGCTCACCAAACTCTCTACTTTGGAGAGTCAGAAAATGAAAATCCTTCTGATGCAAGAAGAAGCCTGGCGATTGAAGAGCAGAGCAACCTGGCTCAAGGCGGGAGACTTGAATACGAAATTTTTTCATCAGTTCGCTGACTCCCGTCGGATACAAAACTCAATCTGGGATTTGAATGACCATTTGGGTCGGAGGATCTGGGGGGAGGAGAACCTGATGAATGAAGCTGTTTTTCATTTCCAGGAGTATTACCGTGATCCAAAAAATACTACTATGGCTGAACAATTCAAACTCATTAAGGAATACCCTCGTATGTTCAATGAGGAAGAGGGTGACAATATTTACCTGGATGTCACCCTGGAAGAAGTGGAGAAAACCCTGAGGAGGATTGCAAAAGACAAATCTCCGGGTCCGGATGGATGGACGGTGGAGATCTTCATTCACAATTTTGATATCATGGGAGAAGAACTTCGATTGGTAGTGGAAGAATCTCGGAAGCTTGGCATGGTCTCGGGAGCAATAAACTCTACATATTTGGCTCTCATACCAAAGACTTCCCATCCGAACAGTTATGATGACTTCAGACCAATTGCGCTATGCAATCTGGTTTATAAGATTATTGCTAAAATTATTGCTGAAAGAATCAAACCGGTGCTATCTCGGCACATATCTAAGGAACAGTATGGTTTCCTTAACGGGAGACAGATCCATGATGCTGTGGGGGTGACACAGGAAATTTTTCACACTATCAAGCAGAGACGGATGGATGCTCTTGTTCTACAATTGGACTTGGTGAAAGCATATGATAAGGTGGACTGGAACTTCCTGAGACTAATTCTTATCCAGATCGGCCTTCCATGGAAGGTTATGAAATGGATTATGGCATGTATTAACTCTGTCAACTATGCAATCCTTATCAACGACGTTCCTACAGAATATTTCAAGGCATCTCGGGGCCTCAGACAGGGATGTCCACTTTCTCCTCTACTGTTTCTTTTGGTCATTGAGGGGCTAAGTCTGTCCATTATTAAAGCTCGCCAAGAAGGTAGGCTTGTTGGCATTAAAGTAACCCGGGATATTTCTGTCACTCACTCCTTGTTCGTGGATGACGTCTTGCTATTTGGCATGGGAATTCTGGCCGAATGGGTGACATATAAACAGATTCTTGATTTGTTCTGTAGGGTAACAGGCATGGTCATCAGCTATATAAAATCATTCTTCCTGAAACACTCTCTGGCTGAGGATGTTCAGCGGTCGATATGCAATTTTCTGCCTCTAAATTTCAAAGATATCGAGGCTGGTACTAAATATTTGGGTTTTTTCATCAAACCTACAAATTACTTGATTAATGATTGGTCCTGGCTCATTAAAAGATTTGAATTGAGGCTTGGACACTGGAGCTATCGGCGTCTTTCTTTGGGCGGCAGGCTTACCCTGGTAAAAGCTGTTCTGCAGAATTTAGGTGTATATTGGTTCTCCCTGTGCAAAATTCCTCGAACCATTCTGAATCTTATTAGAAGGAAGATTTTTAGTTTCCTTTGGTCAGGTGGAGGAAACCTGGAAAAAATACATCTAATGAAATGGAAGGTTTTGGCCCGTCCCTGGCATCTGGGTGGTTGGAACATTAAGGATATTGAAATGTTTGTTATGGCCCTTCATGCAAAAAGCCTCTGGCGTGTTCTCTTTGATCAATCGATCTGGGGAAGGGTTATTCGTGCTAAGTATCTGCGTAATATTCCGGTTTCAAGATGGTTTCGTTTTAATCGCCCTGCAACAGTGGGTGTCTCAAACATCTGGAACGGTTTGCTGGGCGCTTACAGAGTTATCGTGCACTGGATTGCGTGGATGCCTGGCAATGGGCGAGATATAAAACTGGGTCTTGATCCATTCATCGGGGGGCCATTGAGGCACTCTCTATCGGTGGAACTGCGAACTTTCCTCTATGCAAATGGTTATTACACCTTAGCTCATGCTGCTGGTTGGGGTGGGGACGGTCGCCCCCGATGGATCTCGGCTTCCCAGATGGGCCTTGCGGGTCCTTTGAGGCTCGAATGGGAGGAATATATTAAGTCTATGTATCAATCCAATCTGCGGCTCTCTGATGGCGCTGACAGGCTTGTGTGGTCATGGGATGTGGCTGGAGGAAGGGTCTCTGCGGCAATGGCATATGACGCATTATTTGCGGAGTCACAGATCCTGGTTCGTTGGTGGGATAAAACTATTTGGAAAATGGTCTTGCCTCTCAAGATTAAATGCTTCATTTGGCTAGCGCTGCATAACCGGATACTTACATGGGACAACATTTGCCGGCGTGGTTTTTGTGGCCCGGGCTGGTGTACCTTATGCTGTTCTGAGGGGGAGACGGTTGATCATCTTTTCTCCTCCTGTCCTTTCATAAAAGAACTCTGGTCTTTTATTGCGAACAAATCTGGCATTATATTTCCTTGGAACTATAGATCCCTTAGCGACTGTCTTGCAGAATGGGCCCAGCATAATTTCGGGGATAGGGAGCTTCCTTATTTTATGATTTGGGAGGTTTGGAAGGCTCGGAACCTACATATTTTTGAGAACCATGCCCCTTTCTTGGCTGGGATTGGCTTTAAAACTCTTGCCGCACATCATGAATATCTCTCTATCCATGGTCGGGGCAGGGGCCGTGCTAAACTGGATAGGCATTTCCGTTTTGCCCCTTCGGTACTGACCTACCCGTGTGGTTTTTTTGACGGTGCTGCTGTTTGCGTTTCTGGGAGGGGCGGTGCTGGGGCTATTATTCACATTTCAAATTCTATCTCCATCCATCTCTGGCTAAATCTGGGCTGTGGGTCCAATACCAGGAGCGAGCTATGTGCTCTTTGGTTATTACTTTTCTGGGCCCACCGACGGAATATCACCCAACTTGTGGTTTTTGGCGACTCTCTTTCCATCATCTCCTAAGCGAAAGGCAGATCCTCCCTTAATAATTTGTTACTTAAGCACTGGATGGATGTGGTTCGGATGTTATTGATGGATTTTCATCACATACACTTCGACCATGTGTACAGGGAGGTTAACATGGTGGCGGACATGCTCTCTAAAAAGGCTCTTTCCTCTGAGCTTGGGGTCATTATGTGGCAGGATTGGCGGGATGACTCTTTGTTTTCACAGGGCTCACATCATCTTCATTGGTCTTGATTTTCTTGGCTCTTTACTTCTTATGTAGTTATTTGATGTTGCTGTTTTTGTTTTCCTTTTTGAGCTGTTATACTTATGTTCGCTGTTAGTTTCTATGTGCAGATATCACATAGGGGCTGTTTCCAACTCCTTGTTGGACTTTTTGTACACTCCTATGTGCGGCTATATAGTATGGGATTATCTGATTATGTTTTGTTACTTAGCATACTGGACATTTATCTTTTTTTGGTTTTGGCAGCTCTGGCTGTTGGTTACTTTTGAGAACTTTGATATTTTGATGAGACTCATGGATGGCATCTGGTGGTTGATGAACCTGTTTCTCCTACGGGAGGGGTTCATGTTTTTATGTATGAACATATGGAACTTTTTATGGGTTTCTTTGTGGCTGTTGGCACTGTGGCCAAATGATTTCACATGACACATGCACTGCTGGCAGTGATGAGATGTATGTTGTGTTCTGACAGTTGGCAACATTTACTATTTCGTATATTAATAGTAAGTTATATTTTTCAGTGAAAAAGTTTTAGACAACTCACATTTGGAATTCCAACTACATTCTAATTCTAATTACAATTACGTAAACCTTATAGTGAGGATTCTAAAGCATACAAGTTGGAGCTCAAATCTTATAAATGCATATTTTTTGGTTATAGTGAGGATTCTAAAGCATACAAGTTGTTTGACCCATCCATTCAAGATGTCATCATTTGATGAGATGTACAGTTTAATGAAGTATCTCCAGCACATGAGTCTGTTGAACCTCATGTTACCTTGAAATTACCTCAATATTTAGTTGGTCCAATGGTTTTTACTCCTTCCTTTAGTATTGTGCAAGGCCTAGAGCCTATTTTCCCTACCGGTTCTAGTGATCCACTTGCACTTATTGAAGATACTCTTGTAGTTCCCACCACCACCACCACTCACACTCTTCTAGTTTGGACACAGAAGACACTTGAATCTATAGGTTATGAGGTTGGTATTCCATCCGACACTTGAAAGAATAGATTTTCTCTCAAGGAAAATTTTTTAGACACAAATGATTCTTCCATGTATGCAAAAGCTAAAGGAAATCCATAATGGGAGAAAGCAATGGTTGTTGAATATGACTCTTTAATGAATAAAAATACTTGGAACCTTGTCCCACTTCCTCTTGGTAAGAATCTTGTTGGTTGCAATTTGGTTTATAAAACAAAGTACACTACATAAGGACATATTAAAAACATAAGGATTTGTCCAAGAAGAAGGTATATATTACATTGAAACCTTTTCTCCCATTGCTAAACTGAACACCATCAGAACCATCATTTCTCTTGCTGCCTCTTTTCAATGGGAAATTTACCAAATGGATGTCAAGAAAGATTTTTTAAATGGTGATCTTCATGAAGAAATTTATATGCAACAACCACTTGGTTTCATCACCTTTGAAAATTCAAGTTTGGAATGCAAATTGAACAAGTCTTTGTATGGTTTTAAACATGCACCCAAGGCTTGGTATGACAAAATTGATACTCATTTCTTTAAGAGTGGTTTCAGGAAGCGTTGATTTGATCCATATTTATATGTTAAATTCTTTGAAGATGGTGTCCTCATTGTTATTCTTTATGTGGATGATCTAATCCTCACAGTCGTCCATCTTTTCTTAATCCAGGAATTAAAGAATGATCTTAAGCAACATTTTGAAATGACATACTTAGTCCTATTGGACTATTTTTTAGGTATTAAGGTCTGGCACGTGGTTGATGGACTCTTCCTTTCTCAACCTAAGTATGCTTTGGATTTTATAGCTCAGTTTGATATGAATGGGGTCAAATTAACAATTGCTTGTGACACTCCCCTTGTTGATGTCGAATACTTTTATTGCCAACTTGTTGGAAGTTTTATCTATCTAACACTTATTAGGCATGATATCTCTTTTGATTTTAGCATGGTCTCTAGGTTTATGCAAAAGCCTCATGCAATCCATTGGAAAGCAACTAAAGGGATTCTCATATATCTTCAAGGAACTCCACATTATGGTGTTTTTTATTCTAGTAAGGCTTTTGTTTGACTCCTTGGTTACACCGATTCTGATTGGGTAGAAGATACTATTAACAAGATTTATACTAAAGGATATGGCTTTTAGCATGGTTTAGGTCCAATTTTATGGTCTAGTAAGAAGTTGAGAACACTTTCTCTTTCTTCTTGTGAAGCAAAGTATAGAACAAATAAAGAAGTAGTGTAGATCTAACATGTCCTACTGAGCTTGGATTGGTCTAGAATTCTCCTACTGAGCTAAGTTGCGACAATCATAGTGCAATCCAACTTGCTTACAATCCATTATACCACTCCAAAACCAAACACATTGAACTTGATGCTCATTACATTTGAAATGTGATTGTTGATAGTGTTATGTGTTTGGAGTATTGTCCTATTGGACCACAAGCTATTGATGTCTATATCAAATCCATGAATTTCTCCATCTTTGCAACTTATTGGGGATGCGAGAAGTTATCAACAAGGGGGAATGTTAGCATAAAGAAATATTCCTTTAACTATCTTATATCCCTCTTGTCATCATTAAGGGAGAATGCTAGACTATGTTAATGATTTCCTAACGGTCTCAGGTACAAACCTAAGGCATTTTGTAAACTTAGATTATTATGCTAAGTTATTCTTCAATAAATTACTATCTTATAAAATGAATCCCACTTGAGGAATATAACACCAACTTATGTGGATGTTTCGCCATCTCGGGGTTTTACCACATAAATCTTGTCTCTTGTCTCTCTTATTTTTTGTTCAATTTACTATTTTATTTAATACTTTTCATAGAATTTTAAACTAGTTAAATCTATGTATTTTTTATTGCAAATTTATTTTCTTGATCTAACAAATAATTTATCAAATATTTTATATTATTTTATTATTACATAAAAATGTTTAATAAAACTTAAGTTAAATTCACTTATAATGATTACCGTCAATTGAAATTAATTTTGATAATTTCAATAATTAATAATTTTTTTTTATAAAAAAAATGGTTAAGGGATTTGTATTAAGCAACAAAAAACATCAACCAAAAAGTACAGAAAGATTCACCTTGCATTTGAGGAGAGCAAATCTATTATGATAAGGTTCCCAAAATTCCGCTTCCCATGATAGTTCTATGAAGAATTTCCCAGCAATTACAGAGATTTGACTACTATAGAGTTGAATAAACTGGCTCAGCAAAACACAAAAGAAACACATAGAAAAAGACTAAGAAAAAACTCTAGTCAAACCCAAGCTAAGGTGAAGCTTCATCCTATGTTCCTAAAGGAGTCCAATTCTATGATTTCTTTCTTAAGCTGGAGCTCAAAGTCTTCTTTCGGTGACCTTGATTCCACCATGGAATTGTTCAAAAGGTTTCCTTCATGATTCATGTTAAGCGACTTTTCCATGTCCTCCACAAGTTTTTCAACTTGAACCTCATCAACTTGAAGCCTATTCTCTATATCATCAATGCACATATCCAGAAGAGATAATTGATATGATAATTGCTTCAAAGCATCCACTATTCCTTCCATCTAAGTCTGCAAATGATGCATGAGAGTTTAAGGTCCTGGATGACATGTTGTATTACACATATCTCTTCTTCATGGGAGTCATAATTAACCCTAGTGAATTGATATCACACAGATTCCTATCCAAGCTAGGGAGCACAACCCAAGACCAGACCAGACCCACCATGAACCCTATTGAATAGGCTGAGAGATGAGGCCCAATCGAAGAGAGAGTTATCCTTAGAATAGAAGAGTCTGTCAAGCTAGGGATGCATATGAAGCAAAAAATGCCAAGGATATTGAGGAGAACCTTCTTCGCCGCCATAGGAAATCCAGAGAGCCTCAACCGATAGGAGGGATTTAAATTACTGTCGAAACCACGCTTGACCTTTTTTCCACCAAAAATATAATGGAAAGGGAGCCATACACATGAAAAATACAGAGCACTATGCGGATATCTCTTGTCAGAGATATCCCATATGATTCCCATGAGATAAAAAATGAATCCATAAGATCGAATCCATGAGGGGAGGTTGGTATGAGTAGTTCGAGGGCATCACATGGACCTAAATTAAATGGTTTATGATGATTCATGTCCTCCACAATTTCCATGTGTCCTTCATGATGGAGGCGGTGCATGGATTTAATTCCTTAATGTGGTTCATTCCAAATATAAACTAAGGTATCCACTTCCTATGTGGATGACCATCAATTTTTTTCCAATGTCTTTGTCCAGGGTGACACCATAGTTTGCCAAATAGTATGCTTACTCGTTGTGAATTCTTCGGATGTGAATGAGGCTTAATCCCTCAATCGCTTTAAGAGTGAAAATGATTATTTTCTGAATCCTTTTGTAAACAATATTTGTATAAACTAGACCTTTTCTTGTAAACTCAAATTACCATTAAGGAGTTCCCAAGGATGTTCATATTTTGAAGATTAAGGGAGGATACAATCTCCACTCCTCAGAGCAGGGGATATCATTTTGCTTGATTATTGGAGGCAACTCCTAATCCCCAAAGACAACAATTTCACTATTATTCCATGGGATCCATTAGGATCCCCTCACCTACCACCCTAGGTTAATAATTAAAATTATAACACAAATAATTTATCAAATATTTATATTTTATATTATTTTAAATAAATATAAAATTGATAGTTAAAGTAAATTTATTATCAAATACAAGACAAACTTAGCAACAAGATCCACGAGGTGGCAATGTCCCTACAGTTGTTTTCGGCAATTGCTAACAACTATACCTATAATGTGATACCTTTTCCACAAAATTATAATGTAAAAGAAAATTCTTTCGCTACAAAATTGCTTAACCATCGAATCCATTTTCAATGTTTTGACGAAACAAAGATAGTTTAAAAGATGCAAAACATGTCAACCAAATCCATAAAATAACTACAAGAAGATGCATTATAGCCTTTATATATTCCACCAAGTAGTCTATATACTATTACACTGCCGAAACAAGCTTGTGACAAATTACAGTTTGTTATTTTCTCAGTGATCTCAAGTGATCTTCGTGGCACTCAAATCACTATTCTTATGCTATGAAATTTGAAATTCAATGAAGACATGGCAAGATGAACTTATAGCGATCTCTTCTAATGGACAAGTGTGTGATCTCATCGGATAATACTCTTCTTCATTAAATGTCGTGATACTGTTGCAGTCAAAGGTTTTTCTTTACAATATCAATGCACCAAATTTGATAATTCTTCTAGACTTGAGGCAGTGATTTGATTTATTTTAATGTAATGATGTCCACGTAATTTTTTTTATCCATGCTGGTGTACTTCCTTTTATAGCCGGCTCCCACTTTAACGACTCTTTAGATTGCTTTATTTCTCATTGCTCGCTTCTGCAAAAACTTGACCTAAACTATTGTTTTGAACTGCAGAAGCCTATTATCTCCTCTCCCAACATTGCACATTTATGTGTAACGGATTGTTACGGTTATGAATTAGATGAATTAGAGGCTTTAACTATTAACCGCCAGAATCTTAAAACTATGGAGACAGATTTAGATACAAATGATCTAAGAGTCAATGAAGTGCTATTTTATGAACTTTCTCATGCAATTCTTAAACTCAAATTGGAATGCGGAAGTAATTTGATTGGACCGACATTTCGTTGGAATTGGGGTGTAGATGTATTTTCAGTAGAGATATTTGTGGAGATAAATATTAGGTTTTCATTCCAGTGGCTTGTTAACTTCCTTTAACATCATATAAAGTATATTAAAGAGTCCCAATGTAATCACATAATATGCATAGTCCAAGAAAATTAAACATAATTTAAAATCATTGACTGTAAATTCCTTTTGTATTTTTCCTAAAGTTATCATAATGTCTCTATGAAGTGACATTATGAAGAGGGCAACTTATAGAACTTGGATAGAAACTAATCGTGCTTTGAACAACATAAATTTAATTCTTTATGCCTTGAAAATGTGGCCTCAATATAGACAAGAGCCTGTAAAAACTTAAAAGTAAGTAGAAATTCGTTGTCGCACATCTACACAAGTGAACCTTGAAGCAACTAGATCTCTTTGGCGGATAAAAACCCTAATCCTTTCATCCAATAAGGATATATTAATAATTATACAAACTTCATTCTCCACCCTCAAAGATATATTTACAGTCACTAATCAAATGAGTTACATTGAAAGCAAGAACAACCTAGGGCTTTTGAAAACTTACTAGACTTTAAAAAATTACCTAAGCAGGAATAATAACCCCACTTCAATAAATTATCTGCTTGATAACATAAATGCCATGAGAATAATTTAAAAGGGTCTACCAATGTTTAAGCTTTTGATCCCTTCTCTGAGGTTAATTCTTCTGTATCCCTCGTTTTTTGAATGCAAAAGGAACCTCTGCCATACAATGTCTCATGAATTGGCCTTATCCGGATTGTAAGAATAATGCTCATAAGAACCCCAAAAGCACACACCCCTGGCATGATAAGAAAGGTAAGCCTGAAGCAGTTAGGTACTAAACAATCAACATTGGTGTCACCCATGGTTGTTGGATAGGAATGGCCATCCTGCCTTTGAGCTTCTTCATCGTATATGTATCCAACGAGGAGACCCGAAAAGAGGAAATCTCCTAGTGGATTCCCTATTGTTAGAAAATTGTAAATTATGTGAAAGTGCTTCAACCCGAGGAGCTCAGAAGCCATGGGAACCATAAAAAAGAACTATACTCCATAACAAATTCCTAGTAAGGAAGAAGAGATATGAACATATCCAGGAAGAGATGAAGCAAAGAAGAGATAAGCCCCTATCATAAGAACCTGTGTATTTGTCATCCAAACTATCCGGGGAATGGCCTTTTGCCGACATATTTAGCATTTAATATTTTTATAAGAAAGAAAACTGATCTCTGGGGTGGCAGGTGCGGGTGGGATTCTTTTTGATCCCGGCGGAAATAAAATCGCAGACTTTGCTTGGGGATTAGGCAGGAAAACTAATAATGAGGCAGAATGGCTAGCTCTCATCCTCTCCTTAGAAATGGTCTCCAACTACAGCATAGCCAATCTCAAAATCTATGGAGATTCTAGGCACGTCATCCAAATCATGCGAAGAGGATATGCCTCGCCAGGCTCAAAAGCAGATAGATATTTGCAAAGAATTAAGACCATTTCTTTATCTTCAAAGGCCTCCTTCTTCCATATCCTCCGAGAGAACAACAGGGTGGCGGACTTAGCGGCAAATAAAGGAATCACGCTCACAACTGGGCAAACTAAGGATCATAAAGGAGTTTTAGGATTTCATTTTATCCCCTAACTTGCCAATGTCTTGGCCCCTTCAAGTTTTGTTGTGGATTTTGGTTAGGGACTTGGCCTTAAGGGACCATCCACTCCCTTTGCCAAACTATGGCCTTCTCCTCTCCTCGAATTCTTTCCCGAGCTCGTCCTCCACGTACCTATCCACTTGCTCCTCCATCTGCCTCCCCGTCCTTCCCTCCACCTGTCCCCTTGATCTTCCCCCCGGTGTCAGCTCCCACGGGGCTTCCTTAACTCCCCCATCTGCCCTCCCTATTCCTCCTTTCGCGATGGCTCTTCCTCCCCATCTCCCCGATTCTCTGAGCCGTTTGTCCCTCGGGGAGTTTGCTCCTTCTGCTCCTCGTCTTTCGCAGGCGGATAATTGGGATAGGGAGCTTGCCCCTTCTGCTCCTCGTCTTTCGCAGGCGGTTAATTGGGATACGATGCCGTCAATCAGGGCGGCCATTGCTGCTTTAAGCAGAACCCTGATAGACATTAAGTTTGCAGTCCGGAGAACTTATGAGGCAGTCTGCTCCAGCGTGAATCAGAACTCTGATATGGCGTCGGTCATAACGCACGTCTGCACCCAGTTATCCTGCTAGGATTCCAGGATTGATGATCTGGAACGAAATATCATAGAATTAATGGGAAAAGTTGATAGAATTCAGGAAGACTTGGCTGTTTACTTCAGAGCGACGCAGGGAAGCTGGGTACACGAGAATACAATGGTGAATCAGG
Organism: Larix kaempferi; assembly: GCA_027924585.1. Lineage (NCBI taxonomy): Eukaryota > Viridiplantae > Streptophyta > Pinopsida > Pinales > Pinaceae > Larix > Larix kaempferi. The sequence continues at coordinate 3,373,977 of BSBM01000018.1, forward strand.
AAATAAATCAGTTGAGGGTGGACGATTCGTCTGTTAAGCTCAGGAAGAAAGGCTAGCCTAGCCCAGGTTTCATATAATTTTTGCTTTTGGTTAATGTATTTTTGTAAACTCCTCTGCAGTCAGTTTGTTAAGGTGTATGCCAGCTCTATGCTGGACAATTTCAGGAAGACTAAACTCAGAGATTATAATGTAATGCAGATAGTTTTAGTAGTGTTAGCTGGTCCTAACATCTCAGCTCTGTTAAATACTCTGTTTGCAAGTCTGTAATGAATAGCTGTGCTCAGCTTTATAAATATAATCTTTTCTCTGTTACTATTAAAAAAAAAAAGAAAGAAAACTGATCAAATGAAATAGTCCTTTATTACTACAAGAAAAATTTGATACCCATCAAATTGATTAAAAGTTTCCCCTGAAGAAATCAAAATGAGAATGTGTAAACAACATACCTGACATAATATTTTGAGAGAACCCCTCCACCTAGACGCCCAATGAAGTTGTAAACACCAATTAATGTTAACAAGAGTTTGACATCCTGATAGCCTTCAACCAGTCCTATTTGTGCCAAATTATTGAGAACTGTAACCCCAGAACCAACCCACAGAAGAAGACTACAAAAGCAATCCAGAAGCAAGCTTTTACCAAAGCTTGGCGAAGTTTGAAATCTTCTCCTTGCCTTGGTTTTCTCTTTTTCCTGACAACTCCTTCTCCTTGAGCTAATAGAATATCCAAGTTCATATCTTCAATTTCAAGAAATGCTATAGTCTCTGTGAGGGAAGAGGATCTTGATGAAGGTGAGCTTTCTAATCATCTCGCAATTCACTACTATTGTCCTTTGACATGTTTGACATAGTGTTATTAATATATAGGGATTCAATAGTGTTCACATATGTAATAAGTTTCAAGTTTGGGCCTTTTCTTCTTTACCAAGAAGTGGTTCTCTACAAGGGTCTATTCGGAAGCCAAGAAAATTATGAACATATTCACTGTCTTCCTTGAGTGCACGCAATGTTAATTTTAGAGGAATTAAGGTTGGTGCATAGAACCATTAAGAAAATTCTCCCTCTTCTTGGATTTGGAGTGGGTTTGTGGGTTGCATAGCCTGTTGTTGGAGAGCACATTGTCACACAAGAGAGGTAATGAAACAACCAAATAAATGGCATGGGAGAATCCAAACAACCACTTTCAAATGCAAGCCTTCCTGGAGGGTTGTAGATGCCTCTCTCCATTTATACATTGTAAAGCTGGTCACTATAAGAGAAAGAGATGTCTGGAGGGAAAACACGGGGTCAGTTGTCAAGCGAGCAGGTGGCCTCCATGCATTGGGGGTAATATTTTATCAGGTAGCTTGTAAAACACGTTTCATCTTTCATGCAACATGCTTTGATCTTAAGGAGGGATTCTTTCACCGATCTTGGTCTTTGTGTACAATGTTACTGCAAACATGAAGTAAAAAATGAGAGTTGACAATGTGACAGAGACAGTGCAAAGAATGAACTCAACTCGTCGTTGGGGGGAGGAACAATCCCCGAGGCTGGCATTATCTTTTGGAACCAATCCCATTGCACATAAATAGATTTTATTGAAATTAATTTAAATAGAAAAATTGTCTTCTAAAGTTTAACCATGGAAAATTGAAAAACAATTAGTTGTAAGAAATATTAATTGGTTTGATAAAAAACTATAGAGTCCCATGCAGGGACATAATAAATGAAAATAAAATTAATCATTGTGTTTTATGATGTTATCAAAGTATATTAAACAAGTAATAAAGTTGAAAGTTGAAATATAACTTCTTAATAAATTTTAAACTTCTATTATTTTGAATTTAAAAAATTATTAATTTAAAGTTAAAATTTTATAAATTAAAATGAAATTATTGATAATGAATTATTGTCATTAATAATTTTGATCATATTAATTTAATACTATTTATTTTACATTGGAGAGATGTAGAAGAGTTGGTGGCAGGGTATGGTTAAGACGCCCCCTAAGCGGAAAGGTCGTAGGTTCTAATCCAACCATGTTAAGGGTTGGACATGGTTGGTGCGGTCTAGGCCGTGTGCGTGATTTTGGGTAACTTAGCCAAAGGAAACTTGCTAGTCAAGGAGGTTCCATCACTTTGCCAACAAAAAAAAAGTACTATTTATTTTACAAATTAAATTCCATAAGATATACACTTTTAAAATGTTAAATTATATATTCAAAAACTAATCAAACAAGTAAAATTAACACCAAAGCTAAAAAGAAAAAAAAACTAATTTATAAATAAATAACAATTTCTTGCATTAATAATAAAAATAATTATTAAAAAAGAAACTACTTGTAGGGTAAGGATGTATAACTAGATTATAGTGATTTGTAACCTGAAGTAATTATATATATTTTATAAAGTAGGTTATTAATATTGTTATTATTATTATTATTTGCCTAAATTTAATAGAGATTCATTTAAGTTTATTTACTATAAGTAAAAGTTAAAAATATTAATAAAGAGTTTACAATCCAATTGATATATTATTGATATACTTTAAAGTTTTTTAAATAGTAAATAACAAGTGAATTTTTTTCCATCGAAAAAAAACATAATTGTATAACATTCAATTCTTACACTCAAACATAGTTTCCATACTTATTAATAATAAGTAGAACTTGTAATCTATTAAATACCAAAAATTCTATTAAATATGATTATTGATCTATATTTCATTAATTCTTTTTTTTTAATATAATTGATGTTTCAAACCACTAATAAAACTAAAAATAGGTGTAGTATTTTGTTGAACATATTGATTTGGTGTTTTAGTGAATATTTTGTTATACATTTCTATTAGATATTTTAATTAAGTAGCTTTTATTTTACAATTTATTCCTTTTCATCTTTCTATAATTATTTATATGTGTTTATGATTATTTTAAATATATTTGTATTTTATATATCTCAAAAAACAATTAACACAATTTTTATCATAATAAATTCACACTTACATAAATTAAAGATATGATATATTAAAGAAATTTAAACGAGAATTGATTTAAAACAAAAATAAATAATTAAAAATATTAGGAAAAATTGTGATTCCTTACTATTAAAAAAAATTTAGATAAATATTTTGGTTTTGTAAAATTCCATTAATTTGATTCTGATTTTTTAAAATATAAGTAATTTAAATCATTAAATTCATCATAATTAAATGAAATATAATAGTATTATTTTTTTTTAAAGGGTGGTTCGCCATTTGTTAGAGGGCTAGTCTACTTGGGGAAATGGTCACCACCTGGGGAAATGGGGAAATATAATAGTATTATTATTTAATATAATGAAATTTTATAAATTTTTATATTTAATATAAACGAAAAAATAATATTTTAATTTATATTATTAAAAATCAATATATTGTGAATAAAAATTAATTAAAAAAATATTTAAATACTTAAAATTAAAATTTATTACTAAAAATTCAATATATTTTATATTTTAATATATATAATAAATTAATATAACATATAAATCATAAAATATAAATTTAAATTCTGGCAGCTATTTTTTGGGCTGATTTTGCTCGTTATGTTAAGAACTTCTTTATGTTTGTTTTTTGGCTTATAATTGATATATTTTTGAGTTTTCTGAAATACTTTCAGTTGTGAGAGGATGAAAGGACTGATATCATGTACTATTTGATTCAAGATTGAATATCAATAGTATGTTTTTTTAGCGGGAAAAAAAAAAAATTTAAATTGAAGTCAACGTACACTGGTGATGTCACAATTTGTGTTAAGCAAATCTCAAAATAAAATGAGAGAATTTTTTCGAATCAATGCAAAATCAACAGTACACGAATATTTTAACAATAATAACAATAAAAACTATTTATTATTATGATGGTAATAGATTAGATATTTAAATAATAATAAAAACGGATTTATTATTATAGTTAATTATTCAAATTAATACTGATTATTTATATTTTTTTATAATATTTTTATTCGTAAATTAATTTTATATTTGACAAGAATTGAAAGACAATTAACTAAAAAATGATTGCTATATTATTCTATCTAAAAAGTGATTGCTATATTACTCTACCTTTGGTACTTAATAAAAATTATTTTATCTTAACTTATAAAATACATTATATTTTGAATTTAAATTACATTGTATTTTGAATTAAGAAAATTCCAATGAAAAAACACATTACGTCATCTTTAGTATATACATTGTATTTTAAATTATTTTGTTTAACAAAAAATATTTTAAATTAAAAAACGTTATAAAATGTAAAAAATTCCAATGAAAAAACACATTACATCATTGTCCAATCAAAAATATTTTAAATTAAAAAAAACAATATAAAATTAAAGGAAAAAACAAAATACAATGATGGCTATTATTATAAACTAGTACCCACAAATATAAACAATTGAAAAAGTAAAGTGAAACAAGCAACTAAGCCTAATACGAAGTGAAAGATAGCATAAGCGTTCATATTTAAACAAGACTGACAGGAAGGAGAAAACAATCTATCATGAACCCAAATCATCACCTTTTTAATTATGATCAAAACTTGATTGGAATTTGGCTATATCAAATTTAAAAATTTAACAATTTGTGTTGATTAAATAATTTTTCTGAATATCTAGATAAATTCAACACCTTAAAAAGCCTTAGGACATCCCAATTATACAGAATTAATACTATTATTTAAAATTCTAAAAATTCTATAATTCTAACAAATTTATATCTGAAAAAACAAAATTTTTAGACAACTAGCATTTGGAATTTCAACTACATTCTAATTCTAATTAATTCCAACTACATTCTAATTCTAATTACGTATATTGCCCAACTTCTGGACAGTCTGATACGATACATATACCCCGACAGTGGGAGTACTGTCGGGACTAGCTTCTCTTTTTTCGCGTGTCGTTATTTCCCTCTCCGATGTGATTTCTCTTCCATCTACTGTCGGTCAATGTATGGTTGATTAGTTCACTCTTTTGGTGCCTTTATCAGCTGCAAACAGTGGGCACTGGGCAGAGAGCAATAATAAATCTGTAGCACCTTCTCTCCCTCAATGTTCTTTCGCCGACTGAACACCTGAACATGGGAGACTCCTTGTGCGATCCATTACTGGGTGACAAAAGAAATCATCATTACAAGGCGTTCTCTGATGTGGGAGACGATGAAGAGTGGCCATTACTGTGTTCATACGATGCAGGGAGAGGATTTTTGGAGGAATCAAAGAAGCTATGGAGCATTGCGGGGCCTGCCATCTTCAGTCGAATAGCCATGTATGGGATGAATGTTATTACTCTTGCGTTTGCAGGGCATTTGGGAGACTTAGAATTAGCTGCCATTTCCATTGCCAGCACTGTCGTCGTTGGTCTCAATTTTGGGCTCTTTGTAAGTACCCACTATATTTTTCATTTTCTTATGGTTTCTCTTTGATCATTTCATATTTTTCATTTTCTTATGGTTTTTCTTTGATCATTTCATAGTTCAGTTTTTATACTTGTATTTATAGGTGTTTGTATTTTAGAATATGGAGTGGAGTTGCAAATATGTTTTGTTAAGATAGGAGGATAAGACAAGAAAATGTTCAAAATAAGTGACAGAGAACTTGTTCATGACATATACTTGTGATAGCTATTCACTTATCATAAATTAATTGGTTTTATTAATTTTATTTAAGTCAACTTAGATGTTCAATATCCACCCTGCAGTGCAAGATTTAATGCTGTAGCTGTGGGGATATCAATCATCCTGACAGCTACAACATTAAATGCTAGGCTGTAGGGCTAACCTGTAAATATTGAACACCCTCAACTTATAAGAAATCTGGTTTCCATGACCAAAAAATTAATTCAAAATATAGAACATTTAAAATGTAATATTCTAAATTTCTATATTTTGGATTACCTTTTTTAGTTTTTGTTAAGAGGAAAAAAAACATAACTTGTTATTTTCAGTGAGAAAATCAAAATTACATCATTATATTCATAAGCAAACATAATTCAGCCTAATACATCCCAAGATAAGTCCATGAGTAACTAGGATAACATCTGGACCAAAATAATTCTAATCATCCATCTCCAGTGTCATAATTTTTTTCAGTTTTTTTGTAAGGTTAGAATAGGTGCAATTACAGATATAAATGGTTAACATTGCATAATAACATTAAAAAATAAGCTCCTACTAAAAATCAAATTGCCAAAGCCTGAAAAATCCAAAATGTAAGACTTCTAGACAACTCCTTTTGGAATGGTCATTTGAGAGTGCCCACTAATTATTTAGGCCTTTAATTGAATGGCTTCGAGCTTGTGCTGTATCAGTCAGCGGTTTGTAGTATGTTTTTGGATAAGTTCCATAGATACCCAACTTGTCTACTGTGTTAACACGGAAACTTTGCTGATTTAGTTTCGTCTTGTATTTTAACATGGCAGTTAGGTATGGGCAGCGCCCTGGAAACTCTGTGCGGCCAAGCTTATGGAGCTAAGCAATACAGCATGCTTGGAGTATATATGCAACGCTCGTGGATTGTGCTCTTTGTTGTTGCAATCTTCCTCTTACCAATCTATATTTTTGCCACTCCCATTCTGAAGATGATGGGTCAGCCAGATGATGTTGCTGAACTATCTGGATCAGTTTCAATCTGGTTCATTCCTCAGCACTTTGCATTTGTATTTATGTTTCCGATTCAGAGATTCCTACAGTCGCAGCAGAAAAACATGGTAGTTGCCTGGCTCTCTGCAGCTTCATTGCTGCTTCATATTGCCCTAAGCTGGCTGTTTATCGTTAAATTGAAATTGGGACTTGTTGGAGCAGCGATTACATTGGATTTAGCGTGGTGGGTGCCTGCATTTGGCCAGTTTCTTTATGTTACTTGTGGAGGTTGTCCTCATACGTGGACTGGGCTGTCAAAAAATGCATTCAGAGACTTGTGGCCTTTTTTCAAGCTATCCGTCGCATCGGGTATCATGCTATGGTGTGTTGAACACAACTCCATTTTCAAAGGATTTTCTTTTTCAATTGATTCTAATTTCAGAACAAAGGGAGCTCACATTATTTCTCCTTTCTTCAGTTTGGAGAATTGGTATTACAGAGTGCTGGTACTCCTTACAGGGAATCTCCCAGATCCGCAAGTTGCAGTGGATTCCCTTTCTATCTGGTAAAACCTGTCTTCGCTGCTTCGTTTTTTTAACAATGCAAGATAATTTAATTCACATTTTAATATTTTGAGACTTGATCTTCATTCCTTTCAGCATGAACATCAATGGCTGGGAGATGATGATACCACTTGGATTTTTTGTTGCAGTTGGGTATGTTCAGTGTACTAGTATTTTGGATGGCACTTAATATCATTGTTTTGAATGTGCAAGTGTTTCCTTCGGTATTTCATAATATTTTCTATTTAGTCTTGGTTGTAATTTGAATGTGCAAGTGATTCATTCTGTCTTTCATAATATCTTCTATATAGACTTGGTTGTAATTTGAAGCTGATGAATGCAGCCTGAGGGTTGCCAATGAGTTGGGAGCTGGAAATGGTCGAGGAGCTAAATTTGCAATAGTTGTTTCCACAACTACTTCCAGTGCAATAGGTGTTGTGGTTTGTGTTCTCGTTGTTCTGCTCCGCCAGGATTTCGCTCTACTGTTCACAAGTAGTTCAATCGTTAAAGACGCTGTTTCTCCATTGGCGATTTTGTTGGCGTTTACTATTCTCTTCAACAGTGTTCAGCCCGTACTTTCAGGCAATGCATTTGATAATAATAACTTATTGCGAAAGTTTCATAATAACTCTTTGCTTTTTTCCATTATAGGCATGCTTTTCCAATTAGAATTGTATTTCACTTTACATTTGATGATAGGTTTTTAAACTAAATTTTTCCAATTAGAATTGTATTTCACTTTACATTTGATGATAGGTTTTAAACTAAATTTCAACTCTTTACTGTAATTGCGTTTAACATAGCATGAGAACTGTATTTAACACCGTATGTATTCAAAAGTTTTAGAAAAATAAAGAAAAGTGAAGAAAATTCAAACCATGTTTGGAATAAAAGTACAGAACATTGTCGGCCATGTAAATCTGAGTTCCCTAAAATAAAGCAGAGTTGAAAAAGAAAAAGATTTCTACAGCTTTTTGGAAGAAAACGTTTACAGTTTTTTGGATTTTTCTTTCAGCCAAAAGGTGAAGAGTATTAGGTCATTCTGATCACCTCTTAAACACTATATAACATTATGATCACCTCTTAAACACTGTATATGTATATATATATATATGATTTGATAGTATCAGGATCTTGTCATTATAGTTATGATCCTTGTCATTATAGTTATTAACATAGATCTATTTAAACTGATTATATATATATATATATATATGATAACATCAATATCTTATCATTATAATTATCAGTATAAATCTATTTAATATTGGGTCATTCTGATCACCTCTTAAACACTATATATATATATATATGATTTAATAGTATCAGGATCTTGTCATTATAGTTATGATCCTTATCATTATAGTTATCAGAATAGATCCATTTAAACTGATTATATATATATATGATAGCATCAAAATCTTGTCATTATAATTATCAATATAAATCCATTTTAACTCTAATTTTTTGAAATTAAAAAAAAACTCATAAATATTTAAAAGTTATTAAGTTAAACATTGAAAAGTTCAAATCTCTTTGACGAAGATTGGGATAAGCATACCTCACCAGGATTGGGAAAAGCATACTTAAACATACCTCAAAAAGCCAAAAAATGTCATTATAATGACTAGCAAAGTTCCATTTAATCCCGATATGTCACAAGCATACCTGACCAGGATTGGGAAAAGCATACCTAAACATACCTGAAAAAAGCCAAAAAATGTCATTATACTGACTAGCAAAGTTCCATTTAATCCCGGTATGTCACATTCAATGAAAGGTTAAAATCTCTTCCATCCATAACTGTAAACTTATGTGAAAAAGAATGCAATAAAATTTATTTAATCTTCAATCTATTAAACTCAGAAATAGATAAAATGAACCAATTGCAAAGACCTAGCTATCCACAGTTAAGGTTAAAATTAATCTATGATAGTTTAGGTCAAATTCAATGAAAAGTCAAAATCTCTTCAAAAGCAGCTCCATTTTCTTTATGCAATGATGTAAACATACCTGGATGCCATTATAGCTATTAACAAAGAACTATTTAATCCCCTGTCTATTACACTCCGTGGCAGTAATATAAACCTACCTGCAAAAGGTTGTGAGGGCCATATATCCTTTGGAAATAGGCACCTCCCAAAGTGGTTGTTAAACTGGGTTATCACAAATTTAAAAACACCTTTGCAGTTCTTTCTAGAACAGAAATTTCTGACGCTAAGGAGATCAATTCCATGGGAATTACTACGCAGACCCAAATATTCCACCTGTATTGATTCCGTAACATGATAGAAAAATAATCTAACTATATGGTACAGATTTGCCATATTTAAAATTACGGGCCAATAGCATGTAAATTCAATTTTGTTGTCTGGTTGAAATGATTTTCAGGGGTAGCGGTTGGATCGGGATGGCAATCTTATGTTGCGTGGATTAACATTGGCTGTTACTATGCCATTGGAGTTCCATTTGGTGTGTTGCTTGGTTGGGTATTCAATTTAGGAGTCTCGGTGAGTACAATTTCCTTTCATTTGTGCTCCAACTTTGGAGGAAAAGTTCAAGGCATTGAAGGCCTACTGCTATGATACAATACTGCCCATAACAGACCGAATTACACTGCAGGGAATATGGACAGGAATGATATGCGGGACAGCAGTGCAGACTCTAATACTAGCTTATATGACATATCGTTGTGACTGGGAACGAGAGGTGAAATAAACTGAAATGGGATAATCCTTGCCTTGATGAATATGTTTAGGATGTAACTGATATTGTCCTTTATTTATTCAATTGCAGGCAGCTGAAGCTCTGAATCATGTTAACAGATGGTCTTCTGACGATTCTACTCAAATTAGATCTTCCAATTAGGTAAATAACACTGCATTTCAATCTGAATGAAGGAGGAGGTTTCTGGCCGAATGAAATATCTTTTCAATAGTCATTGTTGGGGTACTCGACGTTCACTAGTTTAGTTTAGGTGGCACTGCGTTTTATATTTGAAATCTCTGAAGCTGACGGGGTAGGGAGGTGATATTTATTTGTGATCATCAATTTGCAACCTTTCTTCTTCTTAGGCTATGGCCATTTGAATTTACATTTTCTGGCCATTTACATTTTAGCGTCCTAATACTTTTTGTCTGGAAACAATTTCAAATTTTTGCTTTGATTTATAGAAAACTTTCAAGCTTATCTACCAGTACAGTTATTTAATTTGAACAAGTTATGTATTACTGGTTTTCTATGTTTAATTGTAATCAATTGTTTAGTTGTAATCAATTGTTGTCTATGCTTCAACTACTTAAATTAAATGGACTTGTTACCGTTTTTAGTTAAATTGGTTGTCTGCTACCTATTACTTTCTTTTAGTTAAATGAATTGTATACCACTAAGTGTTTGAACTACCCATTATTCATACATCAATACATCAACTACTAATTAATGGACACCATAATTTCTATCATTCACGGGGAAAATAATATGAGATGAAATTAATTTTTATTGCATAGGAGATCATTACCCCTGTTCACCATAATCAAAAGATTAGCACTGAATGTCTCGTAATCGTGACTCGTCGATATTAATGCGAGTACGAGAGTTTCCAGAAAAAGCTACAAATTGAAAAGTCGATTACCGCGAGATTAGCACTGAACATCTTGTGAATTGTGTGACTCGTCGATATTAACGCGAGTACGAGAGTTTGCAGAAAAAGTTACATGTGAAAAGTCGCCAACTTGCAGGGACGTGAACCACTGGTTCGCTACTCCTTACTTTACTCTTACTCTTAGGGGAGGGAGGCCAAAAGTCGTGCGAGGCCACTTTGAACACCTGGGACGCCATGTGGACGCCACCCGGCGAGGTCCGGAGGTGCCCAGGTGGCTGCTCCACGTCGTCCTGGGTAGATAGCGCTTTAATGCGCTTTATTACACCTCGAGAACAGTGCCAGGTGTCCATTTCCCCGCAGTTGCTCTAGACGCCTGTGTATTCTTGCTCGGGGCCGGAGTGTGAACGTTTGACCACCCCAGAACCTGTCCGCCATGGCGCCGTTGCTGCTCCGTGGCGCTGTTGCTGCTCCGATGCTGCCTCCTGCTCATGTTTGAACCTGCCGCTGCTTGGAGGCTCCATCGTCGTGTTGTGGTCTGCGTCTCGTTGTTGTTCGAGCAGAGTGTTTGCTGCTGTTAACCTGGTTGGAGTTCATGGTGGAGCGGCCCGCCTCCATGGTCGTCGCTGTGGATTGGAGAACTGTTGTGGTGTTGTTCTTGTGTTCATGGTCCGTGGCGCGGGTCCCCCGGTGGGAATCTCCTGTTCTTGCTTGTTTGCGGGCTGCTCCTGGTGTTGGTGTTCCTGCTTCGTCCTCGGCTCCTGGTTCGTCCTCGGCTCCTGCTTCGTCCTCGGCTCCTGGTTCCTGCTCCGCTCTTGGTTCGTGCTCAACGGTGGCCATCTGTCCAGAAAACATGGTAGGATTTCGATCCTATCGGCTTCTCTTGCATTGTGTTTTTCAACACAACCACTCTCTCGGTATGATTTGCTTGCTTTCTCTGTCTATGTTCGGTCTGGTTGGGTCCAGTTGTGTCTGTGTTCTTGGTTAAATCCAAACGACGTCGTAGGTTATGGTTTTTGGTTTTTAATGGAGCACTATTATGGTTTTTGGTTTTTAATGGAGCATTTTTAGGGTTGAATTCGTTTACGAATGGAACTGTGTTATGGTATTTGGTTTTTAATGGAGCACTGTAATGGTTTTTTTTTTTTAATGGAGCACTGTTGTGGGTTTTGGTTTTGAATGGAGCACTGTTATGGTTTTTGGTTTTTAATGGAGCACTGTTATGGTTTTTGGGTTTTAATGGAGCACTGGTATGGTTTTGGGGTTTTAATGGAGCACTGCCTTCGTTTCAAGGCTATGGTTTCTAAGGTTTCATTGTTTCGGCTTTAGGATAAGACGTTTTGGTTTTTAATGGAGCGCTGTTAATGGAGCACTGTTATGGTAATTGGTTTTTAATGGAGCACTGTTATGGTATTGGGTTTTTAATGGAGCACTGTAATGGTTTTTGGTTTTTAATGGAGCACTGTTATGATAATTGGTTTTTAATGGAGCACTGTAATGGTTTTTGGGTTTTAATGGAGCACTGTTATGGTATTTGGTTTTTAATGGAGCACTGTAATGGTTTTTCGTTTTTAATGGAGCACTGTTATGGTATTTGGTTTTTAATGGAGCACTGTTATGGTATTTGGTTTTTAATGGAGCACTGTAATGGTTTTTGGTTTTTAATGGAGTACTGTTATGGTATTTGGTTTTTAATGGAGCACTGTAATGGTTTTTGGTTTTTAGTGGAGCACTGTTATGGTATTTGGTTTTTAGTGGAGCACTGTAATGGTATTTGGTTTTTAGTGGAGCACTGTTATGGTTTTTGGTTTTCAATGGAGCACTGTTATGGTCGAAATTGATTATTAATGGCACACTGTTAGGGTCAAAATTTATTATTAATGATTGTATGAATTAGCAATGAATGTTTGTTAATTTGTTAATGGAGTTGATTATAGGATTAAGGTTTGAAGGTTACGGGAAATTCTCACATAAAAAAAACACCATAACAGTGCTCCATTAAACCCTTCAGTGATTATATTGCTTTCAGTGATTGCTTGAATTCGTAAGGAATGGTTGTTAATTTCTTATTGGAGTTGATTATAGGATTGATGCATGCCTGAGATGCAAGATGATGCTCTCAACTAATTTGGGCATGCCAATTAGATGAATAATTTGGATTGTGAATTGAAGGCATGAAACCTTTTGACAAATTAGGGTTTGCTATGGTTCATTGATTGTTTTAGTGATTGTATGAATTTGCAATTACGGTTTGGAGGCATGAAACCTTTTAAGAAATTAACAACCATTCATGCTAATTAGGGTTTGCTATGGTTCAGTGACTTTTTTAGTGATTGTATGAATTTGCAATGAATGGTTGTTAATTTGTTAATGGAGTTGATTATAGGATTAGGGTTTGATATGGTTTCATTGTTTCATTGGTTGATAACTTAGTATATTTTAAAATTGAGAGAAGGTTTCATGGTTATGGAAAATTCAGATATATTTTAATGGTATGAAGGTTACAGGAAATTCTGACATAAGAAAAACACCATAACAGTGCTCCATTAAACCCTTCAGTGATTATATTGCTTTCAATGATTGCTTGAATTCTTAAGGAATGGTTGTTAATTTCTTATTGGAGTTGATTATAGGATTGATGCATGCTTGAGATGCAAGATGACGCTCTGAAATGGATTTGGGCATGCCAATTAGATGAATAATTTGGACTGTGAATTGGAGGCATGAAACCTTTTACAATTCTAGTATCCCTTTATTGGATGAATATGTGAAATAAGCATTGATTTCTAATGAGAGTGTGAGAGAATATGAAAGAGTATTTGAATGTTGGACATGCATATGTGTTTGTCCCATCTACAGTTAGCCCTCATTTTGTATTTTTCTAGAATTTTGGTTCTCATTTAAAAATTTGTCATTACTCTTCCAGCAGTAATGCAATATGCAACATGGAAATAGTGATACCACCTGCTTTCATTCTTGCTGTGTGCTCTAACGTAAGTAATCTTTAACTATGTGCTCGGCGGTTGTTTGCAATGCTTACTATCAATCCAGTTCAAGTTGATTTGCATTCAAGTCAGTATTGCATTCAGGAAAAACTTGCATTCAATTTAAATTTTCAATCAGGTTGGTCTACCATCCAATTTAGTTTAACATTCAAATTAGTTTGCCAACCAAGAAATCTAGCAATAAGTTTTAGTAAGGAATGTAGTCCAGTAAATAGACAGAGCCATGAAGAAAACAATACTTGACATAAAGGGCATATTCTTGTTCAACATAGTAGCAATTCGAGATTTATACATATGGTTGGTCCCTAGTGGGTTGGGACTTTATACATTTACTGTGGTTATGCCTAACATATATCAACTGTCAGATTGGAATCAAACAAAAACTTAGGAAACCACCCAAAATTCCTCCTGCAACAAAACCTTAGGAAACCACCCAAAATTCCTCCTGCAACAAAACCTTAGGAAACCACCCAAAATTCCTCCTGCAACAAAACCTTAGGAAACCAGCCAAAATTCCTCCTGCAACAAAATCTAGCTTTCACATGTGTATGCCAAAGAAAACACATCTTCCATCTGTCAAACAAAAACTTTGGAACCACCCAAAATTCCCCCCAGCAACAAAATCTTCCTTTCATATGTGTATGCCAAACACAAAACATCTATCATCCGCCAAACAAAAAACCCTATGTGTGAGGAGGTTGATTGCCTTCATTACCCAATCTAGTTGGGTTAGATACTGATGCTTGACCTAGTTGTGTTGAGCTACAAACATTTGGTGCGGGCCAGGTTGCTCCTTGTAGCCAAGGAGGAATTGAGTAACCATAGTTATGGCTTGAGCCTAAATGCCCTGGGTTCACTGGAGGTGTTTGGAAGGCATACACAGTATTTCCCCCTGCGTGCTAGTATTGGGGTATCTGTATGTTAATAAGGTCCTGGAATAATCTTCTGTTCTCTGAAAATTGATCCAATGGGTTGTCAACCACCTCTGTCCTCTCCAGACCATTTGGATTCCTCTGATTTGCCTTTCTTTGCTCCCTTTCCTCCCTTTCCAATTGTTTTTGTCGCTCTCTTTCCTCCCTTTTTTTCACTCTTACAAGCCTTTCCTTCCTTCGATTTTCTGCTGCAACAATCTTTGCTTCCTTCTTCTCCTTTGCCAAGGCCTTCTTCTTCTCTTTTAATTCCTGCATCTCCTTTTTCTTGTGCTCAACCTCAATCAGTAGGGTGATGTAGTCCTCTGATGTTAGTAGTTGTGAGCTCCTGCTTAATCTAAGATGCTCAGCAGTGGGATTAGATAGTTGAGCTGCAACTTTCTCCACTGGCAACTTAAGGAACTGGCCAAGTAGTGGCTCATTTGGTGGGAGTGCCTCATCATCATTTTCTTGGTCCACTGTATCTTCATTTTGTTCAATCTCATCTCCAACACCCCCAAGTGGCACATAATAATGTACAGCTTCATTGTTAAGGACTGCTGGCATCGAAGGCAGGTTAAGGCTTTCATCGTTGGTGGGGGTGACAATGTGTCTGTTCATATTTGTCATCGCCTCTGCCAACCACTCGGGTTGTTCTGGATGGCTTGGAAATGTCAACTCCTCACCGTTGTTTACCACTTCTTGGTCGCCTCCATTCACACTCAAATCAACAACGTTGTTATGAACAATCCCTTGGCCATCTAATTCTATTTCTGTCCTTCCAGCAGCTTCTATATTCACCCCAACAGGTTCGGTGCCATACTGACTTTCACTTACGTGTTCATTGTCATCATCCAGTGGTTGGCAATGACCTTGAGAGAGTGATATGATGTTATCTGTAGCATCTGCATCCTCTTGCCCCTGAACATCAAAATCTTGACTACATCCCGTGTCATGTTGAAGAGCATTAGAATTGAAAGGCCATATTCTTGTCCGCCTAAAACCAGCCTTGATATTTGATGCTGTGAGCGCCCTAGCAAAAGCTTTGCTTGCAAGTTCTGCTAATTCGAACCTCTTCACCTCTACCCCCGTGTTCTTTTCCATCCAGGATGCTCTCTCAGACCTGAAGTAACACTTGAAATACCCAAACACACTCACATCTAGAGGTTGCAGCCTGTGGGTGGTATGTGCAGGCAGTGTCAACAGATCATTGCCTAGCCTGTTTGCCTCCTTAATGGTTTGTATAGCAACGTGGCTGCCATGGCCATCAAAAATCAACAGGTGTCTGTTTTCAGGTGAAACACCACCAGGGACAGAGGAAGCAAAGTGGCAAAGCCAGCTCAAGAACAGTTCTTTTGTCATCCAAGCATGGGGGTGTGCAGCCATGCATGCGCCAAGTTCACAGTTTTTAATGTAATTTTTGAGTTGATTCTTTCCCTTGAACAGATAAAAACCTGGAATTGATGCTCCAACTGCGTTGACACAACAAAGAATAGTTATCCACTCCCTACTTTTTGGTAGAATTTTGGGCACATTCCTGCTCCCTCTCTTGGAAATTACCTGCATGCCACAATTCCTCCCTGCTTGCAATCCAGTCTCGTCACAGTTCCATATATGGTCTCCTCTGTATGAGTGTTTCTAATATGCATCAGAGAGTGACTGATAGAACTTGGTCACAACTGTAGGGCGTAGATTGAAAGCCCTATCCCTGTCAAGCCCCTCTGTTGTGCGTAACACAAGTTCTGGATGCCTTTGTTTAAATCCTCTCCACCATGATTTCCCTAGAAATCCATCTTTGAAGGGGTTTGGCCTCCCTTGACAGATTTGGGCAACAGTGGATTTGAGTTGAACCAACTCCAGACCATGGCCTAGTTGAGCCATCTCTTCACACCAAACCACAACTTCTTCTTCCTCTTCTGCACTCAACACTGTAAGAGGTCCTTTTCGCTTGGTATGGGTCAGGCCATTTATCCAGTAATGGATTGATGTTGGTGGAATCCCATGTTTTTTAGAAGCTGCTCTAATAGAAAAACCATTGAACTCTATATCATCTATGGTAGCCTTCATGTCTTCTTGTGTCCATCCTCTGATGGCACTAATATTCTTACTGGCAGTTGCACCTTGAACTGTGGTTGATTGTGGAATAACACCTCCAGTATCTGCATCATTTGCCTCTTCAACTGTGGTTGATGGTGGAATAACACTACTACGCTCTGCATTATTTTCCTCTTCAGCATCTCTGTGTGCATTGTTATTATCAGCATCATGTGCTATGTCCTCATCGGACGAGGTGCATCGTCACTGGGCACCCCTGCTGAGTCTCCTACTTGGCCTCCTTGCACGAGTAGTGTTGACTCTTGCCATGACTGCAATCACCCACAGAATTAGAACAAACAGGGCCAAGGAAAGTGCTCCATTAAAAACCAAAAACCATAATAGTGCTCCCACCCACGGAATTAGAACTAGCTGTGTATCTTCACAGGGATCTGGAATATTAAAATAGCTGTGTTAAAACAAAGTGTTAAAACGACCCTAGGATTTGGAGTATTCAAAAGGATCTCTTGATGTGATTTACATGTTCAATGCAGGTTCTTGCATAAAACTAGATATAGTCTAGCTACTTGAAAACATTATTGAAAGATAAGTTTATCTTGAATGCAATACCTGAACTCTGAATGCTATCTTGAATTAACTCTGCACCTGGAAATCAATCTGCAACTGTGTTTTGCTTGAATGCAATTCCTGGACTCTAAAATTCAAGCTTGGAAATAGAGGTGAGTTTAACAAGGTCTGGGAATTTCGAATAGCAGAAAAAATGGAGTTTGTCTGAAGGTTGTAGTGTCTTTATAGCATTTTGGTGTTAGATTTGATTGGCAACTTTGAGAAGGCATGGATTGCAACTGGCTGGAGTTGGATGAGTGGCTCAAGATTGAGTTGGCCTCGATCCAATGGCCATCAATGGGGCTTTGTCGATCCAGGTGCTATTCAAAATGCCTATGGACATGCTTTTGTTTGGTTTTATGGTTGATTTGATGATTTCTGTTTGGTTTTATGGTTGATTTGATGATTTTAATGGAGTTGGCAGCATTAATTGCATTAATTGGGCTACTTTGTTGAACAACAATGCACCTAGAGCTGACACTCATTCTCCATTTATTATGCAGGTGACATTCGATAAATGTGCAGGTGGGGTGCCTTGGTGGTTAAGTGATTCTCGATGTTGGTCAGGGTGTAGACTGAAGCTTGTTCGATGGGGTCCATGTGATGGAAAATCCATCCTTGTAGATTGGGCTGCCTGGGGAGTGATGAGGTCCAATTAGATGTTTGTGTCAGTGCATGTTGGGATTTGGAAGGGACATGATGGATTTGAATTTGGTTCTGTCAAGACTGCTGAGTTGTCAACCTTTTGTCCTATAGTTGACAGCTGTGGGCCTACTGTACAGAATGACACTTAATGAACTTAAATATGACACTTTTTATATATTTATATAATTATATGTGTTTGACAGTTGGCATTTTCTTGGTCACTTTTTGGGTTGTAACAGTCACCGGTTCTATCACCACTACTGGTTCCCATTCAACTATAGAACTCTCTCCCCTAGCAAGATTTGCACTTTTTTCATGATTTTGTTAGAATTGGTGATGTGATTTTTGCTATTCGTACAACTTAAATAGAAATTTAGTTGAAAAAATCAGATTCAATGAATCCTAAGCACTGAGCTGCCGCATTAAATGCTCTGCAATGCTTAGCTTTCGCCATAATTTTTTGCTTATTTTATTAAAAAACTCCAAAAACTTCTCCAACCTGCTAAGTACTGCTTCCAATCTCATCCTATACTTTCATTATGAGGTATCACATCAGTGCCATCTATATCTTGCACCATGGCGAGTGATGCAGAGCCCTCTTCCTGCACTTTGTTTGCAATAATACCAACGTTTGCGCCGCACTCCAATCCTTCCAAAATACATTCTTGGTTTAGAATTTTCTTTTTAAATTATCACAGTAAATTTCAATTTATAATCTTAAAATAAGTATTATAATCAATCTTTAAATTTTTAAATTTAGTTGTTGAAGAGTAGCTCGATAAGGTTGATGTAGAACTATAACCCACATCATAAAACAATAACATATCAACTCATAAAATAAAAAAAATAAAACCAATAAGAATCCATCTTAAAACTTGATCTATTTGTTTTGTCAAATTCCTTTAAATGAACAAAATTGAATGTTCTCATTCAAAATCATATTCAAATTTTCCATATCTTACTCTAATTGAACAAAATTGAACATTCTCATTCAAAACCATATTCAAGTTTTCCATGTATTACTCATATTTTTCTTTTTCTAAACCTATCTCCATTTTATTGCCCCAATCGTATTTTTCGTTTAACTTAGACTATAAAAAATATTATATTGCACTGAGTGAAGCGAGGTGCTCTAGAGCCAGTATGGGGGAGATGTTGTAACGTCTGTGATGTAACGTTTGTGATGTAATGTTTGTTACTAACAAAATAATTAAAAAAATTCATGTAGGCTCATAAAATAAAAAATTATGGAAAGTATTTTAAAAAAATCCATGTTGGTTCATAAAATAAAATATTATGAAAAGTAATTTAAAAATAGATGTTTGTTTATAAAATAAAAACTTAAAACTTAAACCCAGATCTATCAATCAAGAGAGGTCAAATTTCTTGAGTTTAAATTTAAAAAACGAAATACACCCCAAGAAATTGGATCCCTCTAGGTGATTGATAGATACCGTAAGATGGATCTATGTTGGTATAATTTAAAATCAAAATAAAAATATATGTTGATTCTAAATTCCAATAGCGAACAACCATGCTAAAAATTTAGTGATGATTATCTAAAGTTTTAGCATGGCTATCCGCTATTGGACTTTAGAATCAACACACACACACACACACACACACACACACACACACACACATATATATATATATATATATATATATATATATATATATATTTTAAATTATACCAGCATAGATCCATCTTAAACCCGTATCTATCAAGCACCGAGAGGGATCCAATTTATTGAGGTTTATTTCTTTTTTTAAAATTTAAACTCAAGAAATTTGACCTCTCTTGATTGATAGATCAGAGTTTAAGTTTTAAGTTTTTATTTTATAAACAAGCATCTATTTTTAAATTACTTTCATAATATTTAATTTTATGAACCAACATGGATTTTTTTTAAATGCACCTCGTTTCACTCGGTGCAATAATAGAGAAACCACACCCAAGTAAACAAAGCAGTGGGCTTCACCTTATCACTTAATCACAACATAATATGTATTTTGAAATTGGTAATTTGGTTTGCATTGTGTTATTGTTAAATTGTTTTTAGTGGAAAATTTGCACTATCTCCATGTTAATATTAATACACCCGATCATATATTTTTGGTATTGTTTTTTCATTTAATTCACTAATGCAATTACTTGGTTGCTCTAAATCATTTTTAATGTATTATATCATTGTTGAAATTAATGCTACTACTTAATCAAGCATAATTTCTTATGTTTCCTTAGGAATATACTCTTCTTAGTAAACATGGGTACTCGTTGGATGCATAATTTAATTCCGAATCCAACGAGTTCTTTGGCTCGAAATTTGAGTAAAATGACAACGTGATATGTTGAAAATACAAATTAAAAAAGTAGTTTCTTTAATGTCAAATATGCCATGTCAACCATTATGGTTGACTCTTTTCTTGAAATTCTATTGGTTCTTGAATTCAATGGCTCTTTTTATTATGAGGTGGCTTGTTTTCTTACGAGGTGGCTCGTATTCTTATGAGGTCCATTTTAGACCTCAAATTTGCTCTAATGAATGGTTCAATATCCTTTTGGATCAATTGAGCTTCAAGATTCAAGATGCATAACATTGTGAATGGTTCATTGTGGGCCTGCTATCACACATTAGAGTGCCCTTCACACAACAGAAGGTGGTTACTCAGTCAGAAGCGCTAGAGATCACAATGCGTTTAGAAGATACTCCAGGAGGGGAGTCATCATCCATGATGGAACATGTGCAAATGGAGCTTGCCGTGTTGACTGCACAGTTACAACAACTGTTGATAGGAAAGGAAGTGAGAGAGAACATGTGTAGCTTCTATAGGACAAAAATACATCACAAGAATGAGTGTTCAACATTGAATAATTACATGGATATTGGCGCACCAAGCCCATTCACAAAAGGTCTGAAGGAAGAATGGTGTGAGATCTAAAGAGTATGGGGGCACTTACCGCCGAACTGCTTGACACTGCAAAAGTAATAGAATTTTTTGCAGTTCCCATTCTGTGAGTATTGCAAATCAGTTGGAAATGATGTGAACAATTTCCACGCACTACATCTAATGAAAGACAATACGATGTACTCCTTCTGGGTCCAAGCAGTAGAAGAAACTAAGGGACCCGACCAAGGAGGACATCAAGGAGCAGCACACGGTGGATATAGGGGCCACATAAGAGGCTATGGAGGAGGAGGGAGATAGGTTATATGCTTCAACTGTGGAGAATCATGCCACTTGGTTAGGTTCTACAACAAGTTCCTTGCCTTATGTGCATACTGCCATAGTACATAACACTCGACAGAGGATTGCTCGTATTTGGTGGCAAAGTGGGAAGAAAAGAAGGGTCGCTACAACATTGTGATAATCAAACCCTTAGAATATTTTAATGAAGGGGGGTTTGCCCTTGTTAATATTTTGACTCCAATAATCTATATATATATATATATATTATTGATTGATAAGATATGATAATAATACATTACAATATGTGGGGCTTATATAAATCCCAACGCGCCCTTTTAAATAAAGGACACACCATTTCGATTTTAATTAATTATTACATGATATTTATTTGATATTTATTATTATTTATTAATGTATGTAACATTGCCACCCCCTTTAAAAGGGATATTTTTCCTCAAAGATAATTTCACTAATATTGTCTTTATTATGGTTTTGGATTGAAGCAATGACTTGAGATATGTGATCCTGATAACATACATTGTTTTCTTTATCTCTTTTGTTTTGGAATTCCTTCTGCTTTGTCGATGATGTTTGTAAGCTTCTCTAAACATACAACTTGTAATTATTTATTTTCCATATCGTCTTTTGGATTCCATTTATGAGCAGCTATGGACCTTCATTACCACTGCATTTCTCAATCATAATCAACGAATTTGCAATACCCAATAGATTAATAATCAATCGTGATAGAGTTGGTGTAGATTTAAATAGTTGTGTATGCATATTTCCGCATCGAGGCCATACTTTTTTAGTAGTCATGACTCATCGTTAAGAACCTTCATTGAACACTATAATTTTTAACATCTGCAATTAATGATACCCTACAATTTTGTGGTATAAGTTTTGTTAAGCCATTAGTTCATATCTAGTTAATTGTTGCAATTATTGGAATCCTAGTGAACTGTGCAGTATTAAGATGTTGAATGAGTCTCTCATCATGGACACATTTGTTTCGGGTAGCTCTCTGATCATCTCATCACCACTAGTGTTTCAGAAATATCCCTTCATGAATTTCTCCATGATGAGTATTTTTAAGACTGAATATTTGACTTCATGCTCTTCTTCTCCAAAAGTAAATCCAATTCCATTACTTCCACATTTTGCACTAGCTATGGATCCAACATCAGATGTCATAATAATGGCGATATTTTTAAAAGATACTCTTCGACCTTGGAAATCAAAGCGAAGTCCATTCTTAACCACTTGGTGCTTGAAAATATCAGGGTGAGCTTTCTCAATTTTATCAAGCAATATTATTGTAAATGGCTTCCGTCTTGCCACCTCAATGAGTGTGCACTTTAATTCTAACAATTTCAAAGATGTGTTGCAGTTGCCACAGAAATGAAGCACATCTAAATCGGCGTCAACCTTGGAAATATCTAGGTCTTGTATCGGATTTCTCTGAATTTTAGCCTCCATTGCTTCTTTATTGTAAGGAATTTCAAGAGCCATCGCTCTCGATTTCCAAGGGCATGCGATCAAGGATTCAATTTTGGAGAAATATAAATGTTGTTCATCTGCATCAAGTTGCTCAACATGAATTCCCGACCATGTGGATGTAATAACTGCTATGTCATCTAGCTTAGCAGCAATAGGCCCACTATCATATTCATCATTATTTGAAATGGAAACAACAACTTTGGCATAGACATAATTTATACATCACTATCGACACTTGTGCTTGTGGAACCATGACCAATTTTTCCAGCTTGTTTAAGTAGATATTGACTTTTTCCTATTGATGGTTTAGTTTCATGGAGTATGTATGTTTGACATTGCTTCCTTCTATTGCAATATTTTATATGGGCATGGCTACCAACTTCATCATCAGATCAATATCTTTATCTGGTAAAATTGGTTGAGAACTACGTGCAAGTGGTTTTTCATGCTCCTAGTTCTTTCCAAACATGGTATTACCATTTTTTCATCATGATGCTCAACAGGAACAATTTGGGTTGCATCCGGTGTGCCAATAGCTACTATAGATCCATAATATACAGCTTCATAATTTACAATTGGTAGATGTTGATCTAATGCATACATATGCTCTGTCACCTTCTTGTTGTCATATTTTTCTACAGTTTTTATCATAGATTCCCTTATTTTATCTTCTTCATCTGCTATGTGCACGACTTCTTTTGGGTACTCGTTAGCAACCTCGGCTTGAATCTCCTCAGTATCATTACAAAAAATGTCATCTCTACCCATTCTAATTTCGTGTGAGATGATGGATTTAAATCTCTTCTCATCATAACTTTCATCGTCATCGCCTGGAGAGGGTGGATTTGGAGATACTTTAGATGGAGATGATGTCACAACGGATAGAGCTGGTGATGTAGCTATGGACAATGATCCTTTAGAATTTGCAACTGAAGCTATTTCTTTTTCTGCCTTATCTCGAGCTTCTTCGTTTCTCGTTTGGGTTTGAATTTAGAAGTTGAGTCTACCTCTTTAGTGGCTTCTTTTACATGACTATCACAGAGATCTTGGTTTCCTTTCAATTTGAGTGACCATTCAATTCTCTCCCTCTTGAATTACTCAAGAAGCATTATAAATTCCTCATTGAATGACTTCATGGCTTGTACAAGGTTGAGACTTAATTATTATAATAACTATTTATAATAGAAATTAACTATCGATAATAATAATAATAATAATAATGCTCCTTATTATTTAAAATAATAGTATTATTATTATATAGTTTTTGGGAGGTGAAGATTAAAATATTAAAATAATAATAATGATAATAATAATATTTATAATATATATTTTTTGGAATGGAAGGATTGGGGTTTGTGGGAGTCGAAGTGGAGATAGCCGCTTAGATGAAAGGTTATGTCGGAGGGAGTGAAGGTCGTATTGGGAGGAGAGCGTTCGTATGGGATGCTAGACAATGATAGGTGTGATGGAAAGCTTAGGGTTGCAGCAAATGGTAGAAGGCGCGGAGGGTGAAGGTTTGGGAGGATGCGATGTAGAGAGGCAGCACTGGAAGTGAGGGGTATGTAGAAGGAATTTGCAGTAGAATGAAGGAGGGAGTGTAGCATTGGATGAGATATTGTGAGGAGGGGTGGGTTGGAGATGCGGGTGGTGAGGAATGGAGGGAGGCACAGAGGCATGAGGGAGTATGGAGAAGGTGAGCATATGGAGATTGGGGGTCACGAAGGTCGAGTGCGTGGGTGGAGGAGTGTGGGGATGCGGGTGGATGGAAGTTGGGAATAGAGAGGCGAGGGGGAAATGTGGAGGAGAGGTGGGATAGAATCAAGTTCTCTTGGGAGGAGTGATGAAGAGGTGCAATTTGCGGTGTAGGAGAGTGGTGGCGGGGATGAAGCGTGGAGGACTGAACGTGGGGAAGAGTGAGAGTGCAGGCACTGGAGAGTGGAGCAGGTGAGAGATTGCGTGGAAAATATAGACAGTGGAGTGTGGGGAATGGGCCGGCTTCAGAGGAAGGATGATGGGTGGGGGAGCGATTGGATGGATGGAGACTGAGGGAATATGAGGACTGTGGGAGGTTCGATGGAGTGCGCAGGGAGGGAGACCGTGGGAAGTATGAGAGATGGAGTGCAACATACATGGATATGGATATGGATGGAGTGGGAGTATCGCGAATGGGGAGAGTGAGCGCGAGAAGGGAATATGGGTGATTGTCGTGGAAGCTGCGAAATGGAGAAGAAGGTGGGAAACAATGGAATGGAGTGGAGTGTGGAGTGTGGAAGAGAGGGCGAAATAGGCGAGGAGAAAGTGCTCTAATAACAATGTAGGAACCAAGATTTAACCAGGATATAGAAATACAAAATAAATACATATATACATATACATAAAAACACATATATATATGGGGATTATATAAAGCTTATTGTGTCTTTTCAAATAAAGGATACACCATTTGGATTTTAATTAATTATTACATTATACTTATTTATTATTATTTATTAATGTATGTAACAACAAAATATATATATATGTGTGTGTGTGTGTGTGCGGGGATTATATAAAGCTTATCCTGTCTTTTCAAATAAAGGATACATTATTTGGATTTTAATTAATTATTACATTATACTTATTTATTATTATTTATTAATGTATGTAACAACAATCAAAGAAGCAACCTTGGTGGCGGAGGAGCTGCGTCAAGAAAGATTGTGTAGCCAGTGTGAAGAGGAGGATCGAAGGAGGAGACTACATGAAGATTAAAGGTTGTGCGTAATGTGCAATGAGGAGCAATAGAGAGTTGCGTGCCAAGAGGAAGAACAACGCATAAAGGTGCAAAATAATGATTTGGAGGATCAAGTAAGTAGGATTTTACAATATTGTTTAAAGGTGTTAAATGATCCTCAGACTGTAAGTAAGTTGGATCGCTTGCTAAAAAAAATGGTAAATTTAAGCGAAATGGAGGATCCCATTTCACCGTCATTACCTGAATGCAATGTGCGACGGGGTGGAAAGAAGATGTGCGTAGGGAAGGAGTTCAAGTTAACAATGAAGCACTTCATCTTTGGGGAAAGGCCAAAGAAGGATGTAGCACAAAATTTAGTCTGTGCACACCACATGGATCTGGTGCCGTTAAACCATCCAGTCTATTGCTGAAAGGTAGATGGTATGGAGATAGAGGGAGAAGAAGATCCACATAATATACAAATCAAAGAGACTGCAGGGGAGCACATGGTGCAGGATGAGCCATCCAGCAGTACTGCACTAGAGTTCCGAGAGCCCTTGAAAACAAAAAAAAATACAGTATTGGAATGGAGGAAGCACCCAAGATGGATATTATAAGGGACTAGTGGTGTTTATGGACAATTTGTAAATGCAGACATAAACAAATCTCCCTAGTCCGAATGGTTCGTATCTAGAACAAAACAAGTACACAACACAGATAACTTCCCTAGATTGATCAAATTGCAAATTAAGTGAAGAGCTAACTTACCTTATAAGCGCAATTCCTTTCTCCTTTCTTGATTCAACTCCTTGATCTCCAGATCTTCAGCTGTAAAACATGAAACAAGTTGAAACAAACAAGTAGTGATGGCATATGATTATGAATCAATCTAGATTAACAGTCAAACAAGCCAATCCTAAAATCTAGAATGACAAGACATTTATGGAAGAATTTGTATTAATGTAATTATAGAAAGTACAAAGCGAGATAGTTAAAACCGAGATTTGACGTCCTAACACCATTCAAATGATCTTAGCCTCAAATATCAAAGCTTTGCCTCCTATGGATGAAAGAGATCCCCTAGCAGAATTTCACCAGCATGTAGGTACTCTATCCTTCATCCCCTAACCATGGAGAGGGGGTTCATATTTATAGACCTAAGAGGATATGAGAGGTTGAGGATTTGTGGAAGAAGCTTAAGGGATCATCCCACTAGGTAAGGGGATCGAGTGCCACCTTTCCTAACATGTAGGGATAAGCCTCCACGCAACCAAAGGTTCGAGAAGTCACTCGAAGCTTCTCTTTTTCCATTTTAACCAACAACGACACACCTTGCACACTAGCAACTCACGTCATTGAAGGGTGACACCTTTTGTTCAAGGGAAACTCACATCACCAAAGTGCTCTGTCAATGTGTAGAGCGCGTCACCTAAGGTTTGATGCATCTTGCCAATGAGCAGGTCACATCGAGGTGACTACAAAAGGTTAAAAGGCCAACAACAACTCTCCATTTAATCATTTATCCCAAGTGATTTAAGAATCATGGCACACAGAGGACATATAAATCAAGATGACAATATTTTGGTGTAATAGAATGCCCCCAAAGCATGAAGCTAGCAAAATAGGGCAGGTGAAATGCTTTGCAATATGAGGGTTTGAGGCAAGGATCATCGATTGGAGTGATGAACAAAGACTCTTGTAGTACATCAGACTTTGAGATATACATCTCAAATGAATCATAACATGGTTGCCGACCAATATAATGAAGATCCATGGTAGTATCGATTGACTGAACACAATCATGGCTACTAGACACAAGCGAAGATCCATTATGAGATAACTACACAGCCACGACCAATACAAAAGTGGATCCATGTGATATGACTCAAAAATATCCATCACAACCTGGGTAAGATACATGAGTTTAACCTGGGGTATTCAAGCCAAACCCGCAATGATACGAATCTAACCATGTGATTGCAATGTTTTGAAGTTGAACATGGTAGAAACCACTTTATTACCGGTCATTAATGTATACCGTTAACAAGCACGAGGGAAATCACCTTTGATGTCAATGATCCCCAAGGTATCATAGTACATACCATCGAATGTGAATCAATGAGTTGAGGTCGAATCGGTGGAATCATTCAATTAGAAGCCAATGATGTGAAATCACTGTTGAAAGCAAGGTAACCTGCCATTGAGTCATGCAGGTTCAAGGTACTTGATTGGTTTCTAGGTCTAATCCTCGAATGTTGTGTTGAAGTCGACAAGGATAAACCCGTCGAAGGAGGGCCATGATGTTTCTCCCATCATTGAAACGAAACAAGATCAAAGATGTTTAGGAGTAGATCAGACTGTAGAGCAATGTTTAAGACTGACTCAGGGGCAACTGACATAATAGAAGGTATAATGACTACAGAGACTGAATCGATCAACAGACTCCTCTTGAACATGCAATGGCATGACTGGTAGCATTGATGTGACGATATTGAAATCGATACCTAATGAAACTAATGATAGAAGCATTCTCTGTATGACTCAAAGGAGTAAAATGACTCAGGGAATTTGTTAGAATCGAGGACAAGCAGATTATCCAAGTGGGTTTGAATAAAATGAAAACGAGTGCCATATTAAAGAGTGACTAAGTACTCCCATTATTACAAGTAAACAAAAAATTTCACCAGTAAGACGACCATTCAAATACTTTTACAAGCGTGAAAGAATCAAGTTCGCTTGGCAATCTTTTCCTATTTAGGGAGTCTGAAAAGAGCTTAAAGAAGGACTCCAAGGGGGTTCCTTTTTCGTGGGAGTTTTACGAGCCCGAAAAAGAGATAAAATATAACTTGGTGACTTATTCTCATGTTTTTACGAGCACGAGAAGGAACAAAGACTTAGCTCGATACCTTTAATGTTAAATTTGAACAAGCGTGATAATAGTATAAAAAACGCTTGAAGACTTGTTCACACTTGATAAGAAGCATGAATAGTCTACGATGGTCACCAACATAGTCAAAACATCGGTTTCCACTATCTACAACCCACATGAACCAAGTTAGGGTCCATTACAAGGTTTTAAAACATAAAAATAAAGTCAACTATAGTAAAAAACCCGCAAAATACCAAAAAATAAAAAGTTTGAATATAAAAGGGGTAAATAGTAAAATTCTTTACCATTGCATTTTTTACCAAGTTGGAATAGTGAAAAAACCTCTTTGGAGCTCGATATTTTGACGACGATTGCGAAAGCCTCGGTCAACCTATCAACCTCTCGTTAGTTGCAGGTAAGCCTAAAACTCATCCTCTACCTTTTCAATGGTTTGAATTTTGTTTTTTATGAATTTTTTTTGGGTTTTAGAGTTCAATTTTTAGGGGAATTTGCGCGCCTTAGGAGACGCGCTTTCCCCTTTTGGGAAGTGTGTTGATAGGGGTCTGACGCGACTCTTACATTGGAAAAGCACGTTGCCGGTGCATTGTCTGCACATGCGGGGTGCGTAGACGTAGTTTGGCCTCCAAACTTAATGATGGGGCCCAAAAGACAAATTCCAAAGCTATGAAAATGATTTAATATTTGTCTTATTGATGTTTATGCAGATCTTGGCCACCAAGATGGTCCAATGGAAGGAACGTGAACACAAAATTGAGGATGCACAAGCGACAAATGACCCACACTCCATAAATGCTTTGCGGGGGTGTGGATTGCTTAAATTTTTTCATGTCCAAGGGATGATGGCACAAGTGCAGTTACTTGACTACTTGATCCAATTATGGGACCCAGATCAACAATTTTTTAGGGTAGGTACTCACATACTTACTTTGGATGTGGAAGACATCTAATTTTTGATGGGCTTGTCGAGACGTGGGACTACTATATCATTATCCAGACCTCGGGGTAGTGACTAGTCTACTGAGAGTCTTATTTCACAGTTTTGTACGGCGGGCACACAAATGTTAGGTGGGAAAATTCCCATAAAAAATGTATGGGAACGACCTTTGAGGACCGTGATTTTTACTATTGAGCGGGTGGCGGGAAACAGGGCTGTTCATTAGGCCACCAAAACCCATATGTTATACGCCATTGAGTCCTTGGAACCGATTGTTTTCAACTGGTGTGAGGGGATCCTCGTGAGTTTGACAGATAAACTGACCAAATGTCATAGGGGTGAGTTGAAACAATTCGGGTATGGATCCATCGTGGTATCCTTCTTCCTGGAAAGGGTCCCACTACTCTGTCTGCAGTTGAGCTTGACGATATCGATCCACGAGATCCACATAAGGTGAGTTGGTCATAGGTGATGGCCCGCCATGGAGGAAGTGGGATTATGATCACATATGGGCCAACCTTCTTCAGGTGTCTACGCAGGAAGCTCCTCGTGGTTGAGGACTATGCTTATGTGTTGATGTATTTGTAACTTCATAAGATATTCAATTGTATATTTTATATTATATTTGTATTTTATTATTGTACCTCCAACGGAGATGTTTATTCCTTCAGTTGAAGAAGTCATTATTGTATTTGTGTCATGTAAAGTCAATGAGTTTAACACTCCATTGTATGATGGGGCATTAACCCTAGATTTGAGTCTTTCATGGGTTATTAGACTCTCCTAGAGAAGTCGGCTCAATCAGTTACACTTAGGGGCTAACCTGTTTGGGGTTAAGGATAAGTGAAAGGTAAAGTATAAATAGAGAGGGTGCTCCTATCTATTTGATTCATTCATACACTCACTCACTTCACATTAGTGAGAGAGAGGAGGAGTTCGCACAAGTGGGGGAGGAGGAAGATGCTAGAGATCATCTACTTGTTTTGGGGTTTTGTATTATTGCTCATTCTATCTCTGAGGAAGTTGTGGGGTTTTCTCCTTTATGGTTTTCCCGGTGAAATGCTTTGTGTCTCTTGTCTCTTGTGTTTGATTTGATGTGAATGTTATTCTATCAGTTAAGATCCTAAATAATATTGAATTAAATGATGAAAAACTAACATGGTATCAGAGCTAGCCTGAAGGAAGGCATTGTATGGAATTTACGACACTTGTTTCACTTACGACAATTTGAAAGCTAGGGATTTGTATAGCAAAACCTAGTCATCGTGGAACTTTCGCTATAAATCAATTTTGGAAAAGGTTCATGACCTGAAACTTGGACAAGCCGAAGATGAAATTTTCTTGTACTTTGTGTCCAAGTTTCAGCCTCAGATTCATTGTACTTTATGAGATATGATCCATACAAGTTAGGGTTTCAGCCTCTTCTAGAATGAAGCCATAAACAGGTGATCTAAGTACAAAGGTCATATATCGGGCTAGGAATCTCCAAATGGAATTCTGTAAAACGTGATAGTTAGGGCACGGACTGTAGTTTCACAGGTCCGAGTTTTAGAGGCCGAAGATGAAACAGTGACACATGGAACTCCGTACAAGTTCGCTATGCTGTTTCATCCCTTAAACAGGTCATGTTGGGAAACTAATCATATCTATCTGATGGAGAATGCAATGAAGCTAAAACCCATGGGTCTAGAAAGATGATAGGTCAGGCTACCACAGGTTAAAGTTTTAGACCCTTCAGATCCGAAATTTCAGAGATACACTAGAAACAACACGGAACATATGAAATGGATCAACGGAGGAAATCAAAGAAGAGGAGGGAGAAGCTCTCACTTAAGGTTTTTAGTTTTTGGGTATGGCATGACCTGATACAATGTTGGAGACACCTGATGCAACATTGGAAACTTTGAAAATGGATTTGGAATCCATTCATCATAGATATTAATCCTCCATCAAAATGTTGTGGGAGGAAGGAGATTGAAAATTAGGGTTTCCAAGTAAGAAGAAACCCCTAGCAAGGTTGGGAGACTCATAGGGCAGCAATGAAGGAGGTTTAAATGGCACTGATATTCTATCATCCTAGCACCATGAACCTATATAAGATGTTTACAAGTGATATACCTTGAATGATTAGGGTTTTACTCTTATAGAGAAGACTACAAGCAATCTTGACATGTATGACTTGAGGAGATACATGTATGTTTTGAAATCAGTTTCATGATTAAGTTCATGATATGTTTGTCTTCATATTATTGAGGTTAGTACAATCATGATTAATTTTAGATTGTCTGATAACCTTAGTAAAAGTATGAATGCATGTGGATAATAGAAGACATTCATTGATTAGGTTTATGACACTTATGATTGTACTAATGCACTTGTGGTGTTGTATGAGGATGATGTTGTCTGCTAACATGAAAGGTACATCAAGAAAGACAAATCCATATGAACATGATGACATGAAGACAAAGACTCATCCATAGTCATTGATCACATAGAAGCTCTACTTACAAGGTATGTATAATTTGGTTCTACAATGCTTAACTTATGAGATATACAGGTTACTAGCACTGTTGGGTGTGTTATATCTCTTCACATGGTGGCTGGGGGGGTAGCCTGCTAGCCCCCCCACCCTTCGTTTCGGACCGTTAGGTTCCGAAACGACACGGAGGGGGCCGTTAGGCCCTTAGAGTCGACGCAGAGCGCAAAATGTTTTTGGGTTGTTTTTGCTTTTTTGCGATTTCGGCCCATTGTATTCTATCTAATCCCGGTAAAGGGATTAGGGTTGTAACCTAATTTCGGGTAAACGAATTAGGGTTTTAGATGCTGCAAAATACCATATATTGTATTGTAAATGGTCTTGTAAACATAATAATGAAAAGAGTTGTGCAGCTCTAAGTTTTGCTAGTTTTTTTCCCTGTTAAGGGTTTCCAGGTGAAAATCTCTGTGTTATGCGTGTGCCATTGTGTATATTATGTTAATGCTTAAGAATCTATATGAGTTTTTACTTCACTGTTAAGGTTTAAAACTTACATTTGGTATTAGAGAATTATTGGGTTCAGAGGGACACCTTTGTTTCCAAGGGTTTGGCTCGATCTTGGATTTGTGATAAACCTGGTTTCAGTGGGAGCTTTGCAGAGGTGAATCTTTTGTTGAAAGAATGGCGAGCACTTCTAGAATCGAGATTAAGAAATTTAACAGTCAGATCTTTGAGCTATGGAAGCTCAAGATGGAAGATCTTCTAGTAGATAGAGAACAATGGATTGCAGTAGATCTAGGTACCATGCTCACTGGTATGGTAAAATAAGATTGGGATAAGCTGGAAAGAAAAGCAAGGAGCACCATTCGCCTTTGCCTCTCAGATTTGGTGTTGGTGAACGTATCTGGAGAAGATAGTGCAAAGAAGCTGTGGTATAAGCTGGGAAATTTGTATCAGTCAAAGTCCTTGGTAAATAAGTTATTTCTTCGAAAGAAATTGTACCTTCTGAGGATGAATGAAGGAGATTCTGTGTCAAAGCATCTAAATGCCTTCAATACTCTGGTAAGTTAGTTGACATCTGTTGGTATTACGATTACTGGTGATGAAAAATGTATTAGTTTGTTGTGCTCTTTGTCAGATTCATGGGATAGTTTGGTCATAGCTGTTGGGAGTAATGCAACAAACCTAAATTTTGATTATGTGGTTGCATCCTTGCTATCGGAGGAAATGAGGTGGAAATCCATGGATAGTTCAACCAGGGATGCCTTGTTTGTGAGAGGTCACCCTGGAGAGAAATACAAAAATAAGTCTTTAGGTGTTAGATCTAAATATAGAGGGAGATCTAAATCTCCAGGACCTTCTGTACGAAAATTCTGGAGGTGCGGTAAAGCTGGGCATTACAAGAAGGATTGTAAATCCAGAAATATTGATAAAAGAAAAGGATCTAATGATGCTCCATCCACAGATGGGAAAGAATCTATAGAGGAAGGAGGAGATGTGTACTTGGCATATCCAAGTACACATGCAGAGCATGATTCGTGGTTGATTGACTTAGGTGCATCTTTTCATATGACTCCTCATAGGGAGTGGTTTTTTGAATATGAAAAGTATGATGGAGGTGATGTATTCCTGGGATACAACTCGAAGGCGAAAATCATAAGTCGAGGAAAGATCAAGCTACTTCTCAAATATGGAAGGGTTAGAACTCTTCCCGGGGTCCTGCACATTCCAAATATGGCT
Organism: Larix kaempferi; assembly: GCA_027924585.1. Taxonomy (NCBI): domain Eukaryota; kingdom Viridiplantae; phylum Streptophyta; class Pinopsida; order Pinales; family Pinaceae; genus Larix; species Larix kaempferi. The sequence continues at coordinate 3,407,403 of BSBM01000018.1, forward strand.
AGGAACCTTATATCTGTAAGTAAAATGGATGATGCAGGTGTAAAAACTATATTTGAGAAGAACACATGCAAGATGGTTCGAGGATCAATGGTGTTGATGAGGGGAGTTCGGATTGGAACTCTATACAAGTTGTTGGGATGCACCTTTAATAATGGATGTAACAGTACTATTGTCCCTGAGGGTAAAAATGAAGGAGATAGAGTCCTTACTGTCTCTAGATGTAATGTCCCCATTTTGACCCCATTTGTAATAAATCGTAAATGATGTAAATATTGTAATTTAATCATGGTGAGGAGCTCAAAGCCAAGGCCCCACCATTGATTTAGCGTTTCATGTATCGGCAATTAAAAATAGATGCCTATGGTTCTTGTGCGAGATGGGCACAATGTAAGTAAGACATCATGTAAATACGAATTTTAATGGAAAAAGACCCACAACTGGTTATGCTATGCAACAAAGAGATGGGGCATGATTCTACAAGGAATAGGGAGGGGAAATAACCAAACCCTTGAGCCACTAGGGTCAGCCCATGTGTCAATGAGAAAACCCATGAACCCTTAACTACCCATTTTGTCTCATGCACCCAATCATTTAATTCTTCCAAAGATTGGTTGGGGCAGTTAATGTCTTGGGATTGGAGAAGTATGCCAGTCAGATTTTCGTGCATGGGCAAGCCTTCAACCTGAAAATCGTATTTTTGGCTTGCTGGGCAAGAAAACCCCCACGAAATGCTGCCTAAGGCTATTCTTCATGCATTACGTTCTTCCTCTCACGCAGATTGAGCTCACTGGAATTTATCCTCACGTTTTTCACCATAACCCTGTGTTTTTCCATGCCCAGGAACTTGTTTTTAGTATTGTGCAACAACTGGGGAAGGAGGGACGCAAATTGGGACTGAGGGAGAGGTCGTTTTTGCCCCTGGGGCGTTTTTCTGGAATGGGTTTTGCTCTCCCAGTCGAATTTTCCAAGTGCCAATATGTTTTGAGTCTACCCACGTTTTTCTAAAGCTCAGGAAACCCCATCTCATGCCATTCCACTGTTGAAACGTTTTTCTCATGCTCAGCAAGTGTAGTTTGCTGTTATGTGCATCCTTGTTTTGAAGTGAACCTATGAGCAAGAAACTGGAGTGGTAGTGGACAGAATTGGATTGATAAACCTAATGTAGGGAGTAACCTCTCAAGAAGATCAAGAGGGCTGGCTACTTTTCTATGCACACCCTGAGAGCACTAGAAGGGAAGGTATGGCTTGAGGGACTATGTGGCAGTGAAGAGAATACTTCCTTGTGATTGGGTGTGTAGGCATTGTGAGTGCCAAGCTGAATAGATCTAGGAGAGGTACCCATAGCTCTGAGGTTGAGCTCACTAGCTTAACAATTCTTCCCTTCCATGTCCTAGCAGCCTGATAAACCCAATTGCAGATTGGCTTGGCTCATCTGGGTGTATGCTTGGCTATGCGTGAGTCTGTTGTTCCCTGGTTCCTTGTAGTAATCATGCCCTGCTTGGGGGTGGCAGTTGTATCAAGAGGTTGATAAGCACAACTGGCCTATGGTTGGGTGGAACGTTGCAGTTGCATAGCCAGTTGCTTGGGACTACCTTATTGAGATAAGTATTCTCTTGTGTCAAATTGCAATTATCATTTGATGATTATTATGAATGTATGTGGATGTATTAAATGAATTTACTTCCGCTGTGTTTTTAAAAGTTTATGCATTTCCATATGAATTTTTATACTGTGTGAATGCTTGGTTAAAAGTTTATGGGGCTAGATGCCCATATTTAGCGTCACGATCCTCCCTATCATGCTAGTATGATAGGAGGGGACGTTACACTAGAGAGAAGACAACGCTATGGCATTGAAGGCTAGGACATATTGGAGAGAAGGGTCTTCGACTATTACAAGGTAAAAGTATGGCTGAAGGCATGTCTGATTACACATTAGATTTTGATTTCTGTGAACATTGCTTATATGGTAAAAAAAATCGGGTAAGATTCTCATCTGGTGTTGTAAGAGCTAAAGGAATCTTAGAGTTAATACACTGTTACACCCAAAATCTACTCATTATCAGATTCAATGTATACACCCCTAAAGATACTTGTACTAAAAATCATCCTGGGAGGATTTGTGCTCAGTTCTGCTAGGTTTTGAAGGGTCGTCGCAGGTTGCACACTAGAAACATGCGACGTCGCATCTTGCTCCACTGCAGGGTGCGACGAGGTCAGTTAATGGGAAAAAATAGCTTATTCGAGATCCTTCTCGAAACTTGCTCATTTGGGGTCTTATCCCTGACCTCTAGGGGAGCTGGTACTTGACCCCTTGCTCTTTTTGTTAACACCCAAAAAGTGCTCACTAGCTCATTCCCTTATTCACATGATCCATTTGTCCACTTTTCCACCATCTGAGACTCTAAAACCATCAAAAGGTCACCAAAAAGACCACAATACACCTTTTTTCCCCTCAAAATATGTATTTTTCCTCAAAAAACACAAAAAACCCTAAAAAAGGGTCCAAAATTCCCCAAAAATATTAAAAGGGAATAAAAATATTCAAAATATTCAAAAAAGGAAAAAGAGGGAAAAAGAGACCTAAACCATGTTGGTTAATACCATTGGTTTCCTCAAAACCATAATGGTATTCCCCATCACCAAAAACTATAAAAAGGTGATAGGGGCTCCTCACTTTCCATCCATCATCCATCCTATCCTCATGCTATCAAAATCTCTCTTGAGTTCTTCGACCATTTTAGAAATCTTGGAGAATAGACCATTGGAGCCTGGAGCATCTCAACCTTGGAGCTGCTCAACACTAAACATCCTCACCATTTGAGGTATTATAATACAAAAGTCATTTTTTATTTCGTTTCTTGTTCTTTCTGTTAATCATTTTAAATTTATTTTTATATGCACATGTTAATCTTAGATTAGTTTACAATTATTTTTACTTTCTATATTGAAACTGCTATCACATTGTTGATAGGTGCCTATTGCACAAGCTTGGTTGCAAAAACCAAGCAACACTTTGGAGGATCCCCTATCTCTCTCCTACCATCTCTCAACCTATCCTATCCATACCCTATCCACTTAGTCCTATATAAGTGAAGCTCACTCCCATCCCAAAAGGAGGAAGACTATGGTATCTACATTCTGGTGAAATCTCTCTTAAGACATCTCCATTCACCTATTGGAGAAATCACACTTCATTGGAAGAACATGGCAATTGGCTTGGTCGGAGAAGGGCTACTACGTTAAGTCTTGGTTGTAGTTCTATATCTCTATCATGTATTTCTCTATTTGCAGTAATACAAATGCTTTCCACCAATATTGTTTCTTGTGTGCAATGATATTGAGTAGTTTACCTGCTTAACTGTTTACTTAGATCACTTATTGTATAGATGTCTTTTACTGGTTTTTTTTGTTTCTTTGTCTTGACAGGTCTTGGAGCTTGGATCTGACGACCATGGGACGTGGATCGACATTCGGGAGAAAGGATTGGGCAGTAAAAAGGTAAGACATCTAGTACTTGGTCCTTAAGTAGATCTAGGAAATGCACTTGTAGTCTGTTCTATTTTTTCTAGACTCACGTTGAGTTAGGGAGATTCGGCTCGTGTCCACTAGAGTGGATTGTCCGATAACATACACAGTGATGTGTTTGGATCTATGCCTGTTCCATCACTAGGTAAATCTGTGTATTATGTTTCATTCATAGATGATTTCTCAGGGAAAACATGGATTTATTTCCTGCGTAAGAAATCTAAGGTTTTTAACAGATTCAAAGAATTTAAGGCTCTTGTAGAGAATCAAACTGAAAAGAAAATAAAAGTACCAAGAACAGATAACAGTGGAGAATTCTATGGAAATGAATTTGAGGAGTTCTGTAAGACATGTGGAATAGCAAGGTAAAAGACTAATCCATACACACCTCAACAGAATGGGGTTACAGAAAGGATGAACAGGACGTTGATGGAAAGTCAAGGAGTATGCTCAGTGGTGCAGGGCTAGCACAACAATTATGGGCAGAAGCTGTTGACACTGCGTGTTACTTGGTAAATACGACACCCACATCAGCGTTGGTTGACAAGACACCTCATGAGGCTTGGACTGGTAAGAAACCCTCTCTCTCACATGTTAGAGTGTTTGGGTGTGATGCTTTTGTGCATTTTCCAAAGGAGAAAAGGAGCAAGTTGGATAATAAAGCGGAAAAATGTATCTTCATTGGTTACAAGGATGGAGTGAAAGGTTACAAGCTGTGGAACACAGTAAAGAGGAAAATAGTTTACAGTTGAGTTGTGATCTTCAGAGAAGTTGAAAACACTTCCAGGATTGAAGATTTACCAAAGGAAAAGGAACCAGAGAAACTACAGTTTGATATTAAGGATGAAAGAGGTGATTCATTTGAGGAACCAGATTCATCTGAATCAGATGAAGACGCAGATTTGTCTAAATTAGATGAAGAGGCGGAACCACATACTCCAGTATTGAGGAGATATGACCAAGTAAGAAGGCAAGCTGAAAGGTATAGTCCACCTGATTTTCGTTTTAATTTTGTATTATCTATTACTGATGATGATCCTAGAACTACTAAAGAGGCAATGGATTCAAAAGATAGTAAACTATGGAAGAAGGCCATGATAGAAGAAATGGATGCCTTGGACAAAAATGAGGCATGGGATCTGGTTGAGTTTCCAGAAGGAAGAAAACCCGTTGGGAGCAAATGGGTATTCAAGAAGAAGTTAAATGCAGCAGGTAAAGTGGAGAAGTATAAGGCTCGACTAGTAGCGAAAGGTTATTCCCAAATTGAGGGCATCGATTTTGGTGAGATTTTTTTCACCTGTTGCAAAATTGACTTCAATTAGATTTATTTTATCTATTTTTGCTACTTTTGATCTTGAAGTAGAGCAGATGGATGTGAAGACGACATTCCTACATGGAGAACTTAATGAAGAAATCTATATGAAGCAACCATAATGGTTTGTGGTGAAAGGTAGAAAGGAGCTTGTCTGTAAGCTGAAAAAGTCCCTCTATGGATTGAAACAATCTCCAAGAATGTGGTATCAAAAGTTTGATACTTATATAATGGGACTTGGTTTCTCAAGAAGCAAATCTGATCACTGTGTTTATTTCAAACTAATTGGTGATCATTTTATTTATGTGATATTGTATGTTGATGATATGTTGCTAATTGGAAACAACAAGGAAATCATCAAGGATGTCAAAAATCAGTTGTCATCTGAATTTGACATGAAAGATCTTGGTGCTACAAATTTTATTTTGGGCATGGAAATAAAAAGAGATCAAGAAAACAGGAAACTCTGGTTGAATTAGAGGAAATATGTTGAGACAATATTGAAGAGGTTTAATATGCAGGAAAGCAAACCAGTGAAGGTGCCCATTCCTGTAGGTGTAAGGTTATCTGCAGAACAGTGTCCCATGACACAAGAAGAGGTAGAGGACATGTCTCATGTTCCCTATGCTAGTGTTGTTGGCAATTTGATGTATGCCATGGTATGTACTAGACCATATATAGCCCATGCAGTGGGAGTTTTGAGCAGATATATGTCAAAACCAGGAAAGGAACATTGGACTACAATAAAGAGGGTCTTTAGGTATTTGTGTGGCACTACAGATTCTGTAATCTACTACCAAGGAAGACCCAGACTAAATAGAGAGATAGATATAGAAGGATTTGCTGATGTTGACTGGGCTGGAGATCTTGATCACAGAAGATCTACAAGTGGCTATGTTTTTAATCTATTTGGAGGAGCAATTAGTTGGATGAGTAGAAGACAAGCTGTAGTTGCACTCTCAACTACAGAAGCTGAATACATGGAAACTAACCATGCAAGTAAGGAAGCTGTATGGTTGCAAAGGTTGTGTTTAGGTATTGGTTTTGTTCAGAATGCAGTGAAGATAGGCTGTGATATCTCAAGTGCAATCTTTCTGGCAAAGAACCCTGCTTATCACTCGAAGACAAAGCACATTGATGTGCAGTACCATTTCCTTAGAGACATGGTTGAACAAAACAAAGTGTTGCTGGAGAAGGTTGATACTTTGGAAAATGTTGCAGACTCTTTGACAAAGTCTGTGAGTACTTAGAAGTTCTCTTAGTGTAAAGAGAACATGGGCATTGCTGCCCTGAATTGTTGAAGTCATAAATTTCTCCTGTATGTGAAGAGAACAACAAGTGGGAGAATGTTGGGTGTGTTATATCTCTTCACATGGTGGCTGGGGTGGGTGAGGGGGGGGTAGCCTGCCAGGTCCCCCCCCCCTTCATTTCGGACCTTTAGGTTCCGAAATGACACAAAGGGGGCCGTTAGGCCCCAAGAGTTTGCGTGGAGCGCAAATTTTTTTTGGGTTGTTTTTGCTTTTTTGTGATTTCGACCCATTGTATTCTATCTAATCCCAGTAAAGGGATTAGGGTTGTAACCTAATTTCGGGTAAATGAATTAGGGTTTTAGATGCTACAAAATACCATATATTGTATTGTAAATGGTATCGTAAACATAATAATGAAAAGAGTTGTGCAGTTCTAAGTTTTGCTGGTTTTTTCTCGGTTAAGTGTTTCTAGGTGAAAATCTCTGTGTTATGCGTGTGCCATTGTGTATATTCTGTTAATGCTTAAGAATCTGTATGAGTTTTTACTTCATTGTTAAGGTTTAAAACTTACAAGCACAAGGTCTCTAAATCATTGAAGAGAACAAAGAAGAAATTGTTTGGGTATGTTAGACATAACTAGCAATCATGATAATCCAGGTATGTTTTCCTATATCGAGTTAGAATCCTACTTTGTGTTAGTATCTTAGATAAGTATACTTTTGTATGATTGATAATGATTATTCTTGAAGTTAGAAGTTTAAGTAATCAAGGGTTTATGCATATTATGTTTCTTAGTTTGATTAATGATATGACAAATTAGAAGAGTCCTATGGTCAAATAAGAATATGCATGAGTGAAAGAAGTACTCCCTGAAACCTTGAATACTGATGCTTGTGATAAATTACCTGTGTATGAAATGATCATGACCATACATGTTAATATTATAGGATTATAATGTTTTGATAGTATTGATATTATACTAATGAATGTATGATTATGTATGAGGTCTTGAGGATAACACAATGATGAAACTAGTGCACACTTAAGCATGCATAGTGGTCCAGGATGGATAGAAGTTTAAAGACATATAATCATGATGCTATCACAAAGGGAAAATAGAGATCAAGAGGGAGCACACTCCAGTAGTTCCTGCAAGGAAGAAAAGATTGAGAGGGAGTCCACCCAACAACCAAACAAAGATAAGTATTTGAATTGTCATTTATTGTATATATGATTACTTAAATGATGTTGTTCAGTCATGTACATACTTATGTTCCTAGATTTAGGATGTATATTATGCATGTTAGAAAATTTGCATTAATGAACAAGATACTACTAATATGCAAGTAATGGGTAAGTGGCCTATGGTACAACACTCCATTGTTACTTATCTAGATTGAAACCTCTTTTCTGACATGTTGGAGTAGTGCACACTCTTAACAATGTTATGGTAGAGATGGAAGGCATCTAGAAAGTTACGATATATGACAATTGTTGTATTGAAGAATTGGTTAAGATAATTGCATGACTGTATGACCTATGTCTTTATGTGCAAGAATTTGTTCTGAAAACTATGAAATGTTTCTAATCATGCAATTGAACTTGACTTGTAGGAAAGATCGTATACATCACCTACAAGAGAGACTTGTTTCGAAGAACAAGCGACGAAGAATCAACATACATCAGAAAACTACCTACTGAATATATTTTGGAACCTAAAGTTCCCAGGATAAAAAATATAGTAAATGGAAGACGCGATTTTAGAAGGATATGAAGAACGCAACATGGAAGACCCACAAGAACCTGTAGATCCACCCTGTGAGAGGAATTCTCACAAGAGGAAACCAGCATGGGTATGAGAGGCAAGTAAAGATGCATAGAGATATGGTGCTCCAGAAGGAATGCACAGAGACCGAGGCCATACTCCAGTTATGTATCCCTGATGTGCGACATCATTAAGAAAGAACCTTCCAACTATGAAGAAGTGACATAAAAGAAAGAATGGAAGGATGCCATGATTGAGGAGTACCAGTCGATCATGAAGAATCATGTCTAGGATTTGGTCCCGAGACCAGAAGAGAAGTCTGTTGTGACTTCCAAGTGGATCTACAAGATCAAGCATGCTGTAGATGGAAACATAGAGAAACACAAGGCAAGATTTGTGGCATGTGGCTTCTCCCAGAAAGAAGGGATAGACTATGAGGGGACATTTGCACCTTTAGCCAGACACACTTCCATTAGAATAGTTCTTTCTTTGGCTGTAGTAATTAAATGGAAGATACACCAGATGGATGTCAAGATAACATTCTTGAATGGTGTAGTGGAAGAGGAAATATATGTGGAGCAGCCACTCGGGTTTGAGACACATGACAGGGAGACTCATGTGTGCAAACTGAAGAAAGCCTTGTATGGCTTGAAACAGGCACCCAGGACGTGGTACGGCAGGATAGACAACTTCCTGACTAGTTTGGGCTTTACCAAGAGTAAAGCGGATTCCAACCTTTACTACAAGGTTGAGGAAGGGAACCCAGTGATGCTCCTATTGTATGTAGATGACCTATTTGTGATAGGTGAGGATGGGTTGATTGCTGACACGAAGAGGAAGCTTGCTGCCAAGTTCGAGATGAAGGACTTGGGTATGATATACTATTTTCTAGGCATGGAGGTGTGGCAGAGTGCGGATGGAATCTTCCTTGGACAAGGGAAGTATGCAGTAGAGATCCTGAAGAGGTTCAGGATGATGGACTGCAAGGCCATGGCCACACTTATGGCATCGAACCTGAAGCTATTGTGTGATGCTTCATCAGAGTCGATTGATGCCACGATGTATCATCAGATAATTGGGTCTTTGATGTACCTGACGAATACAAGACCATATATTTTCTTTGTTGTGAACACATTGAGCCAGTTCCTGACGGATCCGAGACATGTTCACTTGATTGCTGCAAAGCATATTCTGAGGTACCTGAAGGGTACGGTGGATTATGGGCTCAAGTATGATACGAGTCAGAAGATTAACCTAGAGGGTTATGTTGATTCGGATTGGGAAAGAAGTGCCATTGATAGGAAGAGCACTTCAGGGTGTTGCTTCAGTATGGGATCAGGTGTGATCTCTTGGTTTAGTAGGAAGCAGTCTTGCGTGGCACTGAGTATAGCCGAAGCAGAGTATGTCGCATCTTGTTCGGCTAGTTGTGAGGCAGTATGGCTAAGGAAGATACTGTATGATTTGTTTGATATCTAGTTGGACGTGACTTGTATACATTGCGACAACTAGAGTTGTGTTAAGTTGTTTGAGAATCCAGTGTTCCATGACAAGTCGAAGCACATTGAGATCAAGTATCAACATATCAGGGATATGGTGCAGTGAAGCTGTAGTATGTTGCGACAGACGAGCAAATAGCCGACGCATTGACCAAGCCGTTGGCCAGAGTGAAGTTTGAATACTTCAAAGAGAAGCTTGGTGTACTTCAGATCGAGGCTCCTTCCAAGGGGAAGTGATGAGTCTGGAAGACGCAGATGCACACAAGCCATTCTCACATAGTGGTAGGAAAGTCCTCCTATGGTGTATATGTAAGGGCTGGGCCATTCTCACATGGTGGTAGGAAAGTCCTCCCATGGTGTAGATGTAAGGGATGGGATTTTCTGACATGGTTAGAGGTTAGTCCTTCCATGGTCGTTGATGTAATTGCCGAGGCTTTTCCGACATGGTCAGAGGTTAGTCCTTCCATGGTCGTTGATGTAATTGCCGAGCTTTTCCGACATGGTCATAGGTTAGTCTTTCCATGGTCGTTGATATAATTGCTGAAGCTTTTTCGACATGGTTAGAGGTTAGTCCTTCCAGGGTCATTGATGTAATTGCTGAGCCTTTCCCGAATGGTGATAGGAAAGTCCTTCCATGCCGGTGAGTGTAAGTGCTGTGTTATGTGCATCTGGGCTATGCTCCGTTGACGATGAGATGATCCGAAGATGATGAGGTGACAGTAGGGTGCACAGGTTTTGCATAGGCATATAATAAGTCCTGGGATGCTCCTTCAGGTTTTGCAGTAGCATATCATTAGTCCTGGGAGATCTTGCAGGTTTTGTAGAGACATATAATAAGTCCTGAGATGTACCTACTTGATGGCTTGATCATAGAGATGATGAATGCCTACATGGAGGCTAGTCCTACATCCAACATGAAAAAGGGTTGACTCTGTAGAACTTCCTATGACAAGTAGATTGGAGATTGATGGTCGAGATAGCAGCAACAATGACGATGATGACCCAGCTTTGATGATGGTCCAACTTTGATGATGATCCAATGACTAAGACTTGTGCTGATGAACTGTGTCAAGAGAATACCTTCCTAGTTAAGAGGGAGTGTTGATGTATTTGTAACTTCGGAATATATTTTCTTGTATATTTTATATTGTATTTGTATTTTATTATTGTACCTCTGACGGAGATGTTTATTCCTTCGGTCGGAGAATTCATTATTGTATTTGGGTCATGTAAATTCAATGAGGTTAACCCTCCATTCTATGACGGGGCACTGACCCCAGAGTTGAGTCTTTCATGGTTTATTAGACTCTCCTAGAGAAGTCGGCCCAGTCGGTTACACTTAGGGGCCGACTTGTTTGGGGTTAAGGTTAAGTGAAAGGTAAAGTATAAATAGAGAGGGTGCTCCTCTCTATTTGATTCATTCATACACTCACTCACTTCACATTAGTGAGAGAGAGGAGGAGTTCACACAAGTGGGGGAGGAGGAAGTTGCTCAAGATCATCTACTTGTTTTGGGGTTTTGTATTATTGTTCATTCTATCTCTGAGGAAGTTGCGAGGTTTTATCCTTTATGGTTTCCTCGGTGAAATGCTTTGTGTCTCTTTCCTCTTGTGTTTGATTTTCTGTGCATGTTATTCTCTTAGTTAAGATCCTAGATCATATTGATTAAATGATGAAAACTAACATTATGCGGGTACCGATTTCAGAGGGGATCCTGATCTGGATCTTCTGGAAGGAGAGCAATGGGGAGACATTGGTAAGAAAGATACTCTCTTTGTTTTATGTATTTTATAATTTTTATTGTTTTTGTGTAGTACTAATATGTCATATTTGGTTCATGCAGATATTGGTCCATCCCAACCGACGGGTTCCTCTCCAATCGAGAGGAGAGGAGTTGTTCGAGAGATGGAAACAATCCATCAAGAGGCAGTGGAGGAACTAGATGAGTTGGAGGAGAAGCTCCAGAGGTTGACTTCCAATATACCATATATCTCTATTGATGATCTTTTACGACATTACCAATGCAAGACAACTGGATTTTCTTGACGATTTGGTCGGCTACTTCGTATATGATTTCATGAGCATCTTTAGGGATAGGCTGCATGTATGATGATATATTGAAAGCCATAGGCTTAAGATTTTGTAGATATGACCTATTGAAAGCTTATGAGCTTCATATTTTTGTATCAGTACCACTTTTTGTGTAACACTTTACCGGACATGATATATATATATAAAAACACTATCTAGCGGTTTAGGAATGTGCAATGTACCACTTATGCATGTTTGTTTATACACTATGAGTAGTTTATATGTTCTGTCGTTTTATGCATATTTGATAAAAATGTTTAGGAATGTGCAATGTACCAATCTAATACAAAATTAACTAAGGAATCGGCAATTGTGTTCATGTTTCTTGGAATATGTAGTTATTGAATGGACTCAAAAGACCTTTCCAAGAGGCATCCTGTCGAAATAGGGAGAGTAATATGGGGTCACAGATAGCATAGAAACGGTTTAGATGAAAGACCACTAACTGTGAATCAAGGTAGATAACGACGTGGTCCACACCAAGGGAAAAAGCATCGGTCAATAATCCAATCACCGCGTGATACTCGACAGTGTTATTGGTTGCAGAACCTAGGAAAATTCCTCATGAGCTTAGGAGTTTACCGACAGGGGAATAGAGTACCCATGCTTCCGAAGCGAGGTTGCGGGTGTGCTAGCTAGAACCGTCTGCGAGTCCATAGCATGTTTCCATCTACACATCCAAGCAGAAAATGGTATAAGCGCAAATCGAGATAAGATCCTAACACATTAAAAGAAAGTGTCACACCAAACAAAAACACACATCATTTACAGTATATACAAGGTACTAATGAAAAATAACTTAAGCATAGTAATGCTTTAGGTAGATCCCATTGCGAGGCTCTCATAGGGATGTTCCATCATAATCGACTAATTCATAGGATCCCTTTTCCAAAACACGTTTCACTACATATGGACCATGCCACATGGACTCAAGTTTTCCTGCCACCAACTTATCGTGTTTTTGTTCGTAAGTAAGGACTAATCAACCTCGTTGAAGATACGAGGTTTTATAGATTTATTGTACTAGGCCTTGATGCATTTCTTATGTGCTTCGTTAGCTAGAGCTGCATCACGATGGGTTTCGTCGAGTTTTCTAAGTATAAGAATCGTTCTTCATCGGCAATTGTGTTCGGTAAGAGTTCGACAACTAGTTTTAGAGATGAAATCTCACACTCAATAGGAAATACTGCCTCTAGTCCATACACCAACTGGAAGGGTGTGAAACCAGTGGCGGTTTTGACGGAAGTCCTATATGCCCAAAGGGATGAAAAAAACATCACATGCCAATTTGACTTGTGTGTACCCACCATGCGTTGAATCATGGTTTTCAAGACCTTGTTAATGGCCTCTACTTGTCCATTTGATTGAGGATAGTATGGGGTTGAGTTGTCATGTCAAAAACCAAATTTAGTGCTTAGTTCATCCCCAATCTTATTTGTGAAATGTGATCCATGATTGGTGACGATGGATTGAGGAACATCAAATATCGCAATGATATGATTAAATATAAAGAGTATGGCAGTTTCACCGTCTTCCTTGTATGTAGGCATAGCCTCGGCCCATTTGGTAAAGTAGTCAACTGCGACAATGACATAACCATGCCCCCCAGATGAGGTAGGATTACAGTGCATGAAATCGATGCCCCATTTTACAAAGGGATCAACGACGATAACTGGGTGAAGTGGGCTGGATGTGAGTGCTTTTTATAATGAAAAATCTGGAAAGGAGGAAAATTCTTGACTGCCTCCATACAATCTTTGAAAATGGACGACCAATAGTATCCAGTGCATAATATTTTCTGGGCTGTAGCCATCCCAAAAATATGACTGCCACATGCCCCCGACTGGAAATCATTTAGGACATGCTCGGACTCCTCCTAAGTTAAACAATGTCGGAGAATCGAATCAATGCCATGATGTTATAGTGTATCACCAATGATTAGGTAATATTTGGCGTGGTGACGGATACGACGGAGTTCATCACGAGATAAGTGAGCACTGAAGCGTTGGGTTTGGAGATACAATGTGATATCTCCATACCAGGGGTCAAAAGTACGAATAAAAAACAAGGACTCCTTGGGGAGAGAGTCAATGGGCTCAGATTCATGATTAGTACAGGGAGGATTTCAAATGAGCTCCACAAATACCAAAGACTTTTTGTATTTGGCCTTCTCAAACTAAAAAGCGAATTATTGGAGAATCACGATCCAACAGGAATACTTGCCCCCTAATACCTGACGTGTAAAAACGTGGTACATAGGGTTAGAGTAGACAATAATGGTAGTAGTGTGGAGTAGGATATAGTGATGGAACTTTTGAACAACAATGACCTGCCAGAGCTAACTTCTATACACGGGAATAACGGGTTACAGAGTCGGTGAGACCCTTAATAAGGTAGTATATCACATGTTCCTGTGCGTTACTATCTTCCTGTACTAAAACCATAGCAATAGTGGAAGTAGAGGCGGCAATATAAAGGATATAGTCCTTGGTGTAATTTGGTGGTTGCAACATGGGAGTGTGAGTAATAACGTGTTTAGTATTTTCAAAGGCCTGTTGGGCGTAGTCATCCCAAATGAACGGGACGTATTTCTTTAACAACTGCATGTATCCCTGTGTTTTCTCCGCAAAATTGCACACGAAACGTGGTAGGTAGTTTTCCTTCCCCTGCAAACTTTGAAGTTCCGTAATATCTGTGGGGGATGGTAGGGAAACGTTGGCCTCCACCTTGAGGGGATTGATGCGGATCCCATCTTAGGAAATAATGAATCCTAGGAGGCGTCTAGACTCCACACAAAATATGCACTTATGGGGATTTAAACATATATTGTACCGTCAACATCTTAGGAATACAGTCGTCAGATGATCGATGTGGAAGTCATAACAATGTGAATGATCAGGCAGATCGTTGAGATAAGGTTCCAAAAAAACCTTGATATTGTGGAAGGCATAGGACATGGCCCGTTGGAATGTAGCACCAACATTTTTAAGACCAAAAGGGAGTTTGCGATATGCAAATGTTCCCCATGGGCAAATGAAAGCAATTTTATGTTGGTCGGTTGGGTGGATCTCAATATGATTATAGCCATAAAAGCCATCCATAAAGGAAAAGATGACACTTCTGGCGTAGTTGTCAATGATTTTGTTGATAAAAGAGGTAGGGTAATTGTCCTTGGGACAAACCTTATTCAGATCCCCGTAATTAACGCAAACTCTAATGGTTCCATGTTTCTTTGCAACTGGGACAATATTAGAGACCCAATCTGTTAAGGGAATAGGATAAATAAACCCAACTTTCAACAGCTTTTCAATTTTTGCTTTGATAGCCGCAGTCTTCCTAAGGTGCATTGGACGGAGTTTTTGCCGGACAGGTTTAGTGTTAGGATATGTTTGAATCTCATGCATAACAATAGCAGGTCTATCCTGGTAATTTCCTTGTATCTCCATGCAAATACATCGTGTAATTGTTTAAACAAGGCCGTAAAAGTCTCGAGTTCATCGGGAGAACAAGTTTGGCCTATGTGAATATTTTCCAGAATGCTTGGTTTGACCGAGATGTCTATAGTTATGGTAGGCATGATGTTTGCCAAATTTCCTTCGCTTACCATATCTTGAGTAAGAATAGGAGATTGAGGGTGAAAAGAGACATTTGGTGAAACAATCGTATGAATCGCGTTCTCTACCACGTCAAGGGGCGAAAGGAAGAATGATCGGTGATGAAGGTCTTCCCATGGAGGCTCATCCAAGCTCATAATATCCATGATTGACTCGTTAGAATGAAAAGTATGGAGTAGAGGATAAGGTGATGATAAGGATGAGTTCCGCTATGGCGGTAGAGAATCTGAAGTAGATGCCATTGTAGAGTGGACATCCGGTAAATCGGGTGCTGATTAAATGGCCTCATAAGTGGCCTCGGCGGGGATGAGAGGCATAACATCTCTAATCAAATCCATATGATTAGGATCGGGCAAAACCCATTGGTGAGTTGAGTTGCAGGAGGTTGGGATCATAAATGAGATCATGTTCATCGTGGCAACATGGTTTGGGGGATCTGGTGTTTGGAAAAATCCCATTAGAGATGAGTATTTGAGGAGTCCTACCCCCACACTCTCATATATTTTCAAAGAATGGCCCAAAAGAGGGACATTATCCAGAGGATGAGTAGTGGTGTCCGGTGTACAAAAATCTAATTGGTCGATAGTGACAATTTTCCCATGGCGGGTAAATTGCACGATGCAGAAGACAGATGATGTGACCGCAGTCATAGTATAAAACCAAGTTCGACCTATTAACAAATTATAATCCAACAGGGCGGTGACAACTTCCACATAAATGGAAACGGTCTTACCTCCCAACTCTATGGATGAGGATTGTAATAGCCCGTGGGGTTGAAATCCACGTCCGTCGAATGCTTTCAAGGTAGTGGGGGAATGGTTCAACTTGGGAGAGCTAATGGCTCTCCAATGGGATCTAGCAACATAACGGAAGTAGAGGCTCCTTCATCTAAAATAGTACGATGGATACTTTTCCCAGAAACATTGGTAACAATTTGAAATGTTAGTTGGTGGGAAATCCTTGTCTTGAAATAATCTAATTTGAACATGATGCTATTGGAGGAATCAGGATCTACAGTTCCTATAGCATATAACAGGTTCTTATGCTGGTTGGGGAAATTTTGTAAGACTTCTAGCGTCGACATAGAACAAGGGTCCTGGGATAGATCCTCTACAATGTTGTAGTTTTGAGTGGCCCAGGCGTTAGGGTTAAACAATTATTTTCTAATTGTGCTCTTTGGAGGATGCAATACTCAATCTGGCAAAGGTTTCTCTATGACCAGAGGACCTTGAGGTGAAGGAATATGCGATGTAGATACGAAGGATTTTTAAGTATTACCTCCATTAGATTCCTTATCAGAAATAGAGTCGTATGTGCGTGACCTGGTGGATAGGTTTACTGTTTCGCTTCGCATCATGAGAACATGAGCAGTTGGGGACGGTTCTCCGTGAAAAGGAGGTGGTTGTTGTGCAATCATTTTTTGTTGTTGTGTGGGGAAGGGATCATTTAAAACTGCAGGTGTGGGGTTCCCTTTGAGAAATTTTTTCACTTCTTCACGATGTGGAAATTCTTTCATGAAGTGATCGTCACCACACAATAAACAAGGATATTTGACCTTTCGCTTTTGTTTCATGCCATCGGGATTATTTTTGGGCTCTTGCTGATTAGAATATTTCTTAGATTTACCCTTGTTCTTCTTTTTGCCACTAGATTTTTGAGGTGAAGTAGATTGAAATGAATTTACTTCTGTAGTGGAAGTAAGGATGGGTGATCTTCTGCTGTTGGTACCATCTTGTGGCGAGGATGGAGTCAAACTATGGTGGTTCTGTGATCCACCTGATTGATTAGCAGAATGGGAATGAATGGAACCAATGATTCCATCGGCGTGTGATCCTGTAGGGGGTTTTGTGGGGTCGTGTGTAGGGAGTAGGGCGTTAGGAATAATGTCGTATAATGTGCCAGATTGGGCATAGACTAAGTCTATATACTGAGCATGTGAAATAGTTGTTCTTCCGTAATGAACCCTCCCATAGCCACATGTTTAGCTATGATGTATAGTAAGGACTTTGTAAACCAATCGACGAGTAATTGATCTATAATAGGAGCTTTAATGAGGTGACGCCTCCTTCTCAACTCATGAATATTATCTGAAATGTGAGTGGAGTTTGGTTGTGGGAGGGATGTCAAAAGATCTGTGTCGGTTTCATAGTGGATCAGTAGGTGAAAATGAGTCAAAAAGGTCGTAGGTAAAGATCGAAAGTCAACGAAAGAGTGTGATGGTAACTCAATGTACCACTTTGCAACATTACTGGTGAGGGTTCGTTGAAACAACCTCTGATGGATAGAATCGTCCATTAAGGAGTTTGAGGAGCACCACACATGATAAGTCATTGTGTGGTTCTTAGGATCCTCACCTGATTTGTCGTCGAATTTCGGTATGTCTGATGGTAACTTCACAGGAATAGTTGGCCAATTTTTACCATGTTGGATGGGATCGTTGGTCAAACGGGACATATCTGACAGATCTAACGTAGCCAGAAATGGTAACTGTCGGTTTGGCTGTGGATACTGGTAATATTGATAAAGCATCTGGGTACCAGTAGGAACATGAATCGAATGATCGTAAGGTCCTCCCATTAAGTGTTGTACATATGGAGGTGGGCCTCCCAGATTAGGAGGTGGACCTTAAGGGGTCCTCCTCCAGAGTATAGGGGTCCTCCAGATGGAGGTGGTATAGGTGGCGGGGGAGGAGGCGGGACGGGTGGGGGGGTCTGCTAGTTGGAGGTCCAGTCGGTGGAACATTATGATGCCCCCACGAGGTGTTCATGTTTCCGAGATAGGGTAATCCAAGAAAAATATTCCCTTGATAGTTTTGACTTACAACAATGTTATGATTACTCGAGTATGTATGCCCCCATGGGGGTTGGGTCCAAGTAGATGGTCCTCCCATTTGATGTGCCCACGTGGGTTGTCCGATGGTTGGGAGTGAACTTCCAACCATATTATAGTTCATATGTGAATGATATCCTCCGCTCAAATTTTGTCCCCTAATTGGATGGTGCCCCCCAGTTAGATTTTGTCCAATGACTAGGGGTTGCCCCCAGTTGAAAATTGTCCACTCATTGGAGTATGTCCAGTGAGCATATGTTGACCACTAATTGTAGATCTACCTGTATTCATCTGTTGACTAATAACTAGAGTATAACCTCCACTCAAATTTTGAGGTGGAGGTGGTCCACTAGTCATGAAGTTAATAGTATCTGAAGGTTTCCCTCTAGTTGTTGGGGTCAAATGAGGTATAGAACTGACCAAATGGTATGGAGATGTACCATATGGAGAAGATGGTTGGCCTGGCTCAAAAGTGGTCATAATAGGTGTGGATATTCCTGGTGAAGAAAAAGAAAAAGAATGTATGAGGGAATGATGTTCAGGTACTGGTACTTCTGGATCGGGTCTTGGAGGAAAACTATGGCGCCTAATATGGTCATCGAATGTACATAAACGATCAATGGTCTTGTAAACGGGTGTGATAAATGCGTCATTTGGAATCCATCAGGGATGGAAACGACGCGGTGGAGTTTTCACCATCGGAAGTGAACCAAAATCGAAAATAGTATGGCCTAGGGAAGTTCCCAAAAATGATGCGGCTGGACCAAACGCAATCGCTATCGGGTCGTCTAGGGGTCAACTGAAAAATCCAATCGGTAGCTCTGGGGAGACCGTCAAATGAGTGGTGGAAATATGTCATGCGGGGGAGGTTGTTCCACTAACAAAGGTCCTGTAGGATCAGTGATAGGTGGATTTACAAGAGGGGAGTAGTTCACCCCTATTTCAATATTAGGATTTTCTTCTTTGCGTGATTAGGATGTTGTGGGTTAATCCATGCTTGCTCCCGAGTTCTCCTCCTGGTTAAGGGGATATTTAGGTGGCAAATTTAGTGTTCTACGGGATCTTCTCAAGGGTGCTCAGCCAGGGCTACTGATGTAAAACTTATCCTAAGAGTCTTATACAAAATAAAAACACACTTCAATTCCTACTTGAGCTAAAGCCGCTAGCAAACTTACATGATAGGTGGGATTCAAAAGTCTGGAACCTCATGGGATTATCAAGGCGTCGCAACTCGCGATATACTATAGGGTCCAACAGTTATACTCAACCCAATCTTTCAGAGCACTAACCAGGAAGGTTTTGGACCATACCCCTGACCGTATAACCAGACTACTTGGAAGTACATGCGTAGTAGCTCCCCGAATGCTATTCTTGGTGTATTTCCATGCCGAGACAGCCAATGGTTAACTTGGATGGTTTTAGGAATTCTAGTGGGCTCTCCCAATATACTCAAGGTACGTGGGAGCTCCAATCCGTAGTAGTGTTGTCTAATGCACAACCGTAGGACATGAGCCTTCCGATATAATGTCGAGTACGTGAAGTACCTTTCTATATACTCGAATGTACGTGAAAGACCGTTCGATATACCGATTAGTAGGTGGAAGAACTACAAGCCCCCAGGATGCAGTGCAGACAAATAACGACAACTGCTACGTTTTAAGATGTCGGAACACATATCTAACCTAGCACACAAGTTTCTATACAATTTTTAATTAAGCTACCACTTGATTTTATCTTGTACGGTTAGGTGAATGCATGAAGTGTAGACTTGGAATTTAAACAAGATGCAACACTAATCTATATGAAATGCAAGTCTTTGTTTTTCTTTCGATGAAAACTAATTAGAATAAGGAGCCTATTAGGGAAATTTTGAAGTAAAAAATGGGCCTCAAAACAAAAAATGTACTATTAAAATCAATTTTATAAGAACCAATAAGATTCTAGAGAATGACATCATCCCTTATGATTTAGATGGCATTGCTTGAGTTAAAGCTGCTTACTTATCGAATTCTAAATGGAGAATAAAAACTAATAATTAACCATGCTCATAATGGTAAAAGTACTCAAACATTATTTTTAAATAAAATACATATGTACTTAATTCTTAAAGTACTTTGACTTTTAAATATAAAAATATATTTTTATTCAAAATTCAAAATAAAATCTTCAATATATACTCTTTGGGGATATGGTGAATATACTTTACGTACTATTTTGGATATAATAAATATAATTTTTTATCATAACGTAATGTTTAAACACATTAGAAATGTGAATAAAATATCACGTGCCCTAACATATCAAATTAATGTGAATAAAATATTAAATATCTTAACATAACTTTTGACTCGAGACATTACTTATTAATAATGATATTAGTTGATAACTTTCAACGTAATATGCTTAACATAACAAGAGCCACGAGGTGGAAATGTCCTGCGTTTTTGCAGAGATTGCAGTGCCTGGGCTATGGTTCCACCAAATGACTAAAGCATTTCCACATTTGGGAATAAAAGAAACCAAATCGCAGTTTCATAGTTTCCATGAATATCGGATTTTAGTTCGTAGTAGATTAGCGAGTTGATGTAATGCCATCAAATTGCAGGCTGAGATGAAGGGAAATCAAGCTATTAATACTTAACCTCGATGTTGCTAGTACAAGGATCAAACCGCCATATTGCTAAAGCATTTGATGCCAAAGGCAAAATTGTTGATTTAGTTACACCAATGATGCATAAAATTACCATCGGAAACTATGTGAAGAATTGGTCACAAATTGCTGCACCATATTGAAGAATTCAAAGGTCAATAATATTAAAAGATTAAGGCTGCATTGATCAAAGCTATTTATCGAATACCATCTTCCCAAATGTGCATAGTTGCAGGCTAGGACAGTTATAGCTGTCCATTTGCTTTTTCCATATAAAATTATAGGTAAACCACTCATTAACTAATAATGCAGGGCTTACAAGGCCTCAACTTAGGCATACATGCTAAGATGGAAAACTTACATGGAGAAGCTGAAAATGTTTCATATAACGTGAGCACTTATGTCTTCTAGACACCACTGAAATGAATCTACATTGACCTGTTAAAGAGTTTAGATAATATAGATCTCTTAATTTTGTGACGGTTTTCAGTTTTGATCATTATTCACTGGTATGCTATCCATGCAATTTGATTTAATTCATGATTTAGTATTTACATACGGCAGTCTGTGTGCTCATACCAAGTTATGTCCAACAATTTGCAGTTGTTATAAGTAAAACTATCATACCTCTGGAATAAATGCCATCATAAAAGGCCTTTAACGCAACAGCAGAAGATAACCAAACCAAGCTATTTGTGAATCATGATGAGGACAGGTAAACGACAAAGTTTGCATCTTGCACAGAATGCAAGTGTGTTGTGGCAGATAACCACACCAAAAATATTAATCCAATATTCATAATAAATAACCTTGGTGAAGTGTGAGCAACAAGACAGAAATATTTAATCCACTAAGATATTTATCAATCAATCAATATAAGTGCTATTAGCAAAAGATCTGATGTCAGTAATATGACATAAAATCAAATTTCAATTTGCCATTTCATATTTTCTGATTCAGTTTCTACATACCAATTAATAGATGACATCATTTTTATGCCTTATACAAATACATGAAACCTTTGATTCAATCCTTATCTCCCTCTAACTTGATTTTTAAATTATTAAAAACTTTAACCAAAATGTAAGAATCAAAAATAGTATAACATAAACCGGGAGTAGCTATTAGTGGCTGCAAGTCTATTAGCGCTTTGAAGCATTATTGGCCGCTTTTTTAATGGACTCAAACAATAAATTGCAGTGACATAAACTCAAAAACAGCACAAAGTATCTGGCATCCTTCTCTGTGTACATCTATTTTCAAAAGAAGAGGAAACGAGAATTAATATATAAGCTCATTTCAGATATGCATGAAGTATATTAATAAAAGAACCAAATATTGCAATAAAAAACCAGATCTCAATTTTCTGGTGCAATTATTCTTTCAATATATATAGTTTTGTAACAAATATTTTCTTTCTCGCACTATATGTATTTGAATCCATTCAAATTTCAAAAATGGAATAAAAAATTGCAAGGGCTTAATATCCATGAAATGTCATCTTATGGACCGCTAAAATATTATCCAGGATCAAATATCTTGATGCCCTGTGGTGACATAGTTTTAAAGCTTCCAACTCCTAGAATCAATAAGTAGGAAAATACAAACAACGATGCAGTATAATTCTCTAAATGCATGGAATAAGACTTTGATTTGCAAAATAAGGAAGAAGAGGAGAAATATGTGAGTTCAGTTACAGATAATGTAAAAGTATTTCAGATAGAAAATGGTTAGAAATTTTAAAATTCCAAAAAAGCAATAAATTTTAATACCTTGAAAAATAATAAATATTCACAATCACAGATCCATTCTTGATTGATATATCATTGTTGAGTATATTTTTTGTTTTCCATTTCACTAAAACTAAAAAGCTTAAAATAAAATTCAAAAGTTCTTACAGTTGAAGTTTTTTTCCATTTGTTCAAACAAAAAATTTGCAAGTCCATATCAAAGTTCATTGGTCCCTTTGTTCCTAATCATTTTTTTCATATCATTCTGCTGGAGATAATTTAAGTTTCATATCTTCAGCAGAATGCTATGGATATATGTTCAATTTTTGTAGTTGTGGCAGTTTGAATTCTAATAAATGTTGTCTGTTTTCTTGTTACTGTATATTGCATATTTTGCAAGCTGTTTTCTCGCACATGCACTATTGCTTCCAATTTTGAGTTGGTAAGATTCAGGTTCAAACATGCCTTGTACTTTTCTAGGTGCCTATGTTGTAGCGTGGCCTAGCAGGTATGGAGAACTGCTTAAGCTCCTGTATTTTCCCCAAAAGTAGTGCTCAAGCTCAAATTCTCTAAATGGCATTAAACATTTTAATATTTTGTATGTATGCATTGGATGAACCTCTATCACTGTTTTATTGCACTATTCCATATTCCTATTTTATTCTCAGATAACAGGATTTTTTCTTTCCTGTCCCTACATATTTACTTTTAATTCTCTTCCTCAATTTTTTAAATAAAAATGTTTTCAATGAGGAACTAAAGTATAGTTCCAAAGATAGACTAGTGTCAACTGTTTACTAATTATGGGCCCTGAGCGTAACAAAGGCCATTCTATTGGTAATAGCTATTGCAAATGCATGCTGCGAGACCACGGCTATTGTATTAAATGTGACAGTTCAAGGGCAACCTATAATTGCCTCACAAGAGCGATTGCTGGATAGCTAGCTTAGGTGTGGTGCAAGCATGTATTTAGATAATCACCATGCAACATGGATAATTTTTTCTGTGTTTACTTTGGAAGTGTGGTCTAGAGGCAAACAACAAGGTTATGTGGCTTGTATTAATGCAGAGAACCAGCTTCAAAACCCCCTGAGTCGGTGCGGATGAGACCGGGTGCAAGCTCTGGATGACTTTGACAGTATAGACATACCGGCCATAGTGCAGCAGCATAGTCAAAGAGATTCTATAAGACGTATTTATGAGCAAACAAACAAAAATCAATATACTCCAAAGTCAACAACTTTGGAGTAGATAAAAATAACAGTAAAATGTCACAAAGGAGACACTGATTTTAATCACCGATATATATATTGGGTGTCAGTTGCATAAAACTCTACTTGATCAACATCACGGAACAATTCTTAAACTGAGTTTGACAATGTAGGAACATATTATACTGAGTTTGACAATGTAGGAACATATTGCCATGTAGGAAATATTATACTATATATGTAAATCTGTGGTATGTATATTTGTCTGCCTAGCAGATGACAAAAAACTATCGAAATGTTAATCAACAAGAGTCTTAGTGTATTTTTTATATTGTCTAAAGGCATTACATAAGCAAAAAAACAGTTCTTCGATACTTCTGTCAATAAAGCAGAAGACAAAAAAGGAATAAGTCCAACAGACTGAGTTTTGTTAATAAACCAGAGGACCAAAAAAGGCAATAAGTCCAACATACTGCAATTGTGCTTTTGCATGAGCAAATGGGTCTTTGCACTTCTTTTGTTGCAAAAATGTTATGCAATATCAACTTTTGTATTTGTTGTAGCCCCATTGCCATTGTGGTGGTTTTTGATTGTCGCTGCACCTACCAATAGCATTCAAAATGTAGTCAGAATAATTGGAAAAAAGTAGCAAGAATGGAAGTATTTGTAAAGACTAGATACTATTTCAAGTATAATATTGGAAGTACTCATAGTTTATGTCAATTTGCATAATTTCAAAGCAATGAATCTTTAGGAACAATTTAGCAAGAGAGAAAATCTTGCGAACAATAACAAATTATTGTATCAGGTTGTGTAATAAATTATAGTAAATTATTTTCCAATACAGCTTTTATCAATAGTTAGAGTATTAGGCTACTGAAATTAGCATTTCACCAAATGTTAGTATTTAAATCGTAGCTATTTAAATCATGCCATTCTATGATCAGAGTTTCGAACTTTGCAATACATACTCAAAATCAAATGTGAATCAAAATTTTGTGAAAATTGTTTAAGCGAAAACTAACCAGGGAAAGTTTATAAATTGAAAGATGATTATATGTTAAACTAGATATACACAAAATATTTTGAAGCTGCAAACCATTAATGTAAACTGAGGAAATGGCAAAGTGTTTATGTTTGTAGCTAATGCAATTGAGTACAATTTTCAAAACACAGTTTGTAGAGGTCGGTAATATTGAATAAAAAACTTGAATTCTTTAGAACAAAAAATAGATTTGTGTACCTGAAACTCAGTTTCTTTTCAAGTTGATGATTCTGTTGTCCAAAGCCAATGTAAATAGCCCTTGTTGGGAAAACCTTCACAGATTGAAAACTGTTGATGATATGTTTTTTGAGTATTCTTCAAATGAAATATTTGCCACTTCCGGACAATACTCTTTTAGCTGTGGGTTGCGCAGTGTGCATTCTATCAATCCATCATTTGTGTCTAAATTGCATTCCAGACTATGCTCATATATAATTTCCATTTCTTTTTTGCAAAATGCACAGACCACACAGCTCTGAATCAATGGTTGTTTACATTCAGCGCAGATGCATCGATATGGAGGTGCAAATGAATTTCTTGGTTTCAGTATTCCATGTATCTGTCAAAGTCAGAGAACAAATGACCATAGAAAATGCATATAATATCAGCATATTTTTAAATAGAACTATGTTTTTTTATTTGAATAATAATTGAACTTAGATTCAAAGCACTATGACTAATTACAATGGTAATGGGCAAGGTAGCCATTGGCTAACTGTTGTTAGCCAAAGAGTAAAAGCAAAGAGACATTGCAAAAAGTAATCTTTGGAAACTGATGAATAAGAGTGTTGTGTACAGAGTTATAGCCTTCAATATAAAATTTGCTGCAATGCAAACAATGTTTTGAAGCACCCATAGAAAGAGAATAAATTGTACTTTGCCAGCATGCAATAAATATTGTATGTGCGAAGAGGAGTGCCATTTAATGGATATGCAAAGGTTGCATTGTCATAATTTTGCTTCTCACATTGAGAGTACAGACACACAATGCACTTTTGCAAAAAGCAAAATATCCAATTTGCAACATCGCTGCAAATGCAATTTTGATGAGTTAAACAAATATAAAATCTGTTTCGTGGCACTCTTAAGTGTTCTGCATCTATCTTCTGATCACAAAAATCTAATCATGCCATTGTCATCTTATCTAGCATCAATAATTTTAGATGATCTAGATAATGTGAATTAGTTGGATGCACTTTTGGTACCTAAAAGCCTTCTTTGCAAAGAGAGCTTGATATTGATTACATCTCAAGATAAAGATGTTCTCAGAAGCTGGGGAGTGGAAACGTCATCAATTTATAAAGCAACTGACCTCAATACACAATACTCCCGAGAGCTCTTGTGCTTTGATGCCTTCAACCAGTCTTTTCCAATTGTAGTATTTGAATCTTTCCATAAATTCTTAGAAGCGTGTGATGGATTGCCTTTATCTTTAAAAGTATTTGGGGTGCTTGTCTATGGAAAAAATGAGATGTCTTATTGGGAAGACCAATTGAATAGAGGCTTAAACATATGATTCCAAATGAGACTCAAAGAAGACTTGAAATTAATTATGATGTGCTCAAATAAATCTAACAACTGGATTGATTTTTTGGAAAAACAAATACTTCTGTCTGAATGGCTAAAAGAGCTTAAATTCCATAGCTTTAAGCAATATGTGCTCAGGAGATATAGTAGCGGAAAAGGAGATTTCTGATTGCAGGAACCAGATCTACAGATTTGTTTTTAAAACAGAGTTTTCAAAGTGGCCCTTTTGCAAATGGCTAAAACAACCTAAAAGCAATGACCTAGGCAAGCATGTGCTTGTTAGCCTTGAGGATAGAATTACAAATAGACAAGATTCTTTATTATAGGAAAAATGTGTACTCAACATCAGAAACAGTGATACAAGAGAGAAACCATAAGAACTCAAGGAGATATGAGAGGGTTTACCAATTGGGAAGGCCTAGCTACGAAATATTAACCCCATATTTCTTTGCAGAAATCAAGGGCTAATATTTAGCTAGACTACCCAATGTTGATGCCAATACAAGCGCATTCAGACTTTTCCAGTGATTAAAGCTTGTTTGAGAATCAGTTTGATGAGATTTTGAGAAACTTTTATCAAGTTATTTTTAGCAATTTGTTTTTTTGTGGCATGCATGTGAGATGTTTAAATATTCTTGGTCATCACAAAGTCTATTATACATAACAAAGGCAATGGACTTAGACAATGAACAAGAGAAAAAAAACGACGAAAGGTCTTAAGCACTGAAGCTAGTTTGCAGCAAACTACATAGTGTTTGAGAAAGAAGCAATTTCTCAACATACCCGTGTCTTTGAGTCAATGATTGGTAGCAAATTTTGAATTGCATAATCATCATTAAGAGGGTTAATAAAAGTAGTTGCACAGGTCCGGAGCATGTGGCTTGTTTTCGTGTCATTTCGAACAATGTTTTTAAACAGATAGAATGGAGGATTATCAGATGCAAGTTGTTCTTGAATTTGCAAGAACAGTTCTTTGTAGCCGTCATTGAGTTGTAGCTGCAATAGTAGAAGACAACAGTTAATAAGCATAGATTGTAATTAGGAATCGTTAAAGCTATTTGTGTTTGTTTTTTTCCTATTTTTTTGTTTATATAAAAAAGTGAAAATTTTATTTGCGTTTAAAAAATAGCAATTCCAAAAGAACACTAGCTATGCAAGTAAGCATATTTACTGTTGCATGGTCGTTTGCCGTTCCACCGTCTTTGATATACAAGTCAAACTGCTTGTTGTTGTATTCACATGCAACAACAATTGCTGCTACAGATCCAACAGAGTAGGAGTCATTGGATGACAACAAATCACCAATTGTCATATCTGGAGCTAGCTTTCTGATTTTGCAAACTTGATCAATTGTCTCAATTATTGTATGTGGAAATATGACTATTGAGTACTTGGCATCGCCTCTGTCATACTGGCCTTTTTTTTTTAGCCCAAATCGAGTGATTCTTAGACTTTTGCTGGTTGAGAAATAGCTTCCAAAACGTTTGATCAAGTTGTCACTTATTCTAGCAGTGATTGTCATTAGCCCATCTCTATCAACAAAGTCTGCATGTAGTATTTGTGCCTTTACAGGAGAACCTTGTATTTTGTTCTGTGCGGGCCCATATACGGCCAAAATGTCTCCTTCGAAAACAATTTTTGATGTTGTTGTGCATAGCTCTATAATAGTAGCTGCTTCTGGAGGTGTTTGTCTGAACCTGCTATTGTTATAGTTAGAGAAAAAGGCGAAGAAAGAAATTATCAGCAATCAATAACAGGAATGTTGAAACTTAAATCAACGTTGAGAAAATATTTGTCAATGCAATAGTTATATTCTACTGTTTCTGTGCTAGAAAATTGTAAAAGAAAATGAGGAAGTTTCAAGTGTTAAAAATGATGTAAAAAGCAATCAGGACGAAAATAATTCCATACCTTTTTGCACTTTCAGGAGTTGACACTGCTCCCATTGTCGGGCTGTTTGGTGCTGACGTTGTTTTTGTTGTGTTGTGCATGAGCAATGAACTATTTTCCATTATTTTTCAATTTTCGATTTCAGTTTCAAAAGCTATGCATGCAAAAAGTATTAAGCAAACCAGCTGTAGCTGAAATTGCTAATTAGTGTAAAAAGTAGAAGAGATTTATAACAGATAGAAAATATGACAACAAATAGATAGCATAACAAGAAGAAAAGCAAAGGAAAACAAATGTCTATAATTCTTTGACTGGATTTTTAACATTTGCATAGCGCAAAGTCTATGTAATGTTAAGAATTTCAATTAAACAAGTGCTGAAAACTATGTTATTTACAGCCAAATATTGAACAAATTTTCATGTACAATTATCTTGAACATAAGAATTTGTTATTAAAACATTTTATGTAGCTTATATATGGTGTGCATTTTTATAAAATGGAGACAGCAGGTGAATACTTTTTGTAAAGAGTGTCTACATATGTAGTGCCATAATTGCTATTTTTTAGATCTGAACTATGAACAAAATAAAATGTAAACAACTTTCGACAATAAAAAAAAGCAAAAGTTGACATCACGAAATAGATTACAAGAATATGAGAAAGTTTGACAGAATTTAAACTCATAGCTATGACATCGATGTTGCAAATGCCCAAAGCTAATTTAAATCTAGCTTAGTGTGAGTAGGCAAAAACCAAATTGCTGTAGTTTAAAGTGCATGAAAGTTGCAGGAGAAAAAAAAGTACCTGCTTTTGATTTCGTGCAAATATTCTATCATGGATCCGTCCATAGATAGCAAGACAATAAAATTAGATAATGCAAAATTGAATAGACTACGCTTTTTTATCAAAGGATCGATAAGAAAGTTGAATAGTGATCAGTCCAATAAGCATCTGAAATATTGAAAACAATATCTCTGTGTTTCAAATTTGTCCAGAAGTGATCAAGCATTGAACCAGTGTTTGTTGTTGCTTTTTTTGTTTTCAGTGTCAAGCCTTTCATTTGCATAAACATTTGCAATTTCCTTTTCGATGTTGTTTCTTGCAACATGTCAATGTTCAGGTCACCAGCTACTAGCATTTGAGTAGTTGATGTGCAAGTTGACAAAATGCAACTCAGTATATGAAAGAGATCATCAAGCACACCACATGGTCTATTGTAAATGTTCACTACTTTCAATACATTGTACCCTAATTCAAGATCTATGCAAATTGCTTCAGTGGAGTTTCTTGTATAGTTTTTAAAATCGATGATGGCAATGTGTTTTTTAATCAATGTAAGGATTCCATGCATTGAAAATGCTGAAAAGAAATTGTATTTTTCTATCATTGTTGTTTCTTTGGCAAGTGTGTGCATGTGAGTTTCTTGCAAACATAAAATGTCTGCTTGCATAAGTTCATGATCATTCAGAACATCGTCATAGTGCAAAAGCAAGCTGCGTGTGTTCAATGATGAAATGAGTAATTGCCTAACATTTGGCATTGAATGCAGACCGTATTCAAATTGCAAACTCGCATGTGTTTTTAATCTATTTATTTCAGTCATGACTTTTGGACAAGTTATAAAATTTCTTTGTTCTAACTTGTTTAAAAGATAAAGACAATCAATATCTCTGACACGTGACGGCGCAGTGTAAACAAGGCCATGTCTCTTAATTCCTTTTGGGTCAAATGCCAATTTGTTCATTGTCAATCCTTGTGCTCTATGGATTGTCCTTGCACATGCTAACTGAATTGGGAATTGTGCTCGCATAACATACATTTTATTTTCAAGTGTTGTTTGTATCACAATTCTTTTGATTGGTGTCCAACTGGACTTTACGATAGGTGTATAAAGATGTTGCATAGTAGCACGTTGCTTGTCTCCAATTTTTGGATCTGCAAACTCAATCCAAATGATATCATGGCTTGTTTGTGTATAGTGTTTAAACACACCTTCTGCACCATTGACCAAGCCATCCTCAATTGAGTAGTTGCCTCCAACTAGTTCAATAAGCATATCCTTTTTTACTACTATCATAGAGGGAAGTCGCAATGTCTTTTGTCTATGGTCATTTTTTTCAATTGATTCAATTTTGCTATCATGTGCTACTAGTGTGAATGTTTCTGTTTGCATAGCTGATAACATTTTTGAGTTATGTTGTTGAACATCCTTATTACTATAGAAAAGATAAGGAAACGTTGCATCTACTGGTGGTTGTTTGTAGCAATGTTGGTTCAAGTAATCTATGTCATCCAGTGTTTGAGAGCATGTTCTAATTCTATTCAAAATTGATATGAATTTTTGATTTCTTTGACGTACAACTGTTGTAAGTTCATAGCATTTTATGGCATCGGACCAAAATGTGTAAGGAAATGTTTGTTGTTGGAATCTTGGTTGTTCAAAAATCCAACAATCCTGAACAGGTTGTGCTTGACACAAATCACCACAGAATATGACATCAAGATTTCCAAATGCTTTTGTTGGTGTGTGCATGATTTCACGTAGTTGTTTGTCAATGTTGTATAGCATTCGAGACCCTATTAAAGAGACTTCATCAATCAACAATACTCGAAGTTGTTCACAATCTTTTGTCAAAAGATCTAGAGTGTTTGAATTTAGAGGAAGCATGTTTGAACTTAGTGGCAGTCTGAGAGCAGAGTGGATTGTAATGCCACCTGCATTATATGCTGCTTTTCCAGTAGATGCAACTATAAGACCCTTTTTCTTTAAAGGATCACTACCAATTTCCTTGTCATAGTAATGCAAAAGACCTTCATAGATTGCTTTTGAGGTGTAAGTTTTACCTGTTCCTGCCCCTCCTGTCAGGAACAAGCGAATTGGAGTCAGCGGATTGTTTTTTTTCCTTGCAATAACTTCTTTCACAATTGATTGTTGTTCAGTATTTAGCTTTCTTCGAATTGCATGGTATTCATGCATGTTCAATAGAAATGGCTTTTCTGTCAAGATGCACCCACTTTCAGCTTTTGATCTATTGGACATAGTTTTTCGGATTAGATCATGTTGAATGTCATATTGTTCAAATGCAGAAGTAGTTGTTGTTTTGTCTGTTGTCAAAGGAGCCATAGTCGTGTCTTGCAATTCAATTGTTTCAACGACATTATCAAGGTCACCCCACTTTGTCGTTGTTGGTGCTATAAAGTTTTGTTCAAAAATGTCTATTTGTTCTTTGAATGCAACATATGCATCAGACCATGTTTTGAAATTGCTTTTTAGTAGGTTGCAGTTGTCTCTATGCGGCATAAAGAGGATGATCTTTTCTCTAAAGAAATTCTCTGGGTCTTTTTGTTTGTTATAGCGAATAAATCGTATGATACATGGTCTATTTCTTTTTCTTGTAATTGAGTGGATACAAGAATAGAAAGATGCATATTCTGCCAAGGAGATGTTTTCAAGCTCAATAGGACGTGCAATGTATTTGTCCAAAATTGATGGGCAAATAATGTCGTCAGAGTCATCTGGTTCTTTTTCCAAAAGTGATGGTTTTTTCAAGACAACTATTTTTTTGTCGTCCGGAGCAGTGTTAATGAAAATAGTCTTCCTGGAGGATGAATGTAGAGATAACGACAATATGACATGTACTGCTTGTCTAGTAGACATTTGTTGCATGTTCAGAAGCGCATTTCCAAGCTTACGTATCGTTTCGATCTTTCCATCATTCTCAAGAAGACATTGTTCTTTGATCTTTTTGAAAGCATTTGTCATCGATCTATCAAATTTGGTGATGTAAGAGCTTACATATGTTGCTGTAGCATAAGCATCTAAGATATATTGTGCATCTGTATTTTCCTGCCATAACTCTGGTATCGCTTTTGCAAATGAATTGATCCAAATGTCAGCAGGATCTCTTTTTAGTATTAAGGTAGACCGAGAAAGCAAAGACCGTAGTAGCAAAATGTATCCATCTCTGGTTAGTTCTAGCTCTAGGAGTAATTGTGCAAATGACATGTTTTTAGAATATTCCTTATGTTCAATAAGAACAAATACTTTTTTTGCTCTTTGAATGAGATCATCTGGAGCATTTTCTAATGGCTCTAGAATGATGGTCCTATCCATAGGAGGCAATGGGAAATTGAATCTACACGTGGAATGTCGATGTTTTCTACATGTTTTTGTGTGACGATGTGTTTGAATTTGAATAAGATTTTGATCAAGTAAAAATGAGTCTGTGGATATATAGCGATCAACAAAACTAATAATCTCCTCATTTGAATTTTTTCCATAAACAGGTGCATTTTGAATCCAAATTAGTCCATGTTCATGCTCATTTCCTCTTTGTTGAAATTCGGTCGTAAAAAAAAAATCTTGTATTTTTCCAAACAATGTATTATTTTTTAACATAAGAGACTTTAGTGCTGCTATTTTGTGTCTATAGTAGCGAGTACAAATCACTGGGTGTCTTCTTATTAATGTATCAATATTTTCTTCCAATGCATTGTCTTGTAAGTTTGACAAATGTTTTTCCTCAATTTGTTTCAACGCACTGCATAAAGGTGCCCAAAGGTGTTCAGCACTTGTAAAGGTTAAAAAAAAAGTAGGAGGACCAAGCTGTCGAATCATTGCAAATAGATCTTTTTTCATATTTTCAAAGTAGTCAGGTGATGTTCTAATTGCTTTTAACGTACGATACCCAATCGGAGATTGGAGTATTTTTACAAGATTGTCTTTTGACTTGACATCTCTTGCCAATATTTTTTTGTCCTTTAACTCTCCCATGCGAATTGATATCCAAGCAGTGTTTTTTACTTGTTTTATTATGACTTTAATTGCTTTAAAGAAAATATTCGTGCAATGTGTTTCAAAGTCTGTACTTTCATGTTGTAGCTCCCACTGTGATACTTGTTGATAAGAGAAGCGATCGAAAATTTCATTTGGTCGACCAAATCCGTAGAAAAGTGTAGGAAAATTTAGCTCTTCAGAGTATTTGTCTTGGAAAATGCTCAATGGTCGAAAGTTCTCGGAAGGTGCAATTTCTATGATTTTGTTGTCTAAGTCATCTATTAGATGTGTTTCTCCATATCCATGTATCAATGTTTCTGATATTGGTTCTATGTTTATTTCATTTTCATCATCATCTGTTTGTTCCGTTGTTTCTTGAGTATTTGACTGTTGTTTGGCTGTTTCACTAAATATTTTTTCC
Source organism: Larix kaempferi (assembly GCA_027924585.1). Taxonomy (NCBI): domain Eukaryota; kingdom Viridiplantae; phylum Streptophyta; class Pinopsida; order Pinales; family Pinaceae; genus Larix; species Larix kaempferi. Next base: position 3,440,539 of record BSBM01000018.1, read on the forward strand.
CAACTAGTATCGATTACAATGCCTTCAATTTTATAAAGTTCGGTTTTGCATAAATCACTCAGCGCAGTCATAATGATCTTTGGCCGAATATTTCCAGATAGATATGCGTTTTTGTATTCCAATTTTTGCTTTAGCATAACTGCAACTGTCAAATTGTCATCTAGACTTCTAGGCAATGCTGTTTGAACTCTATCCAAGTCTGCAGGGACATTGATAATTGAGCTAGTTAGCCCAATTTGTGCTCTTTTATAACCAATTTGTCTTATCTGTGCAAAGGCTATTCTTGGTGACACCAATCGTTCTTCCAAAGAAGTCAGTATAGTTACAGATGGCAATATGTTATTGCGGCGGATTCGTGTAGGCGATGTAAACATAGGCAATTTCCCATTAGCAATTGCTTTCTTGCAAGGTCTACAAATTTGAACAAGTAGCATTGCACATGACACATCTTCTGTATTTGCCAGAGCTTGAAAAGCTAGTTTAATTGAGCTGTTCACACAACAAATGTCTTTTTTAAAATGCAGTTGTTTACACACAGAACATGCATGAATAGGTGTGTCTTGAATAACTTTTAAGTATCTAACAACTGCTTTCTTTGCCTTTGTACATTCCTTTTGCTTTTGACGAATGTCCATTCCTTGTCTACGCATATTGTGTTTCAACAAGCGCAAGTTTTTTTGTGTATTGTCATCAATGCATGTTTGCATGCTGGTTTTTCTTTTTGAAAATTGTTCAGCTATGCAAGAGTTATTTTGTTCTACGTTTGCTATCTTTTGTTTTTGCCTCTTTACTTTAATTGCATTTATGTATATTGGTTTGTTCAAGGATCCCTTGTCAATGTTCTTGTCTACAATGTTTTCTTTTCCTATTGCCTGTTTGTTCTTTTCAAAATTATCCATTGCAACTGCAATAGACGTATTTCTCTTGCAATTGAGCGGAAAGGGCATTTTATTTCCACAATGTTCTTGTAACAAAGGTTGGAAATGCGAATGCATTTTATCTATTACATGTTGCATCAGGCATAGAACCTTTGACGATCTATTTGTTGCATAGAATATTGCAATATTTTCTTGCAAATTATTGCTCCATAGATGTATGTTAGTGCCTAGTAGCTCACATAACCATTGGAGAGCAAATCGATCTCCTTCTATATGACCAATGATATATGGCTCTGCCAAATGCATAATATAGGTTTCCCATCCAGAAACAAGAGATGTATCTGCTAATGTGTTTTTATCAAGATATATGTCCAAGCATTTTATTGCTCTAATATCGTTTGAAGCAATAGAATTATAAAAGCTTTGCGCAACTGCTTTTCTAACACTCTGTCCATCAGCGAAGAGTGTTAATTTGGAAATCGATTCAAACAAGGAGTCATGACAATTGCCAGGAAGTCGATATGACATTTCAACTTGGTTATATAGACATTGATTTACATTTGCGCTATGAGGAAGCATATCAACGCCTTGTCTATTGGCTTGCATTGTTTTATATGACAACAACAGTTCAAAGTGGCCAGAACCTAGTGTGTGGTCATGGAACAATATATTGTAGCAATATTCAAATTTCCCAGAATTGAAATGAAGGTATTTTGTTTCTTTTGTTAATGACCAAACAGCGACTGGAACATTCAACAATTTTGAAAACCACTTGATGCAAAATATATCACCCCATAGTCCATATACACTTTGATCATCTGGCTGCGAAGCAGATTGCGACATGCGATTGAGATATTCGTTGACACTTCCTATGTTATGCAATTCTAGCAAATAGTCAACTGTCAATTCTGTGCGCATTGATAACAATGCAGACGAATCTTTTTGATCTAGACAAACACGAAAATGATTCACAATTCCTTCCCTTATCTCTATCAATGTATATCGGAAATGCAATAATACTGCAAGTGTGTCAAACAGGCAATTTCCTGGCTCATAGTGAAAATTGTCTAGTCGAAACAAATTGCTTGTAGCCAAAGCGTGATCAATTTGTTGCCAGTTAGAATGTTTGATCCCAAGACGATCTCCCCTTAAAACATAATTGCTTTTACTTTTGTCTTTTCGCATATTGCCTACAAAAAACATTTGCAATAGCATATATTTCTTGCCTTTTTTGTTGTTCTTTTTTCTATGTCTCTGGTGGTTTGTATAGGAAAACCTGCAGGCAAGTGAAGAGAAACAGAACCTAAGGAAAAGAAAATAAGCGAAGGGCATGGAATTTTTTCAAGCCATGATGTTGTAAACATTGTAAATTGTTCTTGTCATTGCAAATAAGCAAAGCAAATGAAGGAACATATTGATGACAAACTTTTTTCAAATGAAGTGTATTTTGGCCTCTTAGTAGAATAGGGAAAAAAGGGGATGTTAATTGTTAAGTTGAAATTATTAAATATCCAAGATTTGGTATCAATGCAAAAAAATGTCAATTAGAAAACAAGGAAATTCTATGTCTATGTGTTCAGTTTTTTTTTTTGAAACTATATTTGAGTTTGTTATCTTACAACCAGTAAGATGGATTTTTGTAGGAAACTATCCAGCTATGGTTCTAGTTAGAGTGAAAGGTTTCAGCGATTAAAAGGTCGAAGTCACTTTATCAAGAAATATGGATATAATGTTTCTCATCACACATCACTACACACTTGATTTCCTATCGTACTCGGGGGGAATCATTAGATTCAATGCAATATTAGATTCATTGGTGACCTATAACAAAGGGAATCAAACCGAACGCATTACATTGCCTATTTAATGTCGATGAATCATTCTACATAACTTTGTACATATATCTTAAGCAGATATGATGATAAACATAAGCTCAATCTCATATATTAGCATAAAGATTTGGTCCTACCATTCATTAACACTATACACATATCTAAGGTTATGGAATTACATACATGTAGATCCACGTGATTTACGTGACATCACATATGCTAGTTACCTATTATAAGGTATGGTCTTCCTTCTTAGCTTCCATATAATAACAATGTGATAAGCTTATATGTGGTGCTGAGCTTAATCCATCAGCATAACCCTATGTGTTTGTCCATAATCAATTGCACACGTTATTAATAATGCTTATACTATTCTTAAGCTGGGAATCATAATAATCAATACAAGCAACTAATGTCTACTAGTATGAACAACGTATATGTTTAATATGATCGTGATAAGCATTGCTTATTACGATAGCTTAGGTATGGTTATTGCTATGGAGATTACACTCTTCTCTATCTTCCGGTTGCACCAACACTAGATAATTATAGCAAAAGCCATGTGAAACAATCTGCCCTATATGAATAATTACACATAATACATAAGGTTAAATAAATCACTTATAGCTTACATTGGTTACATATTAGTTATTTATGAGACAATTCATGACATACATACTATATTCCTTGATAAGGATTCCCAACAACCTAGATGTATGTTCAGCAACAGGAAACTCAATAAGTTCAGCTTCTTCTTAATGCAAGTTTGGCGAACTTGCTGGGAATCCCCTGGATCCTAGTCAAACACACCTATCTCTATTAATATAGTTACATAGACTAACTTGCCTTTGACACACTACACTTACAATATCAATCCACTAGTGACCTATAACAAAGAGAATCAAAGGCAAGTCATTACATTACCTACTTAATATGGATGAATCATTCTACATCAAAGCTCATTCGCTTTGAAATGGTGACGTAAGTCTTGGAATCGGCAGGCCAAGAGCCTGCGGTGCAATGCCGTCAGCGTCTGTTCATTTGTTTAATGCATGACAGGATGTTGAAGCCACGTTGTAGAGGGCGTTCAAGCCACCTTGAGTGGTGACGTAAGTCTTGAAATGGGGGCGTTGTGGGTCTGGTCATTTGTTTAATGCATCACAGGTTGACATGACAGAGAGCAGTAGGTTGAAGCCACGTTAAGGCCAACATTCGAGGCATTAAGTCTTGAGCAGGTATGAAACACACCTGTTAGCTCATAGCGTATTCTAGTTTGTGAGTATTGAAATGAATTGATAAGGTTTGGCTTGTGCCAAGGTGACGGTGCTCCCATGCTTTCATCTTGGTTGGGCGATGGAGAAGTCCAAGGTCGCGGATCGCGTATTCGTCTGCGTTTGTTGCCTTGGTTCAAGTAGATTCAGGGTTTGTTACCTGTTGTAGATAAGAAGATACATAGCAATTATGTAAAATTATCTTGTTCGTTAGTCATCGGCCAATCTGAACCCAACAAGATTAGGAAAGTCGAGTGAAGTCAATGCTTTCAACCAATTACTAAACTACAACCAATGAAAACAACCCCTCCTAGAATAGCACAAGCAATGCTTAACATCTCCTTCAAGTGGCAAAATGCACGAACATATGTGCAATAGAACCAGACGCAAAGTAAAGGATTAGCAAAGTGACCCAACATGTGTGTCACTATGCCAAGTTAATATAACCATGCCTCCACATGTGTGGGAAGAGAGGGAGCTGAAGCAAGATGATGTGCCAAATCAACAATACTCCTCGGGATCACCATCCTGCATAAAAATATGCAGCAACATGGCGCTTAAAACCAAAATTGGACGTCCGACAACTTGCACATAAGATGTCAAATAAATCGGGAAATTGATACTAGCACTACTATTGTGATATTTGCGTTATAATCTTATCTCAAGTGGATATAATAGACTATATAATGTATAAAGCAGGTATGCTTGTAGGAGTTTTTGACTTGACGCTTGATTTGGAATAAGTAGGAACAAATGAATGTACTAACAAATGTCCCATAATATGGGAATGTAAGTGATGGTTGAAATACATTGTATTTTTCGTTTATATAGCAGACCACTCGAGCACAAGGTCATAAGGTGACAAATCATTAATAACAAGTCAAACACATGAGAATCATTTACAAATAAATAAATGTAAATAAGTTGATCCTTGCAATGTAAATATATGTACAGGGCGCAAGACCTTGGCACATAATTTATCCACAACAAAGTTATTACATAAATAGCCATACGAAAAAGAACCATGTATGCACAGGGACAAAGCCTTTTCACACAGAATACGAAACTAAAAACATGTAAACAAAGCATAGACGTATACATATAGACAATGAGCATATATACACAAGTTCGTAGATAAACAAAGCTTGAATCTACGTGAACTAAGGCAACAAAAGCAGAGGAATAGGCGATCCCTGACCTTGGACTTCTTCTTCTGCTATTGCTGCTGCTGCTTCTCTCTCTATGTCTGTGTGTTTTGTTTTGTGTTCTTCGCCCAACTGAGATGAAACCATGCGAGCACCAATACCCTGGCACAAGCCAAACCTTATGAATTCGTTTGAAAATTTACAAAATAAAATATGCTATGAAACCATAAAACTGACTCACCAAGTGGCGCAACAGCTGCCTTTCGTAGCCGATCAAGATTTTATGACTTGAATGTTGGCTTCAACGTGTCTATTCAAAGTGGCTTCAACGCCTTGTTCACTGCCATGTCAATTGATGCAAGTTCTATGATGCATTAAACAAATGAGCAGACCCTGACAGCATCACACCACCGGCTGTTGGGGTGCCTATTTCAAGACTCACGCCATCATTTCACAGCGAACGACGTTTGACATAAATCATTTTTTATAAAATTTAGTTTAATAAAAAACAGGTTATAACTATGTAAAACCATATAGATAAAGAAAAATTAAACTCAAATGTGAGGAAAATTAAGTAGATTAATTAATAGGGTACGAGTGATCCATATATTTCCTGCCACGCAGGATATAATAATAATAATAATAGCATGAGTATGATTGTAAGTTGGCAATGATACACTAATTAAAACCTCATTGTTAGAGACAACCTGAAAAATGCTCTAGCATTGCTCGCAACTAGGTCTGGAATTTGACGGCCTAAAGAACGTTTTTAGGCCGAAATTTTTTTCAGTTCTTAAACCTATTTGACAGTAAAAAAAATGCTGGCAGGTCAACAGCTGCGTCCATTAACAATTTCAAACCGTTGATTCGACGTTTACAGGGTTAAGGCCCACGCCATAAATTTTAATAAGTGGCGATCACTGTTTGAGAAGACAATTCAAGCAAACAGACTTGCAGTGACCCATTCCATGCACCAACACGATGGCAGCTACAAAGGTGAATGCACAACAATAATTGACATGCACCTGAATATGGCAGGTGCATTGACATCCAAACGTGTAGCAACAACATAGTAGCGAAGAACAGTAAGCACAAAAAACGCTAGCATATAGACAAACATAGAGCAGCACGACGGGCTGTTTTTCCTTCCACTTAGAGAGGCCTTGCAAAAAAGAAAACTAAATCAGATACTGCTATGAAATTAACACACAAACATAGTTCTATTCCGGCCACAAGATAATGATAATAACATAGACAAAATGCATAATGCATAAAACCAACAGGCACATAAAAGTAAAAAATGCTACTAATAGTAATCTTATGCACGAGTCAAGAAAAAATCCTAGACTTGTGAAAGAAGCATTTTGCTGCATATCAATGTGTGAAAGAAGCATTTTGTTGCATATCAATGGCTGCCTGACACAACGAAGATGCCTCTTCTTCCTTCAAGTTAGTGTTTGCAATTTAGAGCAATGTTGCTCTTGCTTCAACAAAGAGATTCAACATTTCAATCTTGCTCTCCCTGTTTGTGAAATCTATACAAAACATCTCCAAACTAGAAATTCCTTTTCGAAGTCCAAACCAAACAACATTGTTATTTGCTAAGAATATTTTGGTAAATTTATGAGATAGAGTCAAATTTCAAAACCTTAAAATAGAACAACAAAAAACAATATTGAATTATGTATATACTGAAACTATGGATACATTGCAAGATAGATGAGCTGAAATAGACATTGTTATTTGCTAAGAATATTTTGGTAAATTTATGAGATAGAGTCAAATTTCAAAATCTTAAAATAGAACAACAAAAAACAATATTGAACTATGTATATACTGAAACTATGGATACATTGCAAGATAGATGAGCTGAAGTAATAGAATAGTGGAGGACAATAATGGACTCTAACAAAACAATTGTTAAAAGAATGATGAAAATCCACCACAACGGTTGTCGAGGTACCTCTCATCTCCTCAACACTTTCATTTAATCTAATTTTTATAAAATTACTGCGTTTTTTTAGTTTGTCCTCTCTAAGTTCATTGGTGAAAGTTCATCAATTCGATCATTAGTGAATTACGTATGACAAAATCCCTAAAATGATATATCTGTGAAAATCAACCATACTCCGGCTTTAAAAATATGAAAAGTTTACACTCAGATCAGTGGAAGTTTACATAATATTTGGATGCTTTTTAGGTTTGGCTATGTATACATAAAGCTTCGACAGAGAACATGGAATAAAAGTCCAATGGTCGATAGGGTTTTAGCCTATTTTTTATTAATTTTATGGTATATTAATTTCACACTATTTAAATTTGTATAAAACGTAAACTGAAACGGACATAAAATACAAGACTGTCGTCAAATTTCCGTTTGACACACAAAATAAATTTGAATTTCCAGCCCTGTTCACAACCTCCAAGGGGTTGCAAAGCGAAACCTTCAGGCAACAAAACGAAAATGATGAGTGTTGAGAGGCTTCTCCAAGGACAAAACCCTCATTGCATCTGCCGAGGTTGAAGTACAATGTATTTAAATCGATATTAAGACCCATGGACTACCAACTTTTTCATATGCATTGAGTTATCAACCAGCTAGCTGGCTATATTAATGATCATCATAAACATAAGCTCTACGATGGACAATATCAACAATACATGCAGTTACAATGCGACATGGAAGCATAACTTATGGTTAAGCGAGATCATGCTAAGATATCCAGGTTCGAATCCATAACTTATGTAATCATTGAGTACCTGCAAAAAAAAATAATATGCTTTAGCTTAATGCTAAGCAAGCTACCCAACCTGTCATCATAGACAAGCTCAAAGGCACAGTGTATAATTCTCCATCATATTTCAGGCTCCACAAGTACACTCGAACTACATAACTCTCCAAAGAAATTGCCGACACATGAATCAACCCTTGACCCGCACAAAAAATGCCTAAAATGATATATCTGTGGAAATCAACCATGCTTCGACTTTAAAAACATCAAAAGTTTATACTCAGATCAGTGGAAGTTTACATAATATTTGCATGCTTTTTAGGTTTGGCTTTGTATACATAAAGCTTGCACAGAGAACATGGGATAAAAATCCAATGGCCGCTAGGGTTTTAGGCTATTTTTTATTAATTTTATGGTCTATTAATTTGACACTCTTTAAATTTGTATAAAACGTAAACTGAAAGCCGCAGAAAATACAAGACCGTCGTCAAATTTCCGTTTGACATGCAAAATAAATTTGAAATTCCAGACCTGCTCACAACCTCCAAGGGTTGCAAAGCGAAACCTTCAGGGAAAAAAACGAAAATAATGAGTCTTGAGAGCCTTTTCCAATGACAAAACCCTCATTGCATCTACCGAGGTTGAATTACAATGTATTTAAATGGATATTAAGACCCATGAACTACGAACTTTTTCATACGCATTGAGTTATCAACCAGGTAGTTCGCTATATTAATGATCATCGTAACCATAAGCTTCACGATGGACAATATCAACAATACATGTAGTTACAATGTGACGTGGAAACATAACTTATGGTTAAGCGAGATCATGCTAAGATATCCAGGTTCGAATCCATAAATCATGTAATCATTGAGTACCTGCAAAAAAATTTAATATGCTTCAGCTTAATGCTAAGCAAGCTACCCAACGTGGCATCATAAACAAGCTCAAAGGCACAGTGTATAACTCTCCATTATATTTCAGGCTCCACAAATACACTTGAACTACATAACCCTCCAAAGAAATTGCCGACACAAGGTTGAACCCCTGACCCATACGAAAACACGCCACAGCAAGCTGAAATCAAAACCCCAAACCCAAATCCGAACGAAAGCGCTCGAAAACAAAACCGAGAAATCGTTCTTCATAAATTTCCCCTAGAAACGGTCCATGGAAGCTACAAAACCGGCGGCATTCCTTTATGCTGACATCTTTCTCGCTTTTAAGTAAACCGCGCATTGAACTCAAAAGTTTGCAACTTCATTTCTGCTATTCTCTGCAGCCCCGAGACCTTAGCAGAGAATTTATGCACAACAAACTTATTACATAAATAGCCATACAAAAAAACAAACTATGTATGCACAGGGACAAAGCCTTTTTAGACAGAATACGAAACTAAAAACCTGTAAACAAAGCATAGACGCATACACGGAGAAAATGAGCATATATACACAGGTTCGTAGAGAATGAGCATAGACGTAAACATTTTCTTCGGTGCCGAGACCTTAGCAAACAATTTATCCACAACAAAGTTATTACATAAATAGCATACGAAGAAAACCTATGTGTGCACAGGAACAAAGCCTTTTCAGATAGAACACGAAACTAAAAAACATGCAAACAAATCATAGACGTATACACACAGAGAATAAGCATATATACACAGGTTCCTAAACAATGAGCATAGACGTAAGCCTTTTCTCCGGCCCCGAGATCTTAGCACAGGCAACAAACGCAGACGAATACGCCATCCGCGACCTTGCAATTTTACTTCGCCCAACCAAGATGAAACCATGGGAGCACCGTCACCCTAGCACAAGCCAAATTTTATCAATTTGTTTCAACACTCACAAACTAAAATACGCTATGAACTAACACGTGTCTTTCATAACCACTCAAGACTTTATGGCTCGAATGTTGCCTTCAACGTGGCTTCAACCTGCTGCTCCCTGTCATGTCAAGCTGCCATGCATTAAACAAATGAGCAGACGCGCAACGTCCCCATTTCAAGACCTACATCACCAGTCAACGTGGCTTCAACGCCCTCTACAACGTGGCTTCAACATCCTGTCATGCATTAAACAAATGAGCAGACGCTGACGACAATGCACCGCCGGCTCTTGGCGTGCCGATTCCAAGACTTACGTCACCATTTCAGAGCGAATGAGCTTTGAAATAAATAATTTTTATAAAATTTAGTTTAATAAAAAATACATTGCAACTATGTAAAACCATATAGGTAAAAAAAAATTGAACTCGAGTACGAGCTAGACTAGGTAGACTAGATAGGTGATAATAGGGTTCGAGCGATCCATTTATATTCTGCTGCACATTGTTATGAAATTTAAACATTACATTAAACTAAATTAAATCAATGCAACATACTTTATCTCATCCTAACAATCCCATACTTCGATTAAGTTGCAGCTAAAGTCTATAACATAGCCCCATGCTCCGATAAAGCTATTGAACTAATGAATCTATTAGACTTTTGATTATGGTGAAGTCCAATCTAATAACCATTTCCAAAAAATGCTCCACAACCCCATCTTTCAATAAGGTTATAATTAAGGAATTTTTTACACTTTAAAATTTTAAAATACAAAGTATAAGTGACTTCCAAATTAATAATTTTTTAAAGCTCTTTTCCGTTTCTCGAATTATGTAAAAAAATATGTGGAAAAATATTACAGAATAACAATTATTACACGTTTTCATTTAAAGATATTTTGCAGTTATTTTAAATGATATATGCCTTTGATTTTTTTGGTTTAACTAAGGAAGAGAATCGGTATTTTTGTTTGAATATTCTAGTGAAAATTATTTTAAATAAAGAAAGTTTAAATATTAGTTATCAGCCAGGTAGTTCGCTATATTAATGATCATCGTAAACATAAGCTCCACGATGGACAACATCAACGATACACGTAGTTACAATGTGACGTGGAAACATAACGTATGGTTACGCAAGATCATGCTAAGATATCCAGGTTTGAATCCATAACTCATGTAATCATTGAGTGCCTGCAAAAAAGTTTAATATGCTTTAGCTTAATGCTAAGCAAGCCACCTAACCTGCCATCATAAACAAGCTCAAAGGCACAGTGTATAACTCTCCATTATATTCCAGGCTCCATAAGTACACTCGAACTACATAACCCTCCAAAGAAATCGCCGACACACGAATCAACCCCTGACCCGCACGAAAAGACACCACAGCAAGCTGAAATCAAAACCCCAAACCCAAATCCGAACGAAAGCACTCAAAATCAAAACCGAGAAATCGTTCTTCGTAAATTTCTCCTAAAAACGGTTCATGGAAGCTACAAAACCGGCGGCATTCTTTTATGCTGACATCCTTCTCGCTCTTACGTAAACCACGCACTGAACTCAAAGGGTTGCAACTCCATTTCTGCTATTCTCTTCGGCCCCGAGACCTTAGCAGAGAATTTATCCACAACAAAGTTATTACATAAATAGCCATACGAGAACACGAAACTAAAAACATGTAAACAAACCATAGACGTATACACACAGAGAATGAGCATATATACACAGGTCCGTAAACAATGAGCATAGACGTAAGCCTTTTCTTCGGCCCCGAGACCTTAGCACAGAATTTATCCACAACAAAGTTATTACAAAAATAGCCATACGAAAAAACCTATGTATGCACAAGGACAAAGCCTTTTCAGACAGAATACAAAACTAAAAACATGTAAACAAAGCATAGACGTATACACAGAGACAATGAGCATATATGCATAGGTTCGTAGATAAATAAACCCTAAATCTACCTGAACTAAGGCAACAAACGCAGACGAATAGACGAGCCGCGATGTTGGACTTCTCCTTCTGCTGCTGCTTCTCCTCTCTCCATGCACGAACAGCTAACAAACCCTGAATCTACCTGAACCAAGGAAACAAACGCAGACGAATACGCGATCCCCGACCTTGGACTTCTCGTTTTCCCAACCAAGATGAAACCATGGGAGGACCGTCACCCTGGCACAACCCAAACCTCATCAATTCGTTTCAATACTCACAAACTAAAATACGCTATGAGATAGCAGGTGTCTTTCATACCCGCTCAAGACTTTATGCCTCGAATGTTGGCTTCAACATGGATTCAACCTACTGCTCCCTGTCATGTCAACTTTCCATGCATTAAACAAATGACCAGACCCACACCGGCCCCATTTCAAGACTTACGTCACCACTCAACCTGGCTTCAACGCCCTCTACAACGTGGCTTCAACATCCTGCCATGCATTAAACAAACGAGCAGACGCTGACGGCATACACTTGAACTACATAACCCTCCAAAGAAATTTCCGACACACGAATCAATCCCTGACCCTCACGAAAACACGCCACAGCAAGCTAAAATGAAGACCCCAAACCCAAATCCGAACGAAAGCACTCAAAATCAAAACCGAGAAATCGTTCTTCGTAAATTTCTCCTAAAAACGGTGCATGGAAGCTACAAAACCGGCGGCATTCCTTTATGCTGACATCCTTCTCGCTCTTAAGCAAACCCCGCACTGAACTCAAAGCTTTGCAACTCCATTTTTGCTATTCTCTCCGACCCCGAGACCTTAGCAGAGAATTTATCCACAACAAAGTTATTACATAAATAGCCATACGAAAAAACAAACTATGTATGCACAGGGACAAAGCATTTTGAAACAGAATACAAAACTAAAAACCTGTAAACAAAGCATAGACGCATACACACAGAAAATGAGCATATATACACAGGTTCGTGGAGAATGAGCATAGACATAAGCCTTTTCTTCGGCCCCGAGACCTTAGCAAACAATTTATCCACAACAAACTTATTACACAAATAGCCATACGAAGAAAACCTATGTGTGCACAGGGACAAAGCCTTTTCAGACAGAATACGAAACTAAAAACATGTAAACAAACCATAGACGTATACACACAGAGAATGAGCATATATACACAGGTTCGTAAACAATGAGCATAGACGTAAGCCTTTTCTTCGGCCCCGAGACCTTAGCACAGAATTTATCCACAACAAAGTTATTACATAAATAGCCATACGAAAAAAAACAATATGTTTGCATAGGGACAAAGCCTTTTCAGACAGAATACCAAACTAAAAACATGTAAACAAACCATACATGTATACAAACAGACAATGAGCATATATGCACAGGTTCGTAGATAAATAAACCCTGAATCTACCTGAACTAAGGCAACAAATGCAGACGAATAGACCATCCCCGACGTTGGACTTCTCCTTCTGGAGCTGCTGCTCCTCTCTCCATGCACAAACAGCTAACAAACCCTGAATCTACCTGAACCAAGGAAACAAACGCAGACGAATACCTCCTCCGCCCAACCAAAATGAAACCATGGGAGGGCCGTCACCCTGGCACAAGCCAAACCTTATCAATTCGTTTCAATACTCACAAACTAGAATACGCTATGAGCTAGTAGGTGTCTTTCATACCCGCTCAAGACTTTATGCCTCGAATGTTGGCTTCAACGTGGCTTCAACCTGCTGCTCCCTGTCATGTCAACCTGCCATGCATTAAACAAACCACCAAACCCGCATCGCCCCCATTTCAAGACTTACGTCACCACTCAATGTGGCTTCAACGCCCTCTACAACGTGGCTTCAACATCCTGTCATGCATTAAACAAACGAGGCTTCAACATCCTGTCATGCATTAAACAAATGAGCAGACGCTGACGGCATCGCGCCGCCGGCTCTTGGGATGCCGATTCCAAGACTTACGTCACTATTTCAGAGCGAATCAACTTTGAAATAAATAATTTTTATAAAATTTAGTTTAATAATTAAAACATTGCAACTATGTAAAACCATATAGATAGAAAAAATTTGAACTCGAGTACGAGCTAGACTAGGTAGCCTAGGTAGGTGATAATAGGGTCCGGGCGATCCATTTATATCCTGCTACGCAGGACATAATAAAACTTAACATAAAATCTATTGTAATATAATATTATTTAGTAATATAAATTAAACGTTTAACTAATCTAATTTTAATTTGGTAATATAAAATATAAAATTGTAATATAATTTGTATTTGTATTAATATATTAAAGTTTTTAAATTAAGAGATTACTTTTTTTTCAGCGAAAAAAAGCATGCTATTGTTATTTATAGATATAAATTAAATAGTACAACGATACATTAGTATAGCAATAACATTGCTATAGATGCTGATAGTTCAGATATTACAAAATTCTCAACATCACAAAAAAGTTTGATCTTCCACATACTACAGTCCACCCAAAATTGGTCATTTAATTTGAGTGATGACCATTGCTCCAGAAAATATAAAGAGCCTTCTGATTCAGATTTGGATTCCATAAATTCCTCCCAAATCAACATACCTTCTTCATTCTCCAGTGCCTTTTTAGAAATTTTATCAGCCATAGAATTATTTTCCCTATAGATATGATGTAAAGAAATCATTGGACAAAGATTGATTTCACTCTGAACTCTATTACACTAATGGATTAAAGAGGTGACCTGTAGCTTGTAATCTCCTCTGGCCCATTTAATGGTGACCTGAGAGTCCCCATAAACAGTAACATCAGTAAGCCCAAAAAAATTAACCACTCTAATGACCATCCAAAGAGCAAGTATTTTTGCTTCCATATTGGTACCTCTGCCACATTTAAGTCGAAAAGTGAAGTAATGATCTGGATTAAGAAAAATAACCCCTCTCGCTGAGCAATGACCCAAAGCGACTGCACCATCAAAAAATAGTATGGGTCTATCCACTTGAAAATTTAGAATACCAACCTTCCTCAACTTTTTATGAACCTGCTTTCCTTGATAAATGGAAAATAACTTCAAAATAGAATTTCTAGCCATCGAAACATTAGGAGGATGGTCTTAAAAAATTGCACGGTTTCTTGTATGCCAGATATTCCAACAGACAAAAATAGGAAGAGTATTAAAGGACCTGTACGAAGTAATCCAACAATACATGTTGGAAATGAAATCAGAATTTCCCCAATTCTGCGCAATCTGTAAAATATGGCACACCTGACCCCATACTTGCTTGGCAAAGTCATAGTCCAGAAAGAGATGAACACTGCTCTCAGCATTGCTTTTACACAGAATACATATGCTTGGACCGATCCAACCCTTCATAATAAGATTATCCCAAGTTTTAAGTCCGTCCTGAAATACAAACCATAAAAAACATTTGATCTTCAAAGGGATCTTCCACTGCCAAATAGCTCTATACCACTAGTGCTTCAGGAAGATACCTTTACTCATAATGATGGATCTATAAGCCAATTTTGCAGACACATGACCTTCTTTTTCATTGCCCCTCCATATAATTTTATCACTGTCAAATGAAATTCTACACCCCGCATCATTCAAAGACTGGATATACCTGTCCCATTCGATGGCCTTACCTCCACCCATACCAAAATCCTTTGCCTTATACCAATAACCCCTGCCATGTTTATTGAAAATACTTTCCAAAGTGATAAAACCAAACCTTCTCACATGCAACAAAACATCATTGGACAACTGATACGAATCCTCCAATCCCACAATGGGATCCACTCCAACTGATATTTCTTTTCCATCGCCCACTTGCCAGCTTAAATCCTTCAGTAGCCATTTGTATACTTTAAGTAAACCATTCCAGATAGGCAAAACCCCTCTAGTCTTCTTTCCAGGATATCTAAACCAATTGTTGAGTTTCATCTTAATATATTTAGTATGTAGCACTTCAGACCATAGTGTATCGCCAAAAATCCCTCTCCAAAAGCTTTTAAGTCTCAAGGCCTCACTAAAAATGGACAGATCTTTTATTCTCCACCCCCAAAAATTTCAGGAATAGAGATGGACTCCCAACCTGTCATCACGATGTTGGCCTTATTCAGACCACCTGACCAAAGAAAATTGAAGATAAGTCTTCTCAAAGCAGTAATGATAGAACCCAGAACCGAAAGAAGGGAGAACCAATATACTAGAATTCCAGTCAATACCACCTTCACCAATGTAAGTTTTCCACCGATGGACAAAAATTTGTAAGACCAATGGGAAATATGAGCTTCCATCTTTTTAAGTAACCATTTCCAATCCCTGATCAAATATCCATTCGGTTTCAAGAAATAACCGAGATACTTAAATCCATCCACAAGTTCACAAACATTATATGGCATCAACCTTTGAATATCAGTTAACACTGTATTATACAACAAATTATGATAGAAACAAGATTTGGTGATACTCACCTTTATCCCATAAGCTCTACAAAAGACCCTAATAATATTCTAGAATAAGCATTCCATTCGTCAACAAAATTTGATCCTGCGAGCAGAACGTCATCCACGAATAGAATATGAGACAGGTATAAATTCTTAGTAATCTTAAGACCTTTAATCGAGCCATCCACCCTAGCTTGAGTAATCAACTGACACAGACCATCAATCACCAGAAGGAATAATAAAGGGGACAATGAACACCCTTGACGAATCCCCCTAGAGAAACTGAAGAAACTTGTTGGAGCACCATTCACCAGCACAACAATATTCATAGATGAAACACAGGACATAACCCAATTGGTAACCAACAGAGGAAAGCCGGTTTGAATAAGAACAATATGCAGAAAATCCGAATTCACTCGATCATACGCTTTCTCCATATCCATCTTAAGAAGGATAGATTTTATCTTCTTGGTCTTAATAGAGTAAGTAATACCTACAACATCTAATATCTGTCTACCCTCCAAAAAGCCAAACTGCTCCTTTGAAATGTACCTGGACAATATCGGCTTCAAGCGCATAGCAATAATCTTAGACACAATTTTATAGGCAAAATTACAAAGAGCGATAGGCCTGTAATCCCCAAAATGCTTCGGATCATTACATTTAGGAATTAGAGTGAGAAATGTAGCATTAAGACCTCCAGAAACGCTGCCCAGTTTCCTAGAATACTCAACCATACTCAAGATGTCACTTCCCATTATATCAAAGAAATGGATAATTAGTTCCATTGTCCACCCATTGGGCCCAGGGCTCTTCTCCTTCGCAAATAATTTCAAAATTCCCTCAACCTCTGCCAAAGTGACTTCCTACACCAAATCTTGAGCATCATTACAATCACAAAATCTAGGGTATAATTTTGCAACCTTCAATTGATCGCTCAGATCACATTCCTTCGAATTTGTATAGATATTGCATAAATAATCTTTAGCCACCTTTTGTATCTTCTCCTCACTCGTAACTAGCATTCCCGAGCCATCATCAATATTCCATATAGTGTTTTGGTTCCTTCTGGAAGATGCAAATGAATGAAAGAACTTGGAATTTTTGTCACCAGACTCGATCCAAATAGCACGGATTTTAAGCCTCCATTCTTGTTCTTCTTGTTCAAGTATATCATCTTTTTTTTTCTCCAGAATTTTAAGAACCTCGAATGTATCATTATCCAACGGCCCATCAAAATTTCTATTGTATAGAGAATGAAGTTTATCCTCAAGCTTGATGATTTCCAATTGATAATTTCTCTTCTGAACATGGATCCAAGCAGTAACCCTATCCTTAAGCAACCTTAATTTGTGACAAAAAATATCCATCGGATTTAAATCCCGATCCACTTCCATATTTAACTAGTAATTCTGAACCATAATGCAGAACTCCTCCCTTTTTAGCCATGAGCTGTTTAATAAACTTAAAGGGATATTGTCCTTTTAGTGGACCATCATGCAATTATAAAAAAATGGGCCAGTGATCAGATAATTTAACCTTTCCAACCCAGGTTCTATAATTTTTACAGTCATAAAGTAAGGAAGACTTGATAAGAAACTTATCCAATCTCTTATGGATACCATCAACCCCCATACGACCATTGGTCCAAGTAGGAACCAAATCAGTAGGACAAACATCCAGCCTCTAATAACTCATAAAAATAATAACCCAAATCATCCATCCTAGCATGATTTCCCCAAACTTCAGAAGCCCATCTAGTGAAGTTCAAATCGCCTGCAATAATAAGGTTGTTGATATTAAGTAATCCAGAATCTTTCAAAGAGTTCCAGAAAGGAACCCTCTTCCGATAAGGCCCGTAACAATTTAAAACAGAGAGCTTTAAATTATTAAATTTACAAAAACCTTCAAGCAAAATCCCCCAACTAGATTTATAAGCACTGAAAGAGAAGAAACGAGGGTCCTAGACAAACAAGAGACCCCCTGACAACCCATTGGAATTGATCACTGATACCTCCCAGCAAAGGTAAGAGACCATAAATATTAGATACTACAGCAGACGCATCACACATTGTCTCCTATAAAAATAGTATATTTGGCCCAGTAGCTTTTAAGAGGTTTGATAAACCCCTGAGCCGAGCATCCTTACCAACCCCACAGATATTCAATGAGTAGAAGGACATTAGGAACCATCGTCCTGGGGATGTCCAGCTCTAAGTCCCCCAACAATACTTTGTGACAAATCCTCAGAACTTGCCTCCAGTAAACGGGAAGATAATGGTTGATATAACGGCCTTTCAAGTGGATCTAATTTCCCCTTCTCCTTCACTTTTTTCGCCTAATGGTCACATTTTGAAATCTTAAGAGATTGGCATTCATAACTTTTGGGTTAGAAGAGGGATTCTTAGAATAAATTGGAAACGAAGAAATTAAAGCCAGACCCTCCTCCCCTTCATAACCAACTTCCTTAAGAAGATCACAATTATTCTTTAATGAGACCCCCACAAGATCCCGAGACGCAACAGTAGGATCCACACTCGAGGAAGAAAGACACCATGACTTCACTAAAGGTAGGGTTTCCACCAAACACCCCTCACCAAAGTCCTGCCCAAATAACTCTCGATCGATAGATTTTTTCCCCAGACCCGTAGATGGTATTTCAGGAACATCAAGATTTGGAGAGGGCAAAACAGTTTCCCCAGGCACACCCAGGTTTAACACCACCTCCCCTATCGAAATGCGATGATCCAAACACTTCTCCATATTCTCAATAAAATTCAACTCAGTGTTTGACAAATCATTGAAAGGAAGATCAGGGCTAGAGAATTTCTTACCCAAAATACCAGCTGAAGTATTTGGATCCAAATTAGGGCTTTTTTCCTTCAAAGCCGAAACCTGCTCCACCTTTGGGCCAAATTTGAACAGATAGTGCTCCCGAATGTGACCAGTGTTATGGCATTTAAAACAACAAAATGGAATTTTGTAATAAAAGTTAAATTTTTAATATAATATACTTGGAAATACTAATTATTAATTATAATTTATTATAAATAATAAATTATAATATGTGATTATAAAGTGATATGATAAATTTATTATGGTATATATTATATTATTTTATAATAAATGTATTATATGTGATGTTAAATTTTTATTAATAAATTTGGATTACTTTAAAATAAGTAATTATTAATATGAATGATTTCATATAAATATAATTTAAAATTTATTTACAAAAGTTTAATTTAAATGTTAAATTAAAAATTAAAATAGTTTATTTTATTTTATGAGTACTTTATTTGAGTATATTTTTGAAGAGTACTTATTTGCGTACATTTATGTAGTCAAAAGTACATTTTTTCCCGCGGAAAAAAGAATATTATTGTTATTCGGTGCTGAATCAAATAGTACAAGATATAAACAGACAAGTCCATCTATCCGAAGATATCCCTCATACACAGTATTATACTACAGTTCCCCACAAAACATTGACAAAATATTACAGGATCGTCTCAAAAAAGAGTGCCCAAATAACTAGTCCAGGAAAAACACATTTCCATAATCTATAAGTTGATTTTCGAAGTGTTCGTCCCACTGCAAGTAGCCAACCTCACCCTCCAATGCTGCTTTAGACAACTGATCAACCTGAGAATTGTGTTCTCGGTATATATGTTCTAATGTATATGAATAAAGTACAGAAAGTTCTTTTTTAGTTCTGTTACACCAATATACCAAATTTAGAACATGCACGTCATATTATCCTCTTGCCCATTTGATTGTGACTTTGGAGTCATCGAAAATCTTCACCTGTCCAAGACCAAAATGATTTGCAACCCGAACAACACACCATAAGGCCAAAAGCTCAGCCTTCATATTCGTACTTTTTCCACAATTCATACGGAGAGTAAAATAATGGTCTCGGCTAAGAAATATAACCCCGCCAGCTCCACAACATCCCATATTTGCTGCTCCATCAAAAAGCAATACAGGATCATCAATGTTGAGGTGAAAATCCCCTATATTGCGTATGGCATGAGTTGTTTGATCATACTGGAATTTCAAGTAATGAAAAAGTGTTGAGTTATATGTGCCATCCAAGTTAGGGAGTAAATCTTCAAATGTAGCTTTGTTTTTGGACCACCATACCGACCAATATACAAAAATAGGTAGTGTGGCATGAGTTTTACAATTCATGATCCATATTTTCAGTGAAGATTCCAAATTATTTCCTCCCCAACGCTCTGTTATACCCAGAATTTGATAGATTTTATCCCACAGGCTGTGAGTGAAAGAACATTCTAAAAATAGATGAATTGTAGACTCAGAAAAGCATCTACATAGGATACAGTGGTTAGGACCCATCCATCCAATGTTTGTGAGATTGTCCCAAGTTCTTAGCCTATCTTGTAAAACAAACCAAATGAAACACTTAAGCTTTAATGGAATATGCATATGCCAGATAACCTTGTACCACCAATGCATAGGAAAGATACATCTACATTTAATAATGCACCTGTATGCAGAACTTGCCATGATCTTCCCCGTGGTCTTATTTCCATACCAAACCATCTCATCTTCAGCAGAGTAGATACGGATCCCAGCATGATTAAGAGCTTTGGTGTATGTATCCCATTCCTGAGCAACTTCGCGTGACATATGCAGATCTTCCGAATTACACCAATAACCAGCTTGACTGTCTTTTACAACAGAATTCAGAGTGATCCGCCTCTCACCATTCAACACATACAGTAAGTCAGCAGATAATTTGTAAGCACTATCTAGTCCCAGAATGGGATCGATTCCAATGGCCACCTCACAGCCCTTTCCAACCTTCCAACATATATGTAGGGCAAGCCAGCAGTAGACTTTTAAAAATCCATTCCAAATAGGAGAAATCCCCCGCATCCGTTTCTGTGGATTCCACAGCCAATGGGAAGTCTTGGATTTGATATATTTATGTTGTATAACCTGAGCCCATAGAGAAGTTCCCATAATTGCACGCCAAAAGCTTTTAAGCCTGAGAGCTTCACTGAAAACAGAAATATCCAAAATGCCCCAACCACCAACATTGTAGGGTAATGACAATCTTTCCTAGCTAACCATAGACAAATTGGATTTCCTCAAGCCACCAATCCATACAAAGTTGAAGATAAGTCTTCTTAAGGAGTTGATAACCGAGCAGGGCACCAGGAGAAGAGAGAACCAATAAACAGGTGTACCAATGAGGATAGATTTGACTAAAGTCAACTTGCCACCAATGGACAAAAGCCTATACGTCCAATGTGATATCCTTGATTCAAACTTCTTCACTAACCACTGCCAATATTTAACCAGATATCCATTTGGCTTGAGATGAAAGCCTAGATATGTAAAACCTTCAGAAATCTTATAATACTGTAATGGTAGCAGTGCTTGTATATCCAATAGTTTATCTTCCTCAATCAGATTTCCATAAAGACAAGACTTACACAAACTTACCCGCATACCAGAGGATTTGCAAAAATTACCAATAATACCCTTATACACCCTCCATTCCTCCAACGAATCACAGCCAGCAATTAAAAAATCATCCACAAATAATACATGAGTGATGAACAAATCTTTTGAAATTTTCATACCTTTTATCTTGCCTTCCTGATGAGCCAGGGTAATCATCCTGCTTAAACCTTTTATCACTAACAGAAAAAGGAGAGGAGACAGAGAACAACCCTGTCTAATACTCCTAGAACAACTAACAAATGAGGTAGGAGCACCATTGACAAGAACAACAATGCACATAGTGCTAACACAGGCCATTATCCAATTGATAGCAAGTGGTGGTACACCAATTTATATCAACACAATTCGAAGGAAATCCCAACTGACACGGTCATATGCCTTCTCCAAATCCATCTTGAGTAAGATCGCTCTCTGCTTCTTTCATTTAATAGTATGAAGAATCTCCTGTGTAATACCAACAACATCATGAATTTGATGATCTTATAGGAATCCAAACTGTTCAGGTGAGATGAACTTGGAAAAGACAGGCTTGAGGCGAGCTGCAATAATCTTAGAAACAATCTTATAAGCCAGATTATAAAAGCAATAGGTCTAAAGTCTCCAAAGGACTGGGGATCATTAACCTTAGGAATGAGAGTGATAAAAGTACAATTTTAATGCCCCCAAAATATATCTATGTGTCCTGGTATATTCTACCATTTGTAGAATATCATCTCCCATGATATCAAAAAACTGTAAAAATAGCTCAATAGTCCAGCCATCAGGCTCGGGACTTTTCTCCTTTGAAAATAATTTAAGGGTCCCTTCAACTTCCTCCAAGGTAACCTCTTTACATAATTCCTCATCCTCCCCATTATAAAAAAACTTAGGATACAATGTAGCCACCTGAAGTTGAGTAATCAAGTCACAACCTTTATCATCACTGTAAATCTTACAAAAATGATCCTTTGCCAACGTTTGTAAGTCCTTCTCCCTAGTAAATATATGCCCCTCCTCATCAATCATGCGCCAAATAGTATTGTTATTTCTTCGAGCTGAAGCAAAGTTATGAAAATCCTCCTTATCAGCTTCTAATTTCTTGAGGAGTTCAAAATCAGACCTATCTAAATGGTTCTCCAAATTTTGAGAATAATGTACCTGTAAGTGAGCCTCCACCTCCATCAACGACAGCTTGACTAACTGTTTCCGTTTGTGTATCCAATTTGAGACTTTCACCTTCAGCTCCTTAAGCTTATAACAGAACAGATCCACAGGATTATAATCCTGTGTGCTATTGAAAGTAGACCAAACATCTTTGATAAAAATATTGAACTCTTCATTAGATAACCATGAACAATCAAACTTAAAGGGATAATTGTGCTGAATCAAAGAGTCATCTAATAGCAGAAAGACTGGCCAATGATCCGATATCCTTCTTTCTCCAACCCATGATCTATACCGATTAAACATCTCCAGTAAGGAAGCTTTCCCCAGAAATTTGTCTAATCTTTTGTGGATGCCTTCATGTCCTTCTCTACCATTGGACCAAGTAGGAGTAAGGACACCAGTGCAAACATCAATCAATTCATTGTCAATTAGAAAATCCGAAAAGAAATTTTCCAGAACATCCATCTGAGCCTTTTGTCCCCAAATTTCCTGAGCAAGTCTAGTAAAGTTTAAATCCCTTGCCACTATGATATTATCCATAGCTAAGATACCAGAAGACTACAAACCCATCCGGAAGCATTTCCTTTCCCTATAGGGGGCATAACAATTTAAAATGGACAACTGTAATTCTGCAGCTCTATAACAACCCCTCATCAGGATGCCCCAAGCGGTCTGATACACAAAAAAAGTGTAGAATCTTGGATCCCAAGCAACCAAGAGACCACTCTACATGCCATTTGAACTGACAGCCGAGACCTCCCAACCACTAAGGATACTAACAAACTTGGAAATGGCAAACGAATCCACACACATAGTCTCCTGTAGGAGTACGATACCAGGGTGAGTAGTAGAGATTAAGTTTGAGAGGGCCCTAACTCGCGAAACCCTCCCCAAACCCTCCCCAAACCCTCCCCAAACCCCAAATGTTTAGGGAGCAAATAAACATTAAGGAAACCCGACATAGGGGGAAACTGCTCTAAGACCCCCAAAATTATCGGAAATAACAATACCCTCCACTCAATGATCAATCCTCTCAGAAACAGAGGTAGCCTCCCAACCAACATCCACCCCAGGATCCATAACCTTACGAGCATTCTTTCGTGCTTTCTTAAGTGTCACATTTTGAAATTTGAGAGTGTTAACAGATTGAACCAAAGGGTTTGATGACGGGTTTTTTGAAAAAACTCGGGAGTGGGGTGATACCCTCAATAACCTCAGACTGCTTGTAACCAGCTTCTCCCAAAATCGCCGAATCCACCGAGGGGTGAACACCACCCACAATACCATCAGAAAGAACCAAATTATCAACAGGAGGGTTATCCATCAAAGTTTCCACATGTAGACCCACACTAGATGATTCATAGGGTAATGTGTCAAGTCCCAACAATGCCATCCCCAAATAGGTCACGACAGGAATTCGACTTAACACCAGGTGTATCACTCAAATTAAAAGGCAAAGAACCCTAAGGAGTATCCAACTTCTGAACAATAACCCCAGAGGTAATCCTATTGTCCAAAGTGGCCGTATTATCCCACAAAACATCTAACTCGGCATAAGAAAAATCAGGGCAGGAGGGTTTATTTGGAAGACAAGACTTACTAGGAGAGAGAATACGATCCTGTGAATCCCGGTGCTGTACCAAAATCAAATGATTAAACAGAGCCAATGTCTGAGGAGACAAAGATTCAGGGACCGGTGTTTGCAACTGAGTACACTGGGAGTGGATATGACCCATTTGTTGACAAGAAAAACATCAAAATGAGATTCTGAAATAGTCCAAACGCTATTTCCACACCCGAGTCCCCCATACCAACTCAACCTCCGCAGGGAGCCCTCGGGCCATTTTGAATTCCACCATGACCTTAGCAGCTCGACGATCAAAACCAAATAGGGAACTATTATCCAATCGGACAAATCGCCCCACAGTATTAGCAATACCAATAAGTATCTTCTTCGACCATAACTCAATCGGCAGATCCGATATGAGCAACCAAAGATGTCAAAAGCACTGTTTTTCTTTCAAGGGGTCGAAATCCAACTGCCAGCTCTTAAGACAGAGAGATCCCTCCTTAAAACACCAGTATTGTTTCAAGATGAGCCCAACATGTTCAGGTTTTGTGAACACGAACATAAGCCACCCATTCAGTAGTTGCAAAACCCTCGGCAGGTCCTCCACCACATGCATCCAAAATTTTCTAACCCATTTAACCAATTTCTTCTGGTCACCCGATGTAAATTCCAATCTACCGACAATGGCTCGAGTAAGCAACATTTCAATCCTTTCAAGGTTTGTTTCGAGTGGAATGTGGAAACTATCCAAGCTGTCCCGTACCTTCAATGTTTTAACTTGTCTGTGCTTACGAGCCTTATCACCCCTGAAGCGCTTAGGCCAGTCATTAGGGTTTGTATCATGTGACAATGGTGTTTTCACAACCGAAACAACAGGAGAAATCCCCCCCTTCTCCAAAGTAGAATATGGTAAACGACCCCCCAGCCCGGTGCAAGGAGAGTGAGGGCGAGAGCTCCCAGTAACTCATCCCATCGAAACCCTAAAAATGAAAGCTGTCAGTCTAAGTCCGGATAGGGTAAACATGTCGCAGGTAAGACGGTTCGTTGAAGAGATGATAAGATAGCTGAAACCAAAAAACCTTAGAAAACTGAAAGAGACACTCCGAAGGCCACCTGGAGCCCACCCAAAAACTGATCAGAAAAATAAAAATGGATCATAATACCCAGGTGGGGAAAGTGGTAGTACAAAACCCCAAATCCACAGAAAAATTGCCACTAAAATAGGCCTGACACCCACCAAAATAGGCTAAAAACGAGAAGTGATCCAAGTTACAACATATCAGAAAAGACACCAGAAAAGACAAATAAACTACAGAATGGACTGAAAACCAATAAGTTAATGAAGGGAATATAAAACAATAGATGTATGCTCATATTCCCACTTATTTTTATACTTAGTTGGTACTAAGTAGGTTCAAGAAGAACCAACTGGACTCCAAGTTGTCACTGTTCTATAATACCTCATCAACCATTATTCTCAGCCCAAACCTGTAGAAAACCTGTATGGATCTCCTCCCAAACCCTAACCAGAGCCATCTTCAAGCTTTTTATATTGTATTTTTTTATTTTAACGAGAAACTGTGATACTTTGAAGGTTATATTAATACTATTCAAAAGTACTTATGATTCTAGTCATATCAAAGAAGATTTTTTATTAATTTTAATTGTACACATTTTTCACTTTAACTTAACCATGGTTACATGAATTGTAGTGCAAGAGGTGAGTTGTAAATATACCTTCCCCACAAAATGACAAATTCCTATTATTTTATTATATCCCTTATAAGGCCCATTTTAGACCTCAAAATTTCCCTAAGCAAAAATGAACAAAGCACCACTATTTGATTTCTCCAAATTAACCAAAAGACTAAAAAATACACTTTCAACTAATCCAACAAAAATGAAAATAACACACTAAATCGAAAATATTATTTCCAACTTTAGCCAATCTATGAACAAAAAATGAAAATACGAGTTTCCGTTTCGATTACAATAACTCTAATTCTGAAATGAAAATCAAAAGAAGTACAGAGAAGATCAAAAGTATAAGGGCTTTTATGAACTTTTGGAATACTTTGAGAAGGCCTAAATGTGTTTAAAACTTTCAAGGAAATAAAAAATAACTTTTTAAAACCAAGGAGCCATAAGCATTGATAATTTTGAGCTCTTTCAAAGGTTGTTAAACGATTATTTCAAAACATGAAAAACTCTTTACAACAATTCCAAATAATGTGTTTGAAATGAAGATTATAAGGAAAATTTTGACTTTCACACTAATGTACTCAATGAATCTGAGAATTATAACACTCTTTTAACATAAATTTAGATAACTAGGGAATGTTTGCTACTGCAACCTTCAATCAATTGGAAATTCTCAAGAAATATTAATCACCCAAGATCTTGAGACAACACACAAAAGCACACCAAATTTGCAAAAATCACAACAACTAACTATTAGAGGGCTGATAAGTAAGAGTGAACAAATCCGATAAACTGAGAGGGAGTCATAAGATTGAACGTACTTGTGAGGGATTGAAATTTCCCACAACCGGAGTAACACTTGCTTGACTATGTAGGACTCAAATCAAACTCTAAAATTCAACAACAAACCAAAGACAAAGCACATTGTGTCTAGGAGACTCTGTGATTGTTAAGGACAATCCACAGACATCAAGAAACCAAGCCAAAATCACTTTGGAAGATTTTTTAAACGATGCACCAAGTTTTGAAGGGTGACACGCCCTGTAAGGGTACACCGGAGCGTTGGAAGCCCAATGACGCGCTTTGCACAAGCGGGAAGTGCGTCAGTGATGCAGGTTGTAAACGTGCAAAAGAGGTCAGCGAGGCAGGCGTCTTGAAGGTAAGGTGCGTCATATTCACAGTGACGTAGGCACAAAACTTCCCAGGTGCGTCGGGCGGGATCCAAGTATGAAAAATGAAAAAATCTCAACAATCCAAAAGATAAATGACTTGATAAAAATACCAGTCAGAGTCTGGATCACCCAGAATCTCTCTAATAATCAGATCCAATAAGGGTAGAGGCAATTAAGAGGCTAATTAGAAGGAAATAAAAAAAACCGAGAATCACAAACGAATCGAAACTTATGGGCTATATCTCCCCAGTGGAGTCGTCAATTTTGTTTACAGACAATCCGTCGGTGCGAAAACCAACCGATTTCCCTAGTTCGAATGGTTCGGATCTAGAACAAAGCAAAACAAGAATGAAAACCTTTCCCTAGATCTATCAAATTGCTCGAATACAAAGAGTCCAGTCCATACCTTATTTACGAAAGTTGTCCTCATGTCTTGAAGCTTTCACAATCCTGCTTGTTGATGAAGAGATTCCCTGCAAAAGACTAAAAAAGACAAAGACAAGAGACTACAAGATAACATGATACATCTAAGCAATTGACCAATGAGAACTATTATAAATGAAATTACACATCATTTATGGGAATGGAAGACATTGGCATGTATTAATGAAAATAGAGGAAAGAATTACAACCAATGAATCCTTGGTGTTGACGATCCTTTCCAATGGAACCTTGCCTCAATTTGCCAATCATGGAAGAATGGATTCCTGGCTTAATTTCTCCATCATTTGGCTGCCCCTATTTCAAGCCCCCTATCCCATGAAGAGGAGCTTCATTTATAGACCACAAGAGATGAGGAGGAGAGGAGAGGATTAGGGAGAAGGAGGAGGTGGGATCCTACTAAGATGGGAGGTGAGTAAGATCCACCCTCTATGGAAGGGATAATCCCCCACGGGGGTCTCCTTTGAGAGACTTCTTGAAACTTCTCTTTTTTCGCTCCGTACAGGCATCAACACACCCTAGACATTAGCAACATGCATCAACGACGCAGTCTGTAGTGGAACAAGATGCGTTGATCATGAAAGACATGCTCCGCTATAAAGAAAGGTTAGGGTCTCTAAACAAGGTTTTTACAGGGAAAAAAACTCACGACTCATCTCCCAAGGATTTTGGTCAAGTAATTCAGGTATTTAGGCAAGGATAAAACGTATATGGTTTATAATCATGATGAGTACAAAATTTTAGTGTAAGAGCAAGGTGCGCTGGTTCGATCTTAGCTAGAATAGTTATCATCCTCCTCCTTTATGTTGATGATATTGTTCTTATGGCAAGAAGCCCATGTGATCTTGATAAGCAGTTAAGAATTCTCAAAGACTTTTGTTCTAACATAGGTATGACTGTTAACACCGACAAGACAAAAGTTATGATTATAAAATCCAAGAAAGACACCTATGCTAATTTTGTATATGACAATAACAAATTGGAGGAAGTGTCTTCTTACAAATATCTCAGAATTGACGTTCATCATAAGCTCAACTGGAACTTAGTATAGCATAGAGAAAAGAATTAACAGAGGGTGGAAAGCTTATTTTGGTCTTGAAAACAATTTTAAATCAACCAACCTAGTCATGTGGGATAAAAATAAGCTCCTCTTTGAAACTCTTGTCATTCTCGTTATCTTATATGGTTGTGAAGTTTGGGGTTGTAGCATTTCTAGAGAATCTTGGAGGAGGATCGAGCAAATCCAAAGGAATTTTATAGCTTATAACCTCAAAACTAAAAACAATACACCTTATCCTATTCGCCTCATAGAAGTGGGCCTTTCCCCCATCGAGAGCATGGCTATGACTAGGTACCTGCTGTACAAACACAAGATAAACAACATAGGGGAGGAGAGACTTCCAAAAATTGTTTTAGAATAAGTCAAAACCAACTATGCCTTAAGCAGGGTTGGTATAAAGATATCATGGTTTGGTTAACCTATTGTGAAATTGACGATAATGACATTTCACAGAATCTTGATAATGTAAAAAATATTATTAAATCTAAGTTTAAAGAGAAACCCTGGTGCGTGAAAAATTTAGAGGTTAAACAAAAATTAAGATACTATAAGGAGGTCATTAACCCTAATCTGGAGGATCAGAAGTATTTCTTGGTATTAAGTAGTACAAAGAAGAAAGTTAATATAGCCAAAATAAGAACTAACTCTCATGAGCTCCATAGCGAAACAAGGTGTTGTTCTATTCCTAAAACTCCATGGCCCAAAAAGGTTTTCCATCTTTGTGAGTCTATGAGCGTTGAGGATGAAAATCACTTTCTTTTAGAGTGCACTGCTTACACCCACATTAGATCCGAGTTTCATAGTATTTGCTATAATACAAACCTTTCTAACCTCCTTACTTTCCAAAACTATAGTGAGCAATTTTAAAGCAAACCAAATAATACCCTTCTTAGGGTCCGATAAACTAAAGTCATCATCATCACAATTCACCATTTTGATAGTGTAAATATTTTTTTAAATTTTTGGGTGAGATGATTTCAGTGTAATAATTTTTATTTTTCCATGTCATTGAAACTTGGATCTATGCTAGTTCTAATAATAGGAAGCACTACTCTCTTGTGACTACTTCCTTTGACATAAAAATTATGGTATATTTGAATTTATATGTAAACTACATCTCCTAATTAAGATGGAATTAATTTTATCTAATTAACTAAATGAAAATAACTTACTTTCTTATTCAGAAAAGTAATTTTGTCATAAAAATAATTCCAAGATACACTGATTTTATACTATCAACTTAATATTAAATGTATATTCAATTAACTTAAATAATAGATAATGTGCCTTCCAAAGTTCATTACTATATTAATGAAATG
This sequence comes from Larix kaempferi, assembly GCA_027924585.1. NCBI lineage: Eukaryota > Viridiplantae > Streptophyta > Pinopsida > Pinales > Pinaceae > Larix > Larix kaempferi. The sequence continues at coordinate 3,470,546 of BSBM01000018.1, forward strand.
TGAAGTTTACCCTCGCAAATACACATTTACATATACCTAAAAGTGTCTACATTTTACGAAAGTTTACAGTAAATTTTTTTTGTTCAGTCCCTTTCTCTGTAAAGAAAGAGACTCAGCAGTTATGTATTACGTCCAATACCTTAACTGCAGATTTACATATACGACAAAGAGTGCAGGGACTCTTTGACAAAGTCTCTCTGTAAAGATTAGGTTGTGATGTGCATTTAACATGACGAGATACCCAGGCAATATCTTTTCTGATGTAATACCTGCATACTCCATATGCTTTTGAATGGACCCATTGTCCACATGTTTTTCATCTGTCTGAAATCTCTTTATAACAGAGCTCTTCCATGGTCCAGGGCATTATCCATCAATAATGGCCGATGGGAAAATGTGTGGAGTGTCACAAATGTGGGGTTTAGAGTTGTAAATACACATTTACATATGCCGAAAAGTGTACAGTGATATTTTATTGAGTCTCTTTCTTGTAAAGATTAGAATGTGACCTGCATTTATGTGTTGGGCCCTTGAATACACAGTTACATATACCAAAACGTGTACAGGGACATTTTGGTCAAAGTCTCTTCTCTGTAAAGACTAGATTGTGATGTCCATTTAATATGATGGAATACCCAGCCATATCATCTTTTGTGATGTAATACCATGCATACTCCATATCTCTTGCAGGCCTGGAATTTGACGGGCTACAGCACGTTTTTTCCTCTCCGTGGATTTAAATTTAGAACGTCACCATCTACCGGTTTGCAAAACTCCATCCCATCGAATTGACATTCAACAGCTACCCGTCATAGTTTTTAATGGCTGGTCCTTAGTGTATATTCTTAATGGCTGGTCCTTAGTGTATATTCTTAATGGCTGGTCCCTAGTGTATATTCTTTGATATATATAGATGGTACTTGGATGGGGCCGGCCCCCAAACCCTGGGCGGCGGTGGCAGGTGGTGCATTATATTTTAAGAGGCTACTGTGCCACCTTCACACGCGTTCAAATAAATTCTATACAACAATTCAATGATGCTACAGCCATCGTACACTGTAACTACATGGTAGGGTGATAGAGGAGTAGTCCGGAAGGGTGAATACAGCTGGTATTCATTAGTGGAGCACTGTAAACGGTGAAAGTCAATTAATTGATCACTGAAGCAGCCGCGCAGCCTGATCTATTATTTTGCTAATTCATGAATCATTGTTAATCTATGGATGTTTAATTTGTTCTAACTCAGGAGGTGAAGCATCCGGTCGACTACATGGCCTTTAGCGAGAGCTGTTGTCGTCCCTTCCATGGACAAGAGTGCTATAGAGAGTCAAAATTACAGAGGACTGGGTTGTTGGAGCAAGCCGCCCTACCTATTGTTTGGTTGGTATCACACTGCTATTCTTTCCACCCAAATCAAAGATAAATGATGCTTGTAATTGAATATGTCCAGCCATATGGCCGAGTTCCTGGTGTAAACCGCTGGGATGCAACAGAACAAAATTGATGCATGCTTCCTGACTCTTTTGATAGTCGCTGCCCCTACCTTCTATTAAATTAAGAGTAGTTTTCATTTGTTCATTCCATCTACGGGAAAAAGTACCAAAGGGGACCGAATAATCTTAGCGACGAGTTAAGCATATAACCTTCTCCTGCGAGGGCTGTGAATATGCGATGTTGCCTGTCATAGTGGGGATCACTCGGGCTAAGTGGTTGAGTTCGAGTGTGAGATGTCAACCCTACGCAGAGGGATGTTGAAGTCTGAAGTGATCATTCGACACCCTGGTCCCTCCTTGTTGGAGTTCTGCATTATTGAAAATACGGATCCAGGAATGGTACAACCACAAGGAGAATTGGTGATTCAAATAGATGAAGTTGAGGGAGGGAACTTGGAAGTTGGGATTCCTTAGTCACCGAAGCATTTGAGGCGAAGAGAAAGGGAGCACGGCCAAGGAGCAAGGGCATTAGTGCCAGGTACCTCCACGCTCCAATATAAGCTATGAATAGTATTTTTTTAAATGTGTGCTTACGTACACACTAGGATTTTTTATATGGATCTCTGATTTTTAATGGTTTGCATAGGGTTTCTTTTCTATTTTTTTTATTTTTCTGTGATGTGTAACAACTCCCGCAATCCATTCTGTTCACGGTCCCTTCATATCAAGCCTAATTCCAAGATATATCCTACCTAACCACTCCGGCGGAAATACGTTGAGTCCCAAATCCCATACTTTGTTACCCAATAGAGATCATTATGATTATGATTTGAAACAAAACACACATTATGTGGAGTTGCGTGGATGCTCATGTGGTCAGCGAGGGAATGGTTGTTCCGCAAACAGTTAATAGATTCAAAGTTTCAACCTGCCCAACTCCACCATCCACCATGTATTACATTTGCATGTGTGGGTTTGAATCCCTTTTTCCTTACCAAGTCGGAGTAGTGGATAAATTGCATAAGAATATGATAAAACAATGCGTTCGGATAATTTTAAATAGATGATCAAAATTCCAAATCATCTTTATATATCTAAATTCTCACAACGAATCCATACTCTTAACCGGGCGGCCTAGTAGCGTTCTATTCAATGGTCCATACAGGATGCAGCTGGCGTCTTTCTTAGTACAAAAGCTCTAATTAGCTGGGGAACATCCTCCCTTCTCTTCTATTTGGCATACTGCTGGAAAACGATGAGACCTCACACTCTTCAACTCCGCATGTGCCATAACGCAACATGCCTGCATTATTGCTGTACCCACCAATAATGGTCCATGGGAACATGTTTGGAGTGTACACAGCAAAAGTTTGGCAGTCAACTGACTTGCTGCAGGTCATTTAATGCTGCAGTAGTAGGTCGGTTGACTGTTGGATAGTCTGCAACAGGTCATTTAATGCTGCAGCAGTAGGTCCATTGATTGTTGGATAGTCTGCAACAGGTCATTTAATGCGGCAGCAGTAGGTCTGTTGACTGTTGGATAGCCTGCAACAGGTTGGATAGTGGTCCAATAAATATATGACCCCAATTCATATCTGCCACCAATTTCAGGCTTTTTTTTTTTTATAAAAAAAAAACTATACTTTATTAAAAATATAAGAAGTACAGAAAATGCATATATCCCCACACTACCAACATTACAATAGCTTTACTTTAAAAAGCTTTAAAGAAAGTATAACTTTAAAAAGCTTAAAGCTATACTTTAGGGTTTGGCGAAAGTAAATATGTGCCCAGCTCACGTCTGCCACCAACTTCAGGCTTTAAACGTCGGTAGCTTTTTGATATGATTTCCGCGTCCATACATCTTCGTATTTTTGTTTCATGGGATCATTTTCGCTCCACGTTGAACGATAGCTGCGTGCCCAGCTCCCGTCTGCCACCAAGTTCAGGCTTTTGTCAAAACGTTTTGTTTTTTGATGTGAATTCTGTGTCCTTAAGGTGACAGTTTTACTTGACAGTTCAAATGTGACAATTCTACTTGCTGTTGCCTATGGTTTTCACTCCCTTGGTTTCACTTTGTTCAAAGAAGTAAAGTTAAAGCGAAGAGATAAGTCTCTTCAGTTCTGTGGTGGAATTTCAGTTATAAGTGGTGAAGTGAAGAGATAAGTCTCTTAATCTCTTTTGTGGTGGAATGCTAATGAGCATCTGAACAATGGGAAATTTCTTGCGCGAACAGTTATTAGAGGTGAAGAATGAGGATGACAAACCATCCAATTTGGGGGCATTGATATGCCCAAATATTGCAGGGAGAAGATTCTTAGTGGAATCGAAGAAGCTATGGAGAGTTGCGGGGCCTGCCATCTTCACTCGCTTAGCGCTGTATGGAATGAATGTTGTTTCTCAAGCATTCGTGGGTCACTTGGGCGACATCGAATTAGCTGCCATCTCCACATGCACCACTGTTGTTATAGGTTTCAATTATGGGCTCTTTGTAAGTAACGTCGATCCTTGTTTTGTAATTTAGTAGCCTATATCCATGTATGTGCACTTTCGATTTATCAATTACTTAAAGGAACTAATTTTTTTTAAAAGTGAATTTTATTAAGCTTTTCTAAAGTTGTTTATTCAAAGTAGTCTTCATCGTACAGTACACAATTTAAGATTTATGGTATTATAGCAAGAACTCCAATCAAAGTTTAGAGCAAGAATTCAAATAAAAGATTACATTAGAGGGTAAAAATTGATCACGAAACACAGACTGTATTATAAAAATTAAGAGTATTTAAGATGATCATTTAATTATACCGATAAAAAGGTTGAAGTGAAGAGGAAAAACTACTTTTATTTATCATATTTACTAGTATCCATTGAGCATGTTTTTGATAGATCCATGATAGAAACCTTTGAAATACATTTAAAGAAAGGGTAATGGAAGGAAATAAGTTTTTAAATGTATTTTGAGTTGTTTTTCATGGGTTTATCAAAATATATGTAGAGTTTGGGTTTGTAAAAGTATATGCAAAGTTTTTTTTTCTTTCCTTAAAACTAATCTTTGATTTTAATTATTAGTTTCTTTATAATGCATATTTTAGATCTTATAATTCTTTTGATATCAAAAAAATAAATATATGCACATTTTTGTCTGCTACCTTTTGAATTTTATTACAAAATTATCACAGTAATTTCTCAACTGATTAGAAAACACAAGTCAAATAAAGGTTTGTTAATAGATTTTTTTTCACAAATTGAGGTTTTTCTCAAAATAGTTTAAATTTCTTGAAAACAAAATCTTCTTCCTTAATCATAAATCTCAAAATTTATCATATTGAAGCACAAAACTCAAATAAGGGTTTGTAAAATCACAAGCTCAAAATTTATCATATTAGGGCACAAAACTCAAATAAGGGTTTGTAGAACCACAAGTTGAGGCTTTCTTCAATGTAAAACATTGAATTCAATATTCTTAGCATTAGAGCATATAAATCAAATAAGATTTTTTCAAAGAATAATTAAGTTTCCACTTTCAAAGTAGTTTTCTTCAAAGTAAATATAAAATCAAAATTTATCATTATATAAAATATTATGAGTATATTGTAAATAGTTTTTCTCAATCAATTAAGTAGAGTATACAACTCAAAATTTATACATGAATATAAAAATTGATGGAGAGTTGTCTTTCTTGAAAAGTACCTCATGCCACTCAGTCACCAATGTCTAAATCACCAACCTCTAAATTAATGAGCAATACTTTAGACTTGCTAGAGAATGAATGGGGTTAAATATGTCAAACTTTTTGGAATTATATTTTTTCTAATGTGGATCTTGACATTCCTCTTGGTCTCTATATAGGAGGGGTAGTAAAGTTTGGGGAAACCTAGTTAGGGTAGTCTTGATGAGATATTAGTGGTTCTCTGACATTTGGTCTAGCATTTGCTTTTCCCCATGCTAAATTTGGTTACTACCAATGTTAATATAGGTGTGTATTGTATGATTCACAAGAGGTTTAACATGGTTTCCTATGTTGCAACAAAGAGGTTGCTAAGGCACATTAATCTTTGATGAATACCACCATCGATTGGAACCACTTGTAAGAGGATCGTGATCGAGAATTAAGGGTTGGAAATAGATTTAGAGATGAATGTGATGAACGTGTCACATTACACTACGATGAATACTACCATCAATGGAACCACTCATGAGACAATTGTGATCGGGAATCTAGGTTTGAAAATAGAGTTAGAGATGAATGTGATGATCGAGATGGTATCTTGGTTGTTGGAACATAGATAAGCATAGAAGGAACTATTTTCCTCCATGATTATCACTCACAGACAATACCACAAACTGGACACTCAACTAGGAAACCTGGAATCTTTAGTAAATAGAATTGTGTCATATCTTCACCTTCAATGGTAAGTAGTTCAATATCCTCCTCCTATGGCAACTACAGCAATTGAGAATCCCTTGCTTAGTTCCCTCTCTTGGGTTCACAATTAAGACCTACATTCACAATGCATTAATGACATAGCAATGGAGAATTCAACATAAACTCTCAAACCTATGAATTAACATAAGTTGGAATGCACATAAAAAAAACTTTAATTGAGATTCAAGTCTTCCCAAATGGATAGAAGTTATAGTTTTTATTCATTTTCTAATAGTTATATAATGTTTTCTCAAATAATAGTATTGTTATTTCAATTGTATCAATGTATATCTATAAGGAAAACTCATAAAAATAAGTAAGACTATGATTAATTTTGGATATATAATTATATTATAATAGTTAAATTAATTTTTTCTACTATAAAATTTAATCATTATTATGAAAATAATAATGTAAAACTTTATAAATTATATTTAAAAAATTTTGAACATTATATTGATTATTAATTTTATGAAACATTTAATGTTATTAACAAACAAAATGTTATCACCAAAACAAGGATAACCAAGAAAATTTTGTAAAAACATAAAATGGAGAAAATTAAAAATTAATTATATGTATATTGCCATTTGTTGGGGGGAGGGGTGAAAACCATATAAATTATACCTTGCCCCTTGCCACCTAAACTTGATGAAGTGTTCTTTGTGTTTGGTTGAGTAAGTACTTAATGTTTGTAACCATTGGACCCCTAAAATCACATCAAGTCCTCCTAAGGATACAATGTATAACTCTTGTTCTAGGTTATAATTTTGTATTTGCAACTTAACCTTGTGGAATTTTCACAAACTTTTTATTTTTCCCATCGATTTTTTATTAGGTACTTGATATACAAAAATGTTGTCTCCTTGTAAGATTAATGCCAACAAAATTATAGGTACATCCTATATTCATAAGGACCGTGAAATTGTTATTTTGATATGCCCTCTAAGTTTTAAGGATTGAGGTTGGCTTATCTTGGTTATGGTTGTGAGTGATATTCTTGGGGATTTTTCATCATCTAGTTCTAAGGGAATAGTTTGAGGGTTCCTTGCTTCATCCTCGACCAATTCTTCACTATTTGATCTCCCTTCCTCTTCAGCTTCACACTGATATAAATTCTTGGTGTTATCTCTCTTTGTCATGTCCCCAATTTTGGCCTAAGGAAAATTGGCCAAGGTCACCTAGGCAAAATTCTAAAAATTAATATGGTGGCTAAAATAATTAAGTGCCTAAGTAAAATTATCCTAAGGTTCTCAAAAATAATTATTATGGGATAATTTGGCCACATGAGACCCCTAATTTGAGTTTGCAAGAAAAAAATAGCCAATGGGGGATTAATTGAAGAATGCTTCCCACTTAATTAAGTCAAAGAGGTAATCATGAAAGTAGTTGGGCATTTAATAAGTAAATTGGGTCAAATGGGCGCATTTGAAAAATTGGTTAGATGTGGAAAAGATTGATTAAGAAATAAGGATCCTTGGTTTGTGTAAATGGTTAATGTTGGTTAGGAAATTGTCCAAGAGGTTGTTGGAGGGCGAATTACATGAAGAGGAAGTGGTCAAGGACGTTGAGGGCGCACTTATGGAGAGATGTGGTCAAATAATAACTACTTCATGCATAGGTTGATGGTTTTGGTTGCTCTATGGCATTTTCCCATGGTATTGGGGACCCTTCAAGCTTAAACGGAGTAGCAAGGTGCACTAGCAAAGATTGTTGATGAAATTTTATTGTATTGGAGTTTCTTAGGATTCTCTTGCTTGGGTGATCCTCCCCTTACATACCAAGAGGGTGATGGGATCCTCATTTCTAGTTGGGTGATGTTCCCCTTCTAACACTGTATTTCCAATTGAATGGATCTTTCCAATTCAAATTGCCATAGAGGAGTTGGGAGCCCTATCCTTCTCATTGAGATTATTTGTTGTCGATCATGTTATGTTTTTAGATGTACTTTTCCTATTTCAGAAATTCCAATAATTCTCCAGTTGTTTCATGCTCTAAATTCTAGTATTATTGAGCAATAATTTTACTAATTAATGGTAGGTTGATGAATGTTGCTTAATGTCGTGGCTGTTGTTCATGAAAGCCTATGATATTTTTATACAGTCATATACATGAATGAAAATCATAATTTTGTTCCATACTGCACTTCCTATCTCTTTCTCAGCATTCTATTCCCCCCTTGCTCATTGACTAGTCTTCACTGTTTGGCTGTATCTTGAGTTCTGTATATCCAAATCTGATTCAGCAAGCTATTGTAGGTAGCTAAGACCCAGGGGCACTCATCCAAAGTGGAAAATATAGAATTCGTTGGTCCTAGGTACCATTGATTTGGGTTGAAAAATGACTTCACGAGCTGTCCACAAAATCTTCCTAGTCTCCATTGTTTTGATCATATCTTGAGTTCCCGAAATCCAAATGATGATCCGTAAGCTGCTGTAGGTAGGGGAGACATTCTAGTATCCATTCGCAGTATCAATTCCATAAATTGGGTGTCCATAGTGTGACTTGGAACCGTTTGGATATTCCTATCTAAGAAGTCCATACTAGTTTAACTTTCCCAAATCTTACCAAACAACCATCAAATCATCATATCTGAGTGTTAAACCTTTTCTGTAGTTAGTTGGGATTTCCATTATGTGTCAGCTGTATCCAGAGGGAACCATAAGTAGTTGGGTTTCCACGAAATTCCCGGGTACTGACAACCACACGGTCCTTGTGACCATCCTAGGGATGATGCACCCAGAGAATGTGCCTCTGTCGATGTAGAGTCTTTTCCCATCTCTCATACACCTTGCTGGCATGCATAAATCTGCAAAACCTACAAAATAGAGGCCAGTAACCATCCCAAGTATGCCCCATGCTTCCTTCACCCTTGAACCTAACCCTCTTTGGCCTAGATTTGAGCCTTTGGAGCTAGTGTACAAACATTTATGATTTTGGCACATTACAGTGGTATGAGAGCATGGTCCTTGCACTTGTGCATTGGAGCATCCATTGAAGAATATTTGCAGCGTTGTCTTGGTATGAAGAAGAGGATTTTGAATGGGATGAAGATGGAGATGAGTACGAGGAGAAATCATCTTGTTGATATGATGATGCTATGTGTGAGAAAGGTATGTGTCACACTGTATACATTGTAGGCATAAGGCCTACTCCCCCTAAGTTTGAAATCATTGATGGGAGAGTGTTACCCACTTTTCTTCCTCCCTCATCAAAGGGAAAGGAGTCTACTTTGGAAGAATCAATACATGGTCTCAAGAAGATATCACAAGATTTGAGGTAGATGAGAGAGTACCTCTCAAGGAAAGAATCTGATTTTTTTTTGAAGGAAGTGGTACAAGCCATGTTGAATCTACAAGGGAAGAACATCCTTTGGAGGAGCATTGGAGGATTAAAAATTAACAATCAAATGAGAAGGGAAGCAAGGCAAGTTTCTACACCTCTCAGAGTAAAGGAGAAGAAAGGAGGACCAAATGTGAAGCTTCATCAGAAGTTAGAGAGATCATCAAGAAAGCATAAGCACTTGTGCATAGGAAGTTGTGCATGCACATGAGGAAGCATTGGATGCCTTTGACTAGTGGTAGAGAGTTGAGCCATTGGATGTGTTCACATGGGGAAGCACTTTGCTTTCCACTTGTTTTGGTTGGATGCAGTGTCTTTCCATTCCTCTCTTGGATGAAATGTCACATTATTGACATCACTGCTTGCATGTATGGAGATCTCTATGATAAATGTTACACTTCTTGTGAGCAACATGGGAATCATTTGTTCTTTGATGATGCCTACCATTTTTGTGATATGACATGGGACTTTCACCTTTGTCACTTGAGCTTCATTGATGTCATATATGATTCTTGTGTGCTTTGGGCACATAAGAAACTTCCTATGAGTTTGGAGAGACTTGATGAGGTTCGGCCTCCCCCTTTGGAGATATATCTCATGATGGAAGGAATCCTTTTGATTCGGCCCTACCCCGATGATACATATTTCGTGATGGATGGTCTCTCTATGATTCATCCTAGTATTGAGGATGACACACTTTCAGTATGGTTGCATGATCTTGTCATTCCTCATGATGGTTCATTCATCCTTCCTAGTACCCTTTATGGTGCCAACTTCTAGATGGTGTTGATGATGTTTGGGAGGATGCACACTAGACAATGGGACCCTAGAATTCCTTGGGATGTCAAGTTTCCTCGCATGACATTGCCACATGGATATTTGCAGTTGAGGCAGTGGGTTCCAAGCATTCCTTTGCCTGATGGATTATGTTGGATGGAATTCTCATTTATGGGAGTGAAATACAAGCAATGGGATCCTGGCATTGCTCGTCTTTGGAGCAGTTGTCGACATGTTGGATTGATGGATCAAGTAAACCATATCTCTCATGAGTTCATCTATGTTGCATTTGGTTTCAATTTCCTACTTGGGGAACATTTCTTTGGATGGACTTATGGTTTGCATGCATGGTGCATTGGAGGATGTATCTTGCATTTTGTGTTTTTGCAGATCATTTGGGATCTTGGTATCATTTGTGCTTAGTTTTCACACTAACTACAAGGTTGGATTGTGGCAGTAGATGGGGATATTCTTTGGGAGAATCCATGATTTCTCTCAAGGTGTAGTTGGGGATTTACAGGCACAATTGATGCACATTCCAGTTGTGTTCATAATCTTTTATGTGAAAGATTGTGAATGGTTGTTTCCTTGTTGAGGTTGATGATGATGTATTTCATATCAGTTGGTTTGTAGGAGTATGCATTGGTTGCATGTACATGTTCACTTCTATGCAATTGTTGGCAGAGACCCATTGTGAGATTTAGTGTGGCTACATCATTGAGGTAGATATTCAGGAGTTGGTTGGATGAGTACATGACTTCACTCTAGAATTGCTCGAGGACAAGCAATCTTAGGAGGGGAGGACTGTCATGTCCCCAATTTTAGCCTAAGAAAAAATGGCCAAGGTCACCTTGGAAAAATTCATAAAAATTAATATGGTGGCTAAAATATTTAAATTGCCTAAGTAAAATTATCCTAAGGTTCTCAAAAATAATTATTATGGGATAATCTGGACACATGAGACCCCTAATTCGACTTTGCAAGCAAAAAATAGCCAATGGGGGATTAATTGAAGAGTGTTTCCCACTTAATTAAGTCAAAGAGGTAATTATGAAATTAGTTGGGCATTTAATAAGTAAATTGGGTCAAATGGGCACATTTGACAAATTGGTTAGATGTGGATAAGGTTGGTTGAGAAATAAGGAGCCTTGGTTTGTGTAAATGGTTAATGTTGGTTAGGAAATGGTCCAAGAGGTTGTTGGAGGGAGAATTACATGAAGGGGAAGTGGTCAAGGAGGTTTAAGGAGCACTTATGGAGAGATGTGGTCAAATAATAACCACTTCATGCATGGGTTGATGGTTTTTGTTGTTCCATGGTATTTTCCCATGGTATTGGGGACCCTTAAAGCTTAAAAGGATCAACAAGGCGGACTAGAAAAGGTTGTTGATGAAATTTTATTGTATTGGAGTTTCTTAGGATTCTCTTGCTTGGGTGATTCTCCCCTTTCATACCAAGAGGGTGATGGGCCCCTCATTTCTAGTTGGGTGATGTTCCCTTTCTAACACTGTATTGCCAATTGAGTGGATCTTTCCAATTCAAATGGACATAGAGGATTTGGGCACGTTGTCCTTCTTATTGAGATTATTTGCTGCAGATCATGTTATGTTTTTATAAGTACTTTTCCTATTTCATAAATTCCAATAATGCTCCAGTTGTTTCATGCTCTAAATTCTAGTAATATTGAGCAATGATTTTACTAATTAATGGTAGGTTGATGAATGATGTTTAATGTGTTCTGGATGATGTTAATGACAGCCTATGATATGTTTATACAGTCATATACATAAATAAAACTCAGAATTTTGTTCCATACTGCACTTCCTATCTCTTTCTCAACATTCTATTTCCCCCTTGCTCATTGACTAGGCAATTTTGACTAGTCATTGTTTGGTTGTATCTTGAGTTTTGTATATCCAAATCCGATTATGCAAGATGATGCAAGTATCTAAGACCTAGGGGAAACCATCACAAGTGGAAAATATAGAATTTGTTGGCCCTATATACTATTAAGTCAGGTTGAAAACTTCCTTCACGAGTTGTCCACAAAATATGCCTAGTTTCCACTGTTTTGATCATATCTTGAGTTCTCGAACTCCGAATGATGATCTGTAAGTTGCTGCAGGTAGGGGAGATAATATATTATCCATTCAAAATATCAGTTCCATAAATTGGTCGACCATAGTGTGAATTGGAACCATTTGGAAATTTCCTATATGAGCTGTCCACACTAGTTTAACTTTGCCCAATCTTACCAAACAACTATCGAACATCAGAGCTGAGTTTCAAAAATTTTCTGCAGTTGCGTGGGAGTTCTAGTCTGTGTCATCTATATCCAGAGTGCACCAGAATCAGTTGGGTTTCCATAGAATTCTCGAGGACTGATAACCATGTGGTCCTTGTGACCATCCCGAGCGTGAAGCACCCATAGAATGTGCCTCTGTCGATGTAGAGACTTTTTCCATGTCTCATACACCTTGATGGCCTGCATAAGTCTGAAAAACCTACAAAATAGAGGTCAGTAACCATCCCAAGTGTGCCCCATGCTTCCTTCACCCTTGAACCTAACCCTCTTTGGCCTAGTTTTGAGTCTTTGGAGCTAGTGTGCCTAAATTTCTGATTTTGACACATTACACTCTTAAATCACCAATGTTTCGAGTCCCATTTTCGCAAAATACTTACATTTTCCTTCCTTTATTCTTTGGGCCTCCATATTAAGTTTTCTATCCTCCTTTAAATGTGGTGGACGGTATTTTCTTTCTGGATATGTGGTTAGGGGAGTCTTTGATCTTTTATAAACCTTGTCAAAGCTTCTTTGAGATGACCTTTACAATTTTTCTTCTACTAATTTTGCCTTTAATTGGGATTTATCCAAAATTATATGTCATGCAATTACAACTCCTTTATGTATAGTTTTATCCCATGCACATAAGTTTGGAGTCGTTGGTCATCCGCTAACTCAGGTACTCTTATTGCTAAATCTTCCCATTCATATATGTCCTCATCCACATCACCTTTTTTTTGTATTCTAGTGATTTTTTCCCCAAAACCATTCTCGATGCATACCCCTTCAAGCTGCATTGAAGCATATTTTATCTTTTCATCCTCAAATTAGACATTATGTATGCACAAAATTCTTCTTCCTTATTAATCTAGGCTACTGTATGTTTTGCATCACCCTCAAACTTTAGTAATTAGAGTAACTTTGAATCTCATTGGATTTTCGTTTATTGGTTGCATTGAAACAAGGAGGCGAATGGTTGAGGTTAAGAAGTTATAAATCGTGGGGACCCATGATGTTTTGTGGAATTTTTGTCTTGGAAGAACTCAACTAAGGGTTTGTTGTGCTTGTTGAACTAGGGAGTGGGTTGGATTTGGGGGGTAGGCATTGGCTGTGGAGTCCTTGCTCTTGATGAAGTTATCTAGTCTCTCAATTCACACATTTATTCCATTAGTAATTTTTGTGTCAATTTGCGTTGTTACCTCTATAGCCATATTACCCACTTTTTTTGCATCTCCATCATTACGTTTGTGGTTTATGTCTTTCCTGAGACTTTGTGTTAACTCATCCTTTAGCTTAATATTTTTTGTTTTGATCTTTCCCTTTAGGTCTACTTGCATTTTATTGAATTTGCTCTCTAGATTTTCGAGTTTCTTGAAATCTCATTCTAATTTATAAATCCAAGAATTATTCAAACATTTTTATTGTAAAATGAGAGTTGTCCCTCAACCCAATTTTGGCTAAATTAGATTCCTAATGTCATGATGTATTGAATTATTAATGTGGTTGTACATATCACAACAATAATTAGAGGTATGGATGCCTTCTTAATTTATCTGTGTCATATCGATGCATGATTTTTCTTATGGTGTACGAATAGTATGGATGATACTGGTTGACTATACAAGTGAATACAACTATGGGTGAGTAAAGAACTAGGAAATAGATGACAGTATGATTGCATGATATATTCTGGCTGAGTACATAACCATGATTGATGAAGGTACATAATAGTACGATGACTAAGTGTGGGATGGTATGATGGTGAGTATGGACTGCATTCAATGGTGGCTAGACAGTTGGAAATGACTACACAGTTGATGGCAGCAACTATGTAAGCTCTGATGCGAATGAAGTGAGTACATTGACGAATAGAATAATAACTAAAAAAAATTGTATATAAAAGTGAAATAAATAATTGATGAATGATCCAATTTACAATGAGGACTTGGTTTTATAATAGTCAAAGTACATTTTCATATGTAGTTGTGCATTTTGTAATGTTAGGCCCACATACTAACTTTTATTAAACTAGCAACAACCACATTAATAATTTTAATGTGTCTGAATATGCCGATAGGCGTATATTTGGCACATTCTTTAGGGAAAACATTATCAATGTGTCAAATATACGCTTATCGACATATTCAAACACATTAATATTATTAATGTGGTTGTTGCTAGTAACTGGTGAGCCCATAAGGTATCTTCAAAATTTTAATAATATTATATTATAGAATAATAATATAAAGAATAATTAATATATATTAACTATAATGTTATACTATATTCTTATATACATTAAATAACTAATACCAACATAGATCCATGTTAAAAACTCGTATCTATCAAGCACCAAGAGGGATCCAATTTCTTGAGGTGTATTTCTTTTTTTAAATTTAATTCTTGAGGTGTATTTCTTTTTTTAAATTTAATTCTTGAGGTGTATTTCTTTTTTTAAAATTTAAACTTAAGAAATTTGATATCTCTTGATTGATAAACCCGGGTTTAAATTTTAAGTTTTTATTTTATAAACGAACATCTATTTTTTAATTACTATTCATAATATTTTATTTTATGAGCCAACATGGATTTTTTTAAAATACTTTCATTAATTTTTTGTTTTATGAGCCGACATGAATTTATTAATGGCCGACATAATATAATTTATTACTTTTTACTCTTTTTTTTACTCGTGTAACGTTACAACATCTCCCTCATACTCGTGTGTAACGTTACATCCACACACGTTACAACATCTCCCCCATACTGGGTTGTAGAGCACCTCGTTTCACTCGGTGCAATAATACAATATAATAAAATATTATATATTATTTATATGAAATAAATATTAATAAATAGTAATAATAGGTCATGAAGAGTGTGGTCTAAGGACAAGTAGGGAGGTAATTATAATAGTAAATATTATTATATAATATGCTTCTTGAGTATGTTTGACATATTAATTTATGTTTAAAGTTTTTTGACTATACTAAATGATATATATGCGTGTGTGTGTGTTTTAGATTACCACATTACATTATTAAATAGTTACATTGAACTGCTGCTAGTTCATTATTACATTTATAAATAGTTATGTTGGATTACTTAGTTGCTTAAGGGTTATGTCACATTATGACATTCCTCAATGGTTATGTTAAATTGTGACATACCTATAGGGTTATGTTAGATTTTCACTTTCATCATATTCTTAAAGTACTATTTTTGTTAACATTGCAATGTTCAATAGGGATTATGTCACACCAAATTTGGTTGACTTCAGTTTGGCATAATTGTTTATTGTTGACTATGGGTAACAATGTTTCTCTATGGATGAATATACTTAGTGATGGTTGACTATTGTTGAATGTGGTTGATCAAGGTTGAATTCAATTTATCCTTTTTGGCCATAGTCCAAAAGGTTATGTTAGAGTATGGTATTCCTTAACGGATGTCTCATTACACCATTCATCTTGGTTCACTTATGCCAAAGTGATGTGTGTTATATAAAGGTTGAGTTTGGTTGGTCATGGTTCTCAAGCATTTTGTTGGATTACAATGTTCCTCATTAGCTACCTCTCATTGCAACATTTATCTTGGTTAATTTATGTCAAATTACTACATTCCTAAAGGGTTATGTTGCCATATTTTATACCAACCATCAAGCATTAAAATATATGGTAATGGGTCTATGCCAAGTTGTCTTTTAATAGTTGGAGAACCTCATGTTGGTGCGAAAACCTCATGTTGCTTCTCTATGTGATCCTCCATTGGAAAAATAGATTTTACAATGACTTGTATGAGAAATAATATAGTGTTTTTTGCATCCATTGTTGACTTTTGTGAACCATGGTTGGATTTAGTTACAATTGTTGAATTTTTTGAAACATGCTTGACTATGGTTGACTTTGGTTAGGTAAGGTTGACCATGGTGACTATGTTTGACCATAGTTGACCCTAGTCAATGGTTAATTGTGGTAGAGTATGGTAGAAAATGGTTGACCATGGTTAACTATGTGTGACCATTTTTTAATGTCATTAACCATGTTTGATTATGAATGACTATTGATGGCTATATCCGATGATGGTTGAGAAAGCTAAATATTGTTTAAACATAATTGACCATGGGTGACACAGATTGACTATGTTTACCATGGTTGACCTTAGTGAGTCATGTTTGACTTTTGTTGATTATGGTTAACCATGGTTGATTTAGTTAAACATAATTTAATTTACCATGGTTAAATATGGATGACATTGGTTGACATTGTTGACTTTTGTGAACTATGCTTGAATATGGTTGACTTTAGTTAGGTAAGGTTAACTATGGTCAATCATCATTGGCTAAGTTTGGCCATGGTTAACTATATTTGACTATGGTTCACCCTATTTTAAAAATGGTTAAATATGGATGATAATGGTTAATAGTGGTAGAGTATGGTAGGCAATGGTTGATCATGTTTGATTATGGTTGACAATATTTGACCATTGTTGAGAAATATAGACCATGGTTAACAATAGTTGACTATGGTTTGACCATGGTTGAAAAGCTTGATTATGTTTACCATGGATGATTAAGTTTGACCATGGTTCATTGTGTTTGACCAAGGTTGACCACGATTGTATTTGGTAGAGTATGAAAGACACTGGTTGACTATTGTTGGTCATGTATGAGTATGTTTGACCATGTTTGAATGCCATTAACCATGTCTGATTATGGTTGACTATATTGACCATGGTCGAGAAAGTTAGACCCTGGTTAACTATAGTTAACTGTGGTTCGACCATGGGTGATGGAGATTGACTATGTTTACCATGGTTGACCAAGTTTGACAAAGGTTAACCATGGATGACAATTGTTTGACATTCATTGACTTTAGTTATCCATGGTTAATTTAGCTAACCATAGTCGACTTTATTGAGCCATGGTTGATTATGGCTTACATTGGTTACCTAAGGTTAACCATGTTTGACCACCATCAATAATAGTTCAAGATGGATGTCAAATGATGGTTGATAATGTTTGACCATATTCAAGCATGGATGACTACTATTTAGCAAAGGTAGAATTTAGTTAACCATGGGTGACTATGTTTGACTTTGGTTAGCCATGGTTTACTCTATTGAATAATGGTTTCAATTATGATTAACTAAGGTTGATTGTGTTCAACTATTATTGACCATTGTTAACGATCGGTGAGAAATGAGGATTGAATAAGTTTGACCATATTTTACCATGGTTAAATAAGTTTGACCATAGTTTACTATGGTTGAATAAGTTTGGCCATAGTTTACCATGGTTAAATATTGTTTGACCATGGTTACTTTAGTGGACCAAGGTTGAATTTGGTTAACTATCGTTGACTTTAGTTGGTCATTGTTGACTTTTGTAAACCATGCTTGAATATGATTAACTTTGGTTATGTAAAGTTGACCATGGTCAATCATCATAGACCAAGTCAATCATATGCCATATATGATTATCCTTTAGTGTGTGGGCATGTGCAAAGTTAAGAGAATATATTTTAAATTGTATCATGATTTTGAAAATAAAATAATTTGATTAAATGGAAAAATATCAAACCATGAAAATTCTATAAGAACAAGCATTGGTAATATGTTTGTGTCCATGAAAATAAAGCATCTTCAAGTGTTTGATTTATTCATTAATAATTTTTTTTTTAAATTCTTCAAAGTGGATATATTATAAAATATAAAAAAATGTGTAAAAAAACATTATAAATTTTATTAATTTTGTGAAAATAAAAATATTAATAAATTTTTAATAATTTTTCAAATAAATATATAAAATAATATATAAAAAAAATACAAATTTTATTGATTTTGTGAAAAAAATACAATAAATATAAAGATTCTTTGTTTGCATTATCAACCATATATTTTAGAAACACTATGGTACAATTCCTTTCCTTCTAAGTGCACTAGACCATTCTCCTCCATAAGAGCGTGGATTTACTTAAATAATAAAACTCTTTTAATTTTTTTTATTTGTAACTTATAAAAAAAATACTATTATTATGCATCACATGTCTTTATAATAGGATTATTAAAAGCATTTGCACATCAAAATAATAAGTTTTTTATATTAATTATAGTTATTTTAAAAATGATTGTTATTGTTTTTTTAATCTCATTAAAATTGATATTGATTTGTTATCTATATTTTTTATAAGATATTATAAAACATCCCTTAATGTTACTATAAAATCTTTTTATAACAAATAATATTTTGTAAAACACTTATTCCCTATATAATTATATAATTATTATAAAAATGATAATTATTATTATCCTAAATATATTTATATCTTATTATATTTCACACATATTTATTTGTTATATACTTTTCTATAATTATCATGATTTGTCTGGTTTACGCTTATTACTTGTAATCAAATTATTAGTAACTTTGTACTCAATTAAAAGAGTCACTTTTTTGAACTCCATTTAAAATAATTAATATTGAAAGAATTTTGTTCTATTCTTTAATTTTTTTTATTTTACATATTATATATTGTTGAACACAAAATAAGCATCAATAAAGAAGTAAAAGTAAAAGATGTAGATGAAGCTAAAGGGTTTGGAGAACCCAATGCATGGTTGAAATCAAAGTGTAACATATGCATAATTATGTGTGCTAATTAAAATATGTCATTAAGATTTAAACGTCACTTTAACTAACCAACATAGATCCATATTAAAAACTCGTATAGAGGGATCCAATTTCTTGAGGTGTATTTTTTTTTTTAAATTTAATTCTTGAGGTGTATTTTTTTTTTTTAAAATTTAAACTCAAGAAATTTGATATCTCTTGATTGATAAACCCGGGTTTAAATTTTAAGTTTTTATTTTATAAACTTTTTTAATTACTTCCCTCATACTCGTGTGTAACGTTACATCCACACACGTTACAACATCTCCCCCCTACTGGGTTGTAGAGCACCTCTTTCACTCAGTGCAATGAACTCCATTTTAAAATAATTAATATTGAAAGAATTTTGTTCTATTCATTAATTTTTTTATTTTACATATTAGATATTGTTGAACACAAAATAAGCATTAATAAAGAAGTAAAAGTAAAAGATGTAGATGAAGCTAAAGGGTTTGGAGAATCCAATGCATGGTTGAGGTCACAAGTGTAACATATACACAATCATGCGTGTTAACTAAACTATGCCACTAATACTCAAATGTCACTTTAACTAACCAGCATAGATCCATATTAAAAACTCGTATCTATCAAGCACCGAGAGGGATCCAATTTCTTGAAGTGTATTTCTTTTTTTAAATTTATTTCTTGAGGTGTATTTCTTTTTTTAAAATTTAATTCTTGAGGTGTATTTCTTTTTTAAAATTTAATTCTTGAGGTGTATTTTTTTTTTAAATTTAAACTCAAGAAATTTGATATCTCTTGATTGATAAACCCGGGTTTAAATTTTAAGTTTTTATTTTATAAACGAACATCGATTTTTTAAATACTTTTCATAATATTTTATTTTATGAGCCAACATGGATTTTTTTAAAATACTTTCATTAATTTTTTGTTTCATGAGTCGACATGAATTTATTAATGGCCATCATAATATAATTTATTACTTTTTACTCCTTTTTTTACTTGTGTAACGTTACAACATCTCCCTCATACTCGTGTGTAACGTTACATCCACACATGTTACAACATCTCCCCCATAATGGGTTGTAGAGCACCTCGTTTCACTCGGTGCAATAATAAAATATTGTAAAAAATAACAATATCCACTCAAATTAGATTTAAAGCATTTACATTTACAATAGCATATATATAAAATTACACAAAATAGATGAATTAAAACCCTTCTTTAACATTTAGACTATAAAAATAAGTTTGAGCAGTGAGAGATTTGATCCATCCGTATGCTTGATAGATCCCCTTTAAGATAGATCTAATAATAATGCATAATATCATAACCATACTTGAATTAATTTTATCAAGATCAATCTTAAGTAAAGTCCAATTCCATAAAATCATAAAATATAATATCAAGAATATTAAAGAAGAAGTCTCCAGTGATTTTTTTGTTGAGTCTCTCTTTCTTTTATTTAATATATAAAAAACCAAAATACATTTACCTTTATTGATTAGCTTAGGGAAAAGTGAATCACTTTAGCACGGACGGGACAAAGATCTCAGTTCACCAACTTACAAAATAGTTACTGGCACTTAGTTTTCTAGAAAAACGTTCCCGTGCTACACAGTGGAATGGAATGTCCAGCCAATAGCTTTTGTGATGTAATTCCCTGCATTCTCCATATGTTGTATCATCTGAGGTGAAGCTATTGAATGGGCACATGACAAGTCTTTCTTCCATGGTGGAGGGCAGTACCAGTATTAATGGCCGATGGTAACATGTTTGGAGTGTGCCAGTTGTTGTTATTATTATTATTATAATATATGGCTGGTTGTGAATATTACACAGAAGGAGGATTTGGCAAGAGTTAATATGTGCCCAGCTCCTGTCTGCCACCAAGTTCAGGGTTTTTAGCTTTTTTGATGTGATTTCTGCGTCATTACATGCTTCTTATTTTGGTACATCCATCATTTTCCATCCTTTCACGTTGAACGCTAGTTAATGCGAGCCGAGCTGCCGTCTGCCACCAAGTTCAGTCTTTTCTCAAAACGTTTTAACTTTATTTTTGATGTGATTTCCGCGTCGTTACATGTCATCATTTTCCTTCCCTTCACGTTAAACGATGCTTACCTCTGCCCCCTTTTCTGTTCAGTTCTAAGGGGTAAAGCGAAGAGACAAGTCTCTTCAGTTCTGTGGTGGAATTTCAGTTCTAAGAGGTGAAGTGAAGAGATAAGTCTCTTAATCTCTTCTGTGGTGGAATGCTAATGGGCATCTGAACATGGGAGATTTCTTGCGCGATCCGTTTTTAGAGGTGAAAAATGAGGATGGCAAACCATCCAATTTGGAGGCATTGATATGCCCAAATGTTGCAGGGAGAAAATTCTTAGTGGAATCGAAGAAGCTATGGAGAATTGCAGGGCCTGCCATCTTCACTCGCTTAGCGTTGTATGGAATGAATGTTGTTTCTCAAGCATTCGTGGGTCACTTGGGCGACATCGAATTAGCTGCCATCTCCACATGCACCACTGTTATTACAGGTTTCAATTATGGGCTCTTTGTAAGTCACGTCGATTCTCGTTTTCTAATTCATGAACCGAATTCATTTTATTATTATTGTTTAAGATGGATTTAGATCAGCAATAACTCAGTAACTCAGTAGATATCACAGCTCGAAAAAGTGTTGATCAGGAATAAATATTTGCCCAGCTTTTTTCAGGAAGAGTTTTATTCAATGGAGTCTTCCTCTAAGATATGATAAAATTCATAGTATAAAATTGAAAATTGATTGTAGTACAGTAATAAATTTGTCAAAAATAAATAGTGGGATGAGACATTTATTGTAATAGAGCAATAAATTTCTAAAAATTAAAGTTTGAAGGGGATGCTTATTTTTTCAGTTTCATTATAATAGGTTAATTTTTGTAGCTTTATCCTTACTAGGAATTGAACATGTGGAGAGGTCATAAAGATAACACATGTTCTTAACTATTGGGCTCCACTCACTTGCAGATAATGTTAATCATAAAAGAATAAATAATTTTGGAGAGAGAAGAAAAAAACTATTATATATAGTATTTTCAATTTATATATTCTTATATTCACATAAGGTAGTGAAAAACTTAAAACTTAAAATACATTATTCAAAGAAATACATTTTTTCAATATTTTTTAATGTTATAGAATAAATATATGACCATTTTTGTTATTATATTATTAATATTATTATTATTTAAGATCCATTTTAGATTAGTACTATAATTTCTCAAGTGAGTAGAGTACACTTGAGTCAAATAAGGGTTTGTCAAGAATAAGAATAAATATGTGTTTGTTTATTTATTTTTGCAATTAAGTGAGGTTTTTTCCCTCATAAAACATAAAAATCAAAATTTATCATATTAAAGCAAAATAACTTAAATAAATATTTTTCAAAAAATAAATATTAAAGCAAAATACTTAATAAGGGTTTTGTAAAAAAAAATGTATCTACCTTTTGTTTGCCACCAATTTGAGGCTTTTCAAAACTAATCATATTATAGAATAGAAATCAATTTAAGGTATGTTAGTGTTAAGGTACTCCTTAGGTTACTAGTTCAAAACTCTATGAATACAAAAAGAAAAAAAGAAACTCTATGAATATAAAAAGAAAAAAAGATTTGTTAAATAATAAATATATGTCCACTTTTATCTACTACCAAGTTTTTTTCAAAGTAGTTTTAGTAAATATCAAGCTCACAATTTATCTTATTATATAAAACTATTGTAAATAGTTTCAATTAAAAATATGTAAAATTTAAAACCTATACATGTATGTGGGAATTGATGGAGAGTTACATGTATCTAGGAATCCATGGATAGTTGTTTTTGGAAGATTACCTCATACCACCCACTCACCAAAAACTCAAAATTTATCATATTATATAAAAATATTGTCAATATATTGTAAATAATTTTTTTCAATCATGTATATATAAAACTCAAAACTTATACATGTACTACCAAGTTTTTTCATAGTAGTTTTAGTAAATATCAAGTTCAAAATTTATCTTATTATATAAAACTATTGTAAATATTTTTAATTAAAAATATGTAAAATTCAAAACTTATACATGTATGTGGGAATTGATGGAGAGTTACATGTATCTAGGAATTCATGGATGGTTGTTTTTGGAACACCACCTCATACCACCCACTCACCAAAAACTCAAAATTTATCATATTATATAAAAATATTGTCAATATATTGTAAATAGTTTTTTTCAATTAGGTATATATAAAACTCAAAACTTATACATGTATCTAGGAATTGATGGAGAGTTGCATGTATCTAGGAATTATGGAGAGAGCACTACTATACTCTCATCCTATATAGACAATAAACTTTGGAGTACCCTAGTTAGAGTAGTCTTGGTAAGATATCAAGGTGGTTCTGTTTGGTATAGATCTTGCTCTTCCTCATGCTAAAAGGGATTAAGGGTTTAGAGATAGGGATTGGGGGTTATAAGATCAAAGGTCAAGGGATTAGGTATTAGGGGCTAGAGGGTTTTTAAAGGGTAAGGGCCTAGTTATTATGGGTTAATGGCATTTTCTTTTTAAATTTATAATTATTTTCTTATTATAAAGTTTATTTTACAGTATGCTATAGCTCTTGCTCTTCCTCTTCCTCAATGTGCTAAAAGTGGTTATTGTCATTATCGATATACATGTGTATTGTGTGATTTGAAGGAGGTTTAACATGGCTTCCTATATTTCTGTTCCCCCTACTAAAAGTGGTCATTGCCGATATACATGTGTATTGTGTGATTCAAATGTTTCCTATGTTGCGGGAAAGAGGTTTCTAAGTCACATTATAAACTATGATGAATATCACCATCAATTGGAATCACTTGCATGAGGATTGCGATCTCGAATTAAGGGTTGAAAATAGAGTTATAGATGAATTTCATGATTGAGGCACGTTACACTACATGATATTTTGAGAAGCAAAAGGGAATGGAGAACTCGAATGCTAAAAATATTGACTCAGTCCTACATGCTATAAACAAATTGGAGAATTGTGACAAAACCTTGGCAAGTATTGTTGCACGTAATTCGTCAATTATGCAGTTTCAATTGGCAATGTTGAGTGCCTAGGTAAATAACCTGAAAACCATGCTCATTAAGGCATAAATTGAAATAGATTTTCTTAAGAGTCCAAAGGTTGAATATGAAGATCAAATTCGAGATTTGCAGTTCAAGGTGAAGACTCAGTTTCAAGGGGGGCTTCCATATTATGATGATAAGATGCGAATTGTTACATTTGAATATTCAGGTGATTCAAAAAGTAAAACCTATCGAATTGCAGAATTGGAGAATGAAGAGGAACAAGTAAGTAAGGAAGCTATGCAATCCCTTATTTTGGATTCCAAGAACAAAATAAGAAGCTTGTAGAGGCAAGGTCCTTTTTTGAAATTTTGTAGTGAAGTTTAAGTGTGTCTTTCTTGCTGGTCATTTTTGTAGGGTCTATTTCAATAAAATAAATGCCAAAATCAAAAGTTTTTTATCAATATAAAACCACACGTTTCTCAACTTTTATAAATTTGAGGAACGTATAAACTTTTATAAATTTAACGAACCTGTAAACTTTTATAAATTTGATTCCTCAAATTGTATGCATTTTAGTGATAATAACAAATTTTAATAGACTATGAACTTATAAAGTTGATATTAATGAAAATTCTAGTTAACTAAGAAGTTTTTATGGAGAAGAAATTAGAATTTTGTGATATAGAATTTTTAGAAATTTGAAAATTTCAAGAGAGTGGATGATATTATATTTCTGAATATTGATAAATATTGAAATTTTCTATAAATAAACATTTAAAAATAAAAATCATTTAATTTTAATAATAAAAAATTATAAAAATGTTAAATATATTATAAATTTAAGACAAATTTATATTTATCTTAACTTCATATTTATTAAATAAAAATATCCAAAAATTTTGAAATATAAATTTCTAACCCACTCTCTTTATATATATATATACAATTGAAATTCACTTAAACAAATGATTATATATATATATATATATATATATATATATATATATATATTCCATATTTAATACTTTAGATTTATTAAAAAAATTTAAAAAACTATAAATTCATAAAAAAGCTTAGAAAAGATCTCAAACACAATGTGTTCTATATTGAACTTTAAAATGCACTTGTTTTTATGAAAAAAACATTAATTAAGAAATATGCTTATACCCCTTAACATTCACATTCAGATATGAACACTGATTGTAAAACACTTTTACTCTTAAAGAAATTGTTCATGAGGAATCCTCATTGGCAATTCTATGAATTTTCTATGGAAACTGAATTTTTTTTGGTTAGATAGAAAACTATCAATCTTGGAAAGACACTTGGTTTTAATCAATTTAGGATAAGTTGTGATTGATGAGTTTTAATAGATATTTGTTTATTTTAAAATATATATTATGTTATGTTTTATAAATAGGTGGTTTAATTGTTTATTGGATGTAGTTTTGGATGGTTGAGAAAAATGATTATTGCTCTCTCCACTCAAATTCAATTCCTATAAATGATATGATACTTTAGTTGACACAAGACAACAAAGTAAAGTAAAAGTGAAAATATGAGAGTAGCACACCTTCAAAAAAGCAAAAAAAAAAGGCATAGTTTGGTTAGAATGATGGGAGGAAAAAAGTTCGTTATTGTTATGAATATTGGCTTGATGTAATTGTTGGATGCACCTTCTAAGCTCACTTAGACACAAGACAACAAAGTAAAGCGAAGATATGAGCACACCTTAAAAAAAGGCATAGTTTGGTTAGAATGATGATCACTGGATTTTGTTGTGTACCTTTTTATTATATCTATGGTCATTTTTTCAACGTATCTTGTATGTACAATACAAGATAAAAAGCTGCTCAAATTTTACCTAGTGCTGCGCTCAAAATAATAATATCATAGAAAAACAAGGGGCTTCAACTTGATGTGTTTGGCAATGTTCCGTATGTTATAATGAAATGAAATAGCGTCAGGGGATCATGTCTGTTATTGCTAATGTAATTTGTCTTTGGATGTATCCAGTTAGGTATGGGCAGTGCTTTGGAAACCCTTTGCGGGCAAGCTTATGGAGCTCGGCAATATCACATGCTGGGAGTATATTTGCAACGATCTTGGATAGTTCTCTTTGCTGTTGCAGTCCTCCTCTTACCAATTTATATATATGCCACCCCAATTTTGAAGATGCTTGGGCAGGCAGATGAGGTTGCTGAATTATCCGGATCAGTTTCAATCTGGTTCATTCCTGTGCAATTTGCATTTGTATTATTGTTTCCGCTTCAGATATACCTACAGTCGCAGTTAAAAAACATGGTCATTGCGTGGCTCGCTGCAGCAACATTACTTCTTCATATTGTTCTAAGCTGGTTGTTTATCGTTAAATTGGATATGGGACTTGTGGGAGCAGCCATTACATTGGATTTGGCCTGGTGGTTATGTGCAACTGGCCAACTTCTTTATGTTACTTGTGGAGGTTGTCCTCAAACATGGGCCGGACTGTCTAGAAATGCTTTCTCCGACTTATGGTCTTTTGTCAAACTCTCTCTTGCATCGGGTGTAATGTTGTGGTTAGTTGAATACAACAAGTTTTTCAATGATTTTCTCAACCAATGGCTTTTGTTTTCTCCAAAATTTGATAATAACATAACAACAAAAGCGAGCTGACATCCTTTCTTCCTTCTACAGTTT
Source organism: Larix kaempferi (assembly GCA_027924585.1). Classification (NCBI taxonomy): domain Eukaryota; kingdom Viridiplantae; phylum Streptophyta; class Pinopsida; order Pinales; family Pinaceae; genus Larix; species Larix kaempferi. Next base: position 3,497,193 of record BSBM01000018.1, read on the forward strand.
AGAGAACTGGTATTACAGAGTACTGCTTCTCTTGACAGGGAATCTACCAGATCCAGAACTTGCTATTGATTCTCTTTCTGTCTGGTAAAACACGTTTTCAGTATTTTATATTCGAATTGTGCAGAATGTTTTAATCCATTATTCAATATTTTGAAGATCATTCTGACTCTTACAGCCTGAACATCAATGGTTGGGAAATGATGATACCAATTGGATTTTTAGCTGCAACTGGGTATGTTCAGGCTACATATTTGGGATGCCACCGAATAGCACTTTTGATAATCTGCAAGAGTTGCAGTCTGTCTTTTATATATACACACATTCATTTGTAATCAATATCTTGTTAATGCAGGGTAAGGGTTGCCAACGAACTAGGCGCTGGAAATAGCAGAGCGGCTAAATTTTCTGTAATTGTTTCTGCGAGTACATCGGGTGCTATAGGTGTTGCGTTTTGGGTTCTCATTCTTGTCTTTCGCAATGAATTAGCTTTGGTGTTTACAAGCAGTTCAATCATAAGAGAAGCCGTTTCTCAATTGGCCATTTTGCTGGCGTTTACTGTCCTCCTCAACAGCATTCAGCCAGTACTTTCAGGTAATGCCGTAAATTTTCTGGTTACGTTTTCCCATCTTATTTATTAGAGTTGTATTTTACATAAATTGTCACATACAGATTGCTTTGCCCTCCAGCAAAATTGATTGTGGTCGTTTGATCGAACTTTAAATGCAATTTAGACAAACACTAAATGTATAAATAGAGAAAAACAGTAGAGTTATTCCAAGTCTAACTTATCTAAACATATTCTCCAACATGTCCTCGTCCTTATAAGACGAAAGCAAATTGTATATAACTATCCTTATTTTATATCTTAAATAATAGAGTTTTGCCATCATCGAATCAATGATAAAATCTTATAACCACAGGGTAAGAACACTTTGCTGAGTAAACTTTATTTTATTTTAATGTGATTTGTATTAATATTTATATTTATAGGTGTTTTTATTTTAGAATTTGGGGTGGATTAGAGTTTATTTTTTTCCTAGATTGCAAGAGGATGAGACAAGTATACTATTCAGATTGATTTTATGGTAGTCATGCAAGAGGATGAGACAAGTGTACTATTCAGATTGATTTTATGTTAGTCTTTAGGCATTTCATGTAACTAGCATGAAGAACAGGTAACTTATTTGTGGCACTTAGTTTGTGATCTGTGTTAACCAGCCATAAGTTAAATGGTTGTGCTAGTTTATAATTATATCAATAGGTGTTTATATTTTAGAATTGAAGGTAAATTAGCAAATATGTTTTTCTTAAAATGCTTAGCATTAACTATGCATTTGTAATTGATTTTCAAAGATTAATATTTCATAGTCAATTAACATAACTGTGCATTAAATCGATGTTCAGGGGTTGCGGTTGGATCAGGATGGCAATCTTATGTTGCATGGATCAACATTGGGTGTTACTACGTCATTGGAATCCCCCTTGGCGTGTTACTTGGTTGGATATTTAATTTAAGAGTCTTGGTGAGTACAGATAAACTCTAGTCAATTTAGTCAGCTAAATAATCATTAAGAACTTTTGATAATCAATAAAAGGTTTTAGAAGATTTTTGGAATTCTTTTATATCAATTTGGTGTTTAAGGTATAGACATGATTTTATTATTATTATTAAAAACTATTCAAATAACAATCCAAATTTACATTACAGGGATTCAAATAACAATCCAAATTTACATTAATTTACATTAATTTACATTACAGGGATTATGGACAGGAATGATATGTGGAACAGCAGTGCAAACTCTCATACTAGCCTATATTACATATCGTTGTGACTGGGAACGAGAGGTGAATATGATCTTCCCTTGCTTTGATGAATAAGTTATATTGGTAGTGACTGAAAGTGGCTGTGTTGATTAATTGCAGGCAGCTAAAGCTACAAATAGTGTTAACATATTGTCATCTAATCATCATACTCAAGAGGTAAGTGATAATGCAATTCAATCTAAATCTAGATCCGGTTATTACTATTGAACGAGCATTTGTAGCTTATTTTCTACATGGTAATGCAATTTGATTTTAATCTAGATCCGGTTATTACTATTGAACGAGCATTTGCATCGTTTAGCAGTTGTAGCTTATTTTCTGCACTCTCTTTACAGCCGAGAATTGAAGGATGTGAATCAGGTTTTCAACCGCAGGAAGACCAAACTTAATGGATAGATAATAACTATTTCCATTAACTATCACTGTTCTCAAGAAGAAAATTTCAATCTGTGTGATGTTTCCTTTTGCCTTGGGTCAATATTGGTATAGATTATATCGATGAGAAAAAGATGCTGTGTTATTTTTACATTGTTTAAGAAGTTCAAGACATTGTTTAAGAAGCTTTTTAAACTATTTTAGTAGTGGATTAGCTTTTTCATCGTGCTTTCACAAATTTTGGTTATATAAAATATCCAATTTTTTTTGGTTATATAGATCTGCAAGAGTTCAAGGCTTTGTTTGAGTTTCAAGATAGTTTTATGGCATAAACATTGCATCGTTAAGGGAATCATATATGTATAGCAAGGTCTATTATTTGGCTTCTAAAATCTATAAATGTTTCGTAAGACTATATATAAGCTATAGTTTGAAGTGTATAATATTTTGTGTAAATTTTAAAATTAATATTTTTAAAAATATTATTGGTTGTAAGAGGGCGACTCGTCCTCAATTATCCCTTCCCAAGAGGGGTCCCTTCCCAAGAGGGGGCGGCGGGATGATATCACACAGATTAGTTCAAACGGATAAACTGTGATTGTAGACTGACTTCAGGTCCTGCTGAGGTTATAAATGTTTGGTATTAACTATGTTGGTCGTTTCGAGATGTTATAAATGAGCCATGAGCTTTGCCTCTGCCACCTCTCGATCTCTTCCTTATGCGGGTTCTCAGGCTACATTTAAGCTGCCACATGCTTGTTGTCGAAGAGGGACTCAGGGTTAGATGATTATCGTTTTATTTTGCCAAGATTTTATGTTTCCGAGCCTGTCATTAAATTACTCGGATGTGTTAAAAATATGGGCAGAGACATAAACAAAAGAGTTACAAGCACGAATGGCTGAACTATATATTTCATATTACACATTAGTATATATATGTTACATAGTTTTACGGTTCAAGCCAATACCGGCTAACCGAATATGGAACTGAATAACGGAATGTAACTAACAGAACTTAACTAAGAGATTAATATTTCTAACACTCCCTCTTAATCTCAAGGGTTACATTCTTACTAAACACAACACTCCCTCTTAATCTCAAGGGTTACATTCTTACTAAACACAACACTCCCTCTTAATTTTGATACTCTAAAATTGCTAAAATGCAAATCTCACAAATGCAAATGCTTGCTGGTCTATGTCTTAGCCAAGCTTACAAACACTTAACAAAAATTTCATAAAACTAAATTAGCTTCAGATTAGGTTGCTTAGGCCTATTTCTTTCATCTTCATCTTCAAATATAGAATGTTCATCTTCATCTTCAAATATAGAATGTTCGCCTGGATCCCAAATTTGATGTTGTAGTCTTCCTCCTGCCTTGCTTTCAATTGTATCCTCAATGAGGTGATCTTTGTGGTTAACTATATCCTTTGTCTCATTGTGTCTCCACCCAAAACTCTTCCGTAAACACTTCCATAATTCTTCTATCTCAATGTTCAGCTCTATTCCTTGCAAGTGTATGTTACTGAACTTCATTTCCTGCGAAATTTCTGCAACGCTAATTTCAAATTCTTGAAAGTTAATGTTTTCATACTTTTCATCTGCTACGATATGCTTGTTCATGTCTTCTTCATCTGCTACAATATTCTGGTTCATGTCTTCACAAATTCTTGGATTTTCTATCCATTCTTCTAGCATTCTCAACTCTTCATCATAATCTATTAACACATCAAAGTGATGTTCTTCTTTCATAGTACTTGCATAATATGCAAACACACACAAATTTTCAGTTCCAAAAACATGAGATTCTTTGGTCTCGGTTGATGCTTCAAGCATCTTTTCCTTGTGTAGGAATGGACTCTCCAAACACTCTACAAAATCTTCATCTTGTTTCTCATCAAATACTGCTACATTGGCAGTTTTATCTTCAACTGAATTGTCATCAACAAACTCAACAAACTTTGTCACTAAGTTAATGTCATCAGCAATATCTATTGCTGGATTCACCAAAGTTTCTTCATTATCAAAGGTTGCTACAATGACAACTTTATCATCCACTGGTGTATCTACGCAATGGGATTCACCTTCCTCTTCATGCTCTATGGCACACACAAGGTCTTCAATATTCTTCTCCTCTACTTTATCAAGGAGTTCGTCAACTTTCTTGTCTTCGTCTTCTTTCTTTGCTTCAAACAGAGAAGCTTCTTCTAGTTTACCAATATGCTGCAAAGTATTAATGTTTCTTCTCTTTTTACTGTACCTCATCTCTAAAGCATCCCAAAAAGCTTTTGCACTAACAACTTTATGAAAGTTATAGAAAACACAATAAATAACTTTATCATCCACTGCTCACAAAATAAGAAATCTTGCTATTGCATTTTTTCTGGTATGAGGATATTCAAAATCTTTTTGAACAAAACGCCATAAATTTACTGAACAAAGCAAATCTTCCATTTTATTTGCCCAAATTTCATAATCCATACCTTCGAAAAATGGCAAAATCGGCATAGATATTCTCAATATTTCATCTATCTCTTCATCTAGATTCGGTTTATTGTGCTCTAAATCTTCATTGATTTGCTCCATAACTAAAAATACTCTATATTTCCCCTCAATTTTTTTTTTCAGAAACAGCAGCAATTCTTTACACCAAAGAATTTTTTTTCTTCTTTCTCAAAATCAATTGATATTGATCAATATAAAGCTACTCATTTTTGTATATGAGGCTGCTCTCACCACACTTCACATAACTTTCTTAGAATTCAATTCCGTTTTTTTAATCTTCACAAAAAGAACTTTTCCAAAATATCAATTTTTTTGTAATTCTCTAATTCTGTTTCACCAAATTATTAACTTTTCGTAATTCTCTTTCCCTAATTCTCTTTCACCCTAAAAAAAACGTTAGGGTTTCTTCCACACAAACTTCCATATTCAAATATTCAAACTTGACATTAATTTTTTTAATATAAACCCAAACGCATCCCTTTAAGTTTTTTCTTCTTAAAAAAAACTTTTCTTGGTTTTAAAATTCCTTTTCACCAATATATATAATATATCAAGAAAACCTTTCAAAACTTCCTTATAACTCTGCTTTCACGAATCCACAGAATCTTATTTTAATAATATAAACAACCTTTGGTCAAATATCAAACATGTGCGATACTCTTACTCGTTCCAATATTTTCTATCATCACGTGGACTTCATGGGCTAGATATCCTTCAGTGTTATCTTTTTCTTCAAACGGACATGAACACCAACTTTCCTCCTCAGGGTCTACGCTCCATGTCAGATATAGTCGAACTTTTTTTTTCATTCAAACTGGATAACATCTCTCTTAATACAGTCTGCAACACAACAATTTGCAGCGGGCTTCTATCTTTTCAGAACAACAGAATTCTTCAAAGCTTTCTCCTTACAGAGCTGGACCTCATACTGGGCAGCAAACTTCCACACCAAAGTATCTTCAAACGAAATTTTCTTACAAGTGGCAAAGCCTGGATGTTTTCAACAGGCTTCAACGAACTGGCTACAACAAACTTTTAACAGCAGACTTGCTTCTGCATTCAACACCAGTCTTCAACAAATGTCCACTGAGTAGCAGACCTTCCAAAACCTCCAACCAATCAAGAAGAGGCTCTCCAAACCGTCACCAACGGATTAACCAAACGCTCTGATACCATGTTAAAAATATGGGCAGAGACATAACCAAAAAAGTTACAAGCACGAATGGCTGAACTATATATTTCATATTACACATTAGTATATATATGTTACATAGTTTTACGGTTCAAGCCAATACCGGCTAACCGAATATGGAACTGAATAACGGAATGTAACTAACAGAACTTAACTAAGAGATTAATATTTCTAACAGGGTGTGGGTTCTCACGTTACACTCCCTTACACTGCCACATGCTTACCCTCAAAGAGCGATGCAGGGTTAGTTGATCCTGGTTTTATTTTAGAGAGCTTTTATGCTTCCATCTGTTAGGCATTGAATTACTTGAATAGTTTACTATGGTTATTGTACTCTCTAAAAAAATTTAAATTATATACACCACCAATGTTTTTCTGTTATTTTCTGGAGATTTCAGCATTAACCGACCGAAATTTGTAAAATATCTATAGGATTTCTGCATTCTTAAAACGTAAAACGGAAATATCTTTACCAGATTTCTCCACTTGTTATTAAGTGTTCTCCACTTGTTACCAAGTGGTAAAGTTTGACAGTACGTTAACAGACCAGACAACGTCTTTCGATTGATTTAATCATAATGCTGTATTTTTTCCACCGGAAGAAGATGAGAATTATCAACTGTATCATGAAAAATGGCTGCGGTTGGCCTCCAACTGGAGATATGCAACGGAAGATTATATGCTTCGCTGGTAATTATTTAATTATGCACCGCTACGGCCACTATATGTTCAGATGAATATTTCAATAGTTCAATTCCATCTACAATATCCGCTGCTTCTTCTAATCTCGATCAAAGCTAATTTAGGTTACAAATTAGAAGCCCCAGGATTTCAACAGGCCTTCCTGCATCATGTCGCTTCTAATTCAGAAGCGGAATCTTCCAGTCAGAGATCCAAACGGAATTTACCTGTTTGTAATTTGATTGTAATATCTTGCTATGTTTGTATAATTAGATTTGCTGTATTGTTTAATGACCATATTCACTTTATATTATTAGGGTTTAACTTCATTTGCGGGAAAGAATGAGAGGGAGGGTTCGGATTTTAGAGTACAGAGCAACAATTGATAGGTTCTATTTTAATTTTTGTTCTCAATTTAACAGTTACTAATGATATACAAGTCTGCCGACTCGCCGAGTAATTGCAAGGAATGAAATCCTCTGCTCCTGGTTTCTGATAAAACTACTCGTCATAATTAAATGTTGGCTGCAGAACGTAGGATTATTTCAGACAAATGAAAGGGAAAGAGGAATGAAAACTTACCCACATTTATACTAAACACTTTTTCATTATTATCTTGCAGGGACTTGCAATCTTATGTATCCATGCTCTACTTATATTTGACATGTGAGAGTCGTAACCTGTTTATCTTGGTAGACAATAGACCTTGGTTATTGGACAATCATTGCAGCCCGCACAACTGTGGCAATTAATGCTTACCAAGGTTAGACCTATATTTTTAAATTTCCTTGTGATCCATTGAGCTCATTTAGAAATCATAAAATGTTTTAACTTGTATGAAATTCCTTGCTAAAATGAGCCTTGAATTCTTCTATAGAGTGACCTGCAACCTGTTTTGGCTACAGTCTAGAATGTCACTTTTTGCAAACACAAGAACAAGGTCTGAAAATAAAGGGCTTGAAAATAAGGTTGATGACAAGCAGGAAACTCTAACTTCTAGTAAAAGAGATAGTCTTTACAAATGGTTCTGTGCTATTGATGCTGCAAGGTTGCAGCGTAAGGCCCTGGCTCCTGTTAGTGAACTGCAAAAAAAAATTGCATGGCTGTGTTGCATTCGAAGTGACTTGGGCTAATGTTCGTGGGATTAACTACATTAATGAACTTCGGGTATGCAATTTTTGAATAACTACAAAGCAAAACCTGCTCTTCATAAATATTAACTACCCGCAATTAAGTTAATGTGGGATCCTTAATATTAGTAGGGGGCATCGTTTACTATGAGCAGTTAGTAAACTATTTATTAAGTTAATTACAGTTACTATTAACTTGAGCAAAGACCTATTTATAGTGCAATTAGTAGGGGGCATCATTTACTTGCAGTGAAAACAAGTACAGGGAATGACAAAAGAATGTGGAATGGAAGGCCCAACTTTTTTGAGAGACAAAAACTGCTGCGGTGAAAATTATCTGCCCAAGTTAATAGGAAACATATATTGGTAAGTACAAGGAAATGAATAACCATAATAACATATATAAAATTATGCAACCATGGATCATTTTGTATATATATATATATGTAATACCTTCTTCCAGGCCATACTAAAGTACTATATATAACCTTTTCATAGCATTAATCATTTAGCACGCTAGTTGTTATCATTTAGCACCCTAGCTGTTATTTCATGGTATTATGGTCTACCATAAAAATAGCAGTATGAGGTAATACTGTGATTAACGACCTCATTTAACAGCTTTGCTAAGGATTATTCGATACTTGAGGACATATTAAAGACGTGGACTGTAGAGTAAGTCTTCGGTGCCATTGGAGCTCACCGCAGCATTTGAGTAGGCAGTCATTCATACTAATAGATAGATGATGGAAACCAGAATTCTGATCCTTTAACATACCAAACTTTTTGCTGCAAGACATAAATTACATACATGATCAAATACTAACTTTAAAAATTGAACATACAAGTAATACCTCGATTGCATTTTACAATTAACTTTCATTAAGGACTTTTTATGGGAATCACTAAATTACTTGATTGCATTTTATAATTAATTTTTGCTAAGGACTTTTTATGGGAATCACTAAATTTTCTTCTTAGAATGGCCTGGAGTTGCATTATATGCACTGGGTACAGATGACAATCAACTGGGAAACATACATACCTTGAATAAATTTGTTCCTAAAATGGATTTGGAGTTGTATATGCACTGGATACAGACAACAATCAAGTGGGAAACCTACATACCTTGAATAAATTTGTTCCTAAAATGGATTTGGGATGGGTATGTCGAATGAATAAGTTTTTTTTACCGTCATTATAAAGTCTAATGCAAAAGCCAAAAAATGAATACCACTAAGCTGTAAACAAGAAGACAAATCCAATTTCAAAAAGAGCAATTGGCTGAACATTAAGATTTGTTTCGAAAAGAAACATCAATATTTTTAATTAGTCTCGCAAACATGCAACACAAAACACATTCATAAATTGGACATCGACTACCATACAATATTTTTTATACAAAATTAGGAACTCAACTCAGCCCCACATTTAATGATGGTAGAGTACCCTCAATATGTTGTTTTATTTCTTGCGAGTTTGTGAAAGGTTAAAATGGCCAAAGCTGTTAAAGAGGCTTAACAAACGCTAGACACAGCTCGAGAATAATTGAGCTATTTGTTTTCAAGTTTGGAGGTGGGAAACAGAAGAAATAATGCCGAGCAAGTGAGCAAGTTTGTTCTACAAGATTTCTGTAGATATCAAGAAACTGTATTATAGTCTTTTCTTTAACTGCATATTAAAAAAATACTTCTAAAATGATAGACTCAAATAAGTTTGAAATGATTTTACAGTTAAAGATAATTTTCTTTTTGTATTTTATAAAATGAACCATTGTGCAATTTGCTTTATCATGTCTTCTTTTTCTTATGGATATGGTTACAAAGAGTGTTAAATAACAACTGTGTTAAATGATTTGTTTTTCTTATGGATATGGTTACAAATAGTGTGTTAAACAGTTTGTTGCATAGGTTATATTTCTCCATCTTAGCTATATTCAATAATACATAGTTTATGCTCATATATAGTCTATGCATATCTCCACTTTTGAAATGATTTTACTAGAAAATATAATTTTCTCTCTATATTTTATAAAATGTACTAGCTCTTTTTTATGCTCTCAACTAATAGTTGTTTGCAATTTTGCAACTTGCTTTGGCATGCTTTCTTTTTGTTATGGGTATGCTTACAAAGATTGTTAAATAGTTGTTGTTAACATGTTCGCTGCTTGCCTAGCATAGAGTAAGATAGGCAATTGCATTTTTAATAAACAAAAAACCAATGTAGGGACATTGCCACCTGGTGGCTCTTGTTTATTTATTATTTTGGTTATATTGTTTTGCAAGAGTTTGGTGGCATTGTTTGAATTTTAACATGTATGAGATAAGTTTATTTATTATTTTGGTTATATTGTTTTGCAAGAGTTTGGTGGCATTGTTTGAATTTTAACATGTATGAGATAAGTTTATGCTATAATTATTGTATATTAAATTGTAAATAAGTAGTAATTTATAAATAATTAGTAACTCATAAATAAGTAGTAACTTATAAATAATTAGTATATTTAATTTGTGGTGAGTAAATATTAATAAATTATACTTGAGATATTTTTGATATTGATGTAATTAGTTGCAATTCAGCAATAATTGGATACTCAAACTAGTTGATCCACCCAGCAGTTGGTATTATTGTCGAATGCCGACATCGACTTCGATAAGTTCATCGACTTTGACAAGCTCAACGATTTCGACCATACATCAACTTTGACAAGTTCAGCAACTTCGACAAGCACTGACTTTGACATGCATCGTCGACATTTGCAACTGGCGAACTACGACAGATTGTCTGTCTGTTTTCCAGTCGACCGTAACGGTTGAACTTTTGAAACCGTTCTAACTTCTCTTGTAACTGAACGTAATGGGAAGACAACCCAAACATTCTCAACACTCTATTTAAGCATGTAAATTATTGTAATATACAAGCAGATAAGAATCAAGAAGTAACAGATTAGTTCTCATTCTTGCATATTGTGTGTGTGTATGTTTATGTGCATAGTGTATTTCCTGCTTTGCTTATTATTATTATGCTTCCGCCATAATAGTACCGATTTATTCAATCGAACTGGTGTCCCTGTCGTGCACCTGGGCACGTACAGATCATTGGTATCATAACTTCATTCATTCAGAGCTTTGTTCGTGCTTAAGTTGTGCGTAGACACTTCCATCGAAGTTACCTGACGTATTCCTGTTAAAAAATGCTCGCAAACTCAGCAATCCAAGCAAACACTACCTTCGAAGATGGCAGGAGAAACAAACAATAGACATGCAATTGACGAGACAGAGAAACTCATAGAGAAAGCGTTGGCTCGACAACGAACTGAAATGTTTGCCCAGTTCAATGAGGTTCTCATGTGATTTGCTTCGACATCAGGAGGATTTCCGACAATATCTAACTCCGACAAAATCAATCCATTTAAGGTGCAAATGAATTTGGACATACCTAATCTAGAAGGCAATATTGACGCAGAATCCGTCGATAATTGGGTACAACAATTGGAATCCTATTACTCCGTGAATCAACTCTCAGAAACTAAAAAGATCACCATTGCATCCTTAAAGATGTCAACAACTATGCATTGTTGGTGGGAGAGCCTATCGACAAAAATGGAGAAAAGTGGAGAGCCCATAGAGACATGGGAGAAATTTGTCGAATATGTCCGAAAGGAGTTCTACCCTCCCAAGTACGTTGAACAACAATATAAGAAGTGGCAGCAGCTAAGGAAATGGAAAGACCAGTCCGTACAGAGTTACATTGACGAGTTTTACCGACTAATGGATAGACTTGGCATTCAAGAAGAAGAGAAATTGCTTGTTCTGAAGTACGTAAGAGGATTGTCCCCATACATTCAACAGGAGATGGAATTTCTAACTAATAATACGCTTGCGGATGCATTCCACTATGCCAGTAAGCTTGAAGACAAACATAAAGGAAAAGCACGCTTCGCGACCAAGCCGACAGGGCGACCACCCAACAAGAAGGCACCAGCCGACTTCGACAAGTCAAGATCTTCTCAGCCAACTCCACCAAAGCAAGATCATGGAAAAAATCATTCTCAAAAAGAAAAAAGGGAACGTATCAAACAACCTCCTACTGGGAAATGGTGTGATTACCACAATTCATATGGCATGATTCGTTTGGATGAAAATCTCGGAAGACATTTTTCGAAAAAGTGTCGACATTCGACTTGTTCGACAAAACTCTGGTAGAATCTGACCCAGAAGAAATGACCCTTTTGACTTCAACATCGACCACTCCAACAGCCTCTACTATCATTGATGAGGAGGAACGCGAGTGCCTATTCCATACACAAATATGGGTTCAAAACAATCCATTGCATCTGATTGTTGATAATGGTAGCCTGGAGAACTTTGTTTCTGAATATCTCATGAAGAAACTAGGTCTTGTTACCACTCCACTTCCTCAGCCTTATAACATCGGTTGGATGAAGGATGGACATGAACTAAGGATCATCCGTCAATGCAAACTCACCTACTTCATTAAGCCTTTTGAAGATGAAGTACTCTACGATGTGGCACTACTCTCCGTAGCCAACGCCTTGTTTGGGAAACCTTACTTATGGGATCGACATGGAAGTTACTAGTAACGACCTCAAAAGGTGATTATCAGAATTCAGAACCAATGGTATGGCATACCAGAACGACAACCAACACCAACGGTTGCAATGATATCTGCTAAATAGGCGAAGAAGCTCATCAACCATGCTCAGAACTTCGCATTGATCATGATTAAGCCGCAACATTCTAGGAAGACTACATCAAGTAGTCGACTCACTGACCAGTGCAGCTCTCGACAGAAGCAGCAGATCAACAATATTCTTGATGAGTATCGGAACCTATTCCAAGATCTAGATGGAGTACCTCTACATTTCCAGGTAAAACATTCTATTGAACTTGCTCCTGGTTCTTCATTACCTAACGCATCTATTTACAGAAGATCCATTATCGAAAATGAAGAGATTCGCAGGCAAATTCAAGATTTGATCAACAAAGGTCATATCTGACTCAGCTCCTCTCCTTGTGGAAGTCCAGTCGTCCTCATTCAAAAGAAAGATGGGACTTGGCGCATGTGCATCGACTACTTGGACCTCAACAAAATTTCGGTAAATAATAGATATCCTCTACCACGGATAGATGAGCTCATCAACTGTCTGAAAGGCACTAATTTTTTTACTAACATTGAACTCAAGTCGGGATATCATCAGATTCCAATCGAGCTCGCAGATGTATGGAAAAATGCTTTCAAGACCAAGGAAAGATTGTTTGAATGGTTAGCCATGCCTTTTGACTTAGCCAATGCACCTGCGACCTTCATGCAGTATATGGACAAAATTCTTTGACCTTTCATCGAAAAATGGGCCATTGTCTATCTCGGCGATATATTGATTTTCAGTCGATCATGGGAAGAACATGTCGGACAACTTTGACAAGTCCTCGACACTCTCTGACAACATCGACTCTACTTGAACATGGAAAATGTTCCTTTGCGATGAACATCATCAAATATTTGGGGTATGTAATTGACTCTGCAGGAATTCACGTTGATCCAAACAAAGTGCAAATTCTTAAAGAATGGCCCATTCCTCGAAGCATTCATGAACTAATAATTTTTCTTGGTTTTACGAATTTTTATTGACGATTCATACTCGGATTCAGTCACATAGCCTGGCCTTTGAATTAGTTGATCGAGGGAAATGAGAAAATTGTCTTCAAATGGACATCGAGACAACAAGAAGCTTTCGAGCAGCTCAAACACAAGCTTTGTACTGCACCAGTACTTGTGTTACCTGATTTGCATCATCCCTTTGAGATTGAGACAGACGCATCGGACTATGCCTTGGGCGCAGTGATCACTCAGTCTGGTCACCCAGTCGCTTTTCATTCTGAAAATTTTAACGACACTATTTGAAGATATTTGACGTATGATCATACCTGTACGCCATTGTTCAAGTTCTTAAGCAATGGAGACATTATATCCTTGGCAAGGAGACAGTCATTATCACTGACCACAAGCCTTTACAGTTCGCCATGTCCCAGTCGAATTTACAAACAACTCGACAAATCAAGTGGATTAATTACCTGCAATAATTTTAGTTGGTAATTAAGTATCGGGAAGGTAAATGCAATGCCGCCGCCGATTGTCTGAGTAGATCACCCATTACTCTTCTTCTTATAGTGATGAGTATGCAGGGTTATAACACCACCACTTGGACTCAGTTGTATTAGGAAGTGTTGGAATATTTAAAAAACCACCTATACCATTCTAAACTTAGGATAAATTTAAGTAATCATTTACGATTAATTTCCTGAGTTTTGACTAGGTAAAATAGGCCATTTTTGTCTTTTAGTGGACCACTTTCCATCCTAAGTCACTAGGGTGCATTAGAGAAGATTCTGGATAAGATTTCATTAGATTCTGTCTAATTTCTTTCCATTTATGGTTTAGAAGGTGATTTCCTGATTTAGTTAGCTTTGTCCCTTTTTTTCTGCTTTTTAGTGGAAAAGGTAAAGCTAGTTAACTTAGAATCTTTGCCACTTGACCAATTCGACCACCACATCATATCTACTCTCCTAAAGCCATCGATAAATTCTATTTACCTCACTCATGAGCTTCTATACCATACTTATCCAATTTGTGAGCCTCTAGTAGAGTTTTGGAAACTGCTTTTTCCACCTAGGGGTTTTTTTGTCTTTTCTAAGCCTTTTCTTTTTGCTCTTTCCAAATTGCCTCCAAGGCATTCGATTTTATCCATGGAAGGTGTATTATATATTGTTATCATATTGATGAATACAATATAGAGTGATTTCCACAATTTATCTTCTCTATTCTTCTTCTCTCATTGTATGAAATATTCCATGTGAAATTGTCTTATGAATCTAGTTCCTAACAATTGAAAATCTCACATGGTGTTAGAGCTAGCTTGATTCAAAGCAATTTACAAGAGTGTTTTTTGCAGGTATTTCCATCACCAGGAGTGCATCAGTATGGATAAAAAACAAGCCAAAGACGTGACTCTCAGTCCCTTCAATTTCTTTGACTAGAAGGTGCATATGATTATCCAACTTTGAAGCAGAGGATTGTATAGAGTCACTATGAGGCTTGAAACTAAGACAAGAACCGTTGCATTAAAATACAAATGGTTCAATAGGATTGATGAAGCTTATGGGTTACTTTTTCTCTCTGTATCTCCATATCTTTTATTACATATTGATTCTCTATCCACTCCAAATGAAGTGTGGACAAAGCTAGAGTCTCTCTTTGGAAAACAGGATGAGCTCAAAGGTCATTTGTTGGAGATTGAGCGGATCTCTCTTAGTCCAAGTAATTTCAATTTTATGGAGGATTTCATCTCAAAATTCAAGAACCTAGTGCTTCAACTCAAGCAATGTGGCATATAACATAAGGATGAGCAATTAATCCTTACCATTCTGTCAAAATTAAGCTCAGAATATTCAGTATTTGTGTCTACTTTTCATACCACAAGACTTGCAGTTCCTAATTGGAAGATGCCAAGCTTGGATGCATTCATTGATTCGCTCACTAAGGAGAAGAAAAAGCTGGTCCAAATGAGGGATCAAACACCCTCCAAATACTTTGCACTTGTTGCTCATGGAGCAAAGAGTTTTAAGAATGACAAATCCAAACAAAAGATATTGTCAGATGAAGAGGATTTTGATGGAGATTCCAAATCAAAGAAGATGAAGGAGAAGCCCAAGTGTTGTTATTGCTGCAAAGGAACTCATCCTGATAAATCTTGCTTCAAGAAGAAATTGGACATCATGGCCAAGATGCTTGAAGAGAATAACATAGATGTTTCTGACTTTGCAAAGAAAGAACAAGGAAAGCTTGTTGTAGAACAAGAACATTGTTTCCAAGCCTCTCCCAAAGGTAATCATGCTTATGATTTGAGTAATAGAGTGAAATATAATTATGATGTATTTGATTTTGATTCACATTTTGATATATTAGAATCAAAAACCTCTACTTCTTCTTTGGAACAGTCTTCAGTCAGTCCATCCAAGTCTACTCTCAAAACTAGTCATTTTTTACTAGCTTCTGAATTGTCTTCTGAAAGGTCTTTCCACCTCCATTCAAATATTTTAGATTCTGATTTAGAATATGATTTACAGTCTTATATGCAGGTCATTACATATCCCACACCATTTTCCCAACCATTGGATGCACAAAAGACCCTACAACCCTCAAGTTCTCCATTTAAGAAACTACACAATTCTATGTTTTCCTACACTGTGTCACTTGCCTCTGTTGCACTTTTGTCTTTCATATCTTTCATTGGCTGGAAATCCATGTTTTTGGCCATATTTGGACTGATATCCCACACATCTGGACCTAACCCCATCACTCATGGTTCAAAAGTCAAGTCCTCACACTCTCTTGGCTTGCTTAGCTATCAAGGTGACCTAGTTTCTCACACTTTTCCTACTAAAACTCTGTTTGATCATGGAGAATCCACATCTTTACTAGTTGTTGCTCCATATGACTCACATTTTGATATTTCAAAGCTGCATGATCTCATTTTCAATATCAGAAAGGTTCTACAACAGTTTGAGAAGAAGGTACAAGAACTAGTTCACCACATTGCAGCTACAGAAGAAATTGTTCCTGTTGAGTTCATTGTTTCTCTTTGGAAATGAGTATGCAAAGATATTCTTTCCATAATTGATTATGTTTTCAGATCTAATTATATATGTTACAATAACACGAAAAATTCATTTGATACTCCTCCATCATTAGAATATGAGCTTCATAGAGCCTCTACACATGGTTCTTGCCTACACAACATTGATGCACTGATGCATGATCATGATATCCACAAACTCTTCATCCAGTCTGTTACTCAGAAGCAGCCCATTCCTCTCATTCATCTCATTCAAATGAGCAACATGACAGTATGAAGACATCAAGCATGTCCATTTTTGAGGGAGGGTTTTGTTCCCATGAGGTTTTCCCTGTTTCCTCAGTTTACATGGACTAGTTATTTTTGTATTGGGGTGACCATAAGCCTTGTTGCTTGGGCCCTATATTTTTTATGATTCCCATCACATAAATTCAGGCTTAAGGGGGGGTGTTGGAATATTTAAAAAACCACCTATACCATTCTAGACTTTGGATAAAATTAATTAATTATTTATGATTAATTTCCCGAGTTTTGACTAGGTAAAATAGGAGAGTTTTGTCTTTTAGTGGACCGCTTTCTATCATAAGTCTCTAGGGTGCCTTAGAGAAGATTGTGGATAAGATTTTATTGGATTCTGTTTGATTTTTTTCCATTTCTGGTTTAGAAGGTGTTTTCTTGATTTAGTTAGCTTTGTCCTGTTTTTTCTGCTTTTTAGTGGAAAAGGTAAAGTTAGTTGACTTAGAATCTTTTGCCACTTGACCAATTCGACCTCCACATCATATATACTCTCTTAAATCCATCAATGCATTATATTTATCTCACTCATGAGCTGCCATACCATACTTAGCCAATTCGCGAGCCTCTAGTACAGTTTTGGAAACTGCTTTTGCCACCTAGGTTTTTTTGTCTTTTCTAAGCCTTTTCTTTTTGCTCTTTCCAAATTGCCTCCAAGGAATTCGATTTTATCCATGGAATGTGTATTATATATTGTTACCATATTGATGAATAAAATACAGAGTGATTTCCACAATTTATCTTCTCTATTCTTCTTCTCTCATTGTCTGAAAAATATCATGTGAAATTGTCTTATGAATCTAGTTCCTAGCAATTGAAAATCTCACAGGAAGAAAACTTTCATCAGTCTATCGAAAAATTCAGACCGACAAGTCATCGACCTCTGAATATTCCTTGAAAGACACCTTTCTATGCAAGCTTGGACAACTTTGTGTATCGACAGGTGAGCATCGACATCAGCTCATTTGGGACGCGCACTACAACAAGACTGTAGGACACTTTGGAGTAGGAAAGGCCCTTGCTATTCTCCAAAAGTATTTATTTTGGCCTTCACTTAAAAGTGACGTCAACAAGTACATTCGATCATGCATGGTTTTTTCCATTGCTAAACTATCTAATCGACGACAGGGATTGTACACACCTTTTCCATTTCCTATTCGACCATGGGAATCTATTTCTATGGACTACTTGGCGGGATATCCTACTACCAAACATTAGCATGACATGATCTTGGTAATAGTCTACAGATTTTCCAAGATGGCCATTCTCATTCCATGCAAGGATGCTACGACAACGCAACAAACTGCTCAGCTCTTCTTTGAACATGTCTGGAAACATTATGGTTTACTGACAACCATTATTTCCGACAGATATGCCATATTTTTCAGCATATTTTGGAATAATATCTGGCAACAACTCGATATGAGATAGTCCTTATCAACAACTTTCCATCCCCAGACAGACGGACATACAGAAGTTGTGAATTGCTTGGTAGTACAATTGCTTTGTATGTACAACCACAAGTATCGACGAACATGGGATGAAAGTCTTCCATATATACAACACAAATACAATCATGCTCATCATATCTCTACGGAAAAGATTCCATTTGATATCTGTTATGGATTTCAACCCTCAGCACCTATTGACTTGATTAGTTCGTCGACACAGTCGAACGATACTGAATTTATTGGTGAGAAGTTGAAAAAGCATTGAAGTTTGAAGATCAAATCTGCGACATCCAGAAACAAGCACAGGAAATGTTGCAACGAGCTAATGCGAAAGCTAAGACCCGACACGATAAGCATCGTATCCCTCATTCATTTCAAATTGGGGATCAGGTCTGGTTGCATCTCAAGAAGGAATGCTTCACTGGTCCATATAAGAAGATGAAGCCTTTGTGATATGGTTTGTATAGTATTCTTGAATAGATTGGAGAAAACGCTTTCTAGTTCGACATTCCTTCATTCCTAGGTTTGCATTCAGTATTTAATGTGGATCTACTTTGACCATACCATGCACCACTGTTGGAACGGAACAACTTGCAAGCAACAGAACCCGAAGACATCCATCCAGATGTTTTGGAGCCTCTTCCTTGCGACACCATTGTGGGATGACGAATACGCCATACAAGGACGAACACAATCCCCTTCTTTTAGGTGGCCAAATCCGGACAGATCCCAACACAAGGAAAACGGTACTCTGCTAATGAACTGACCAACAAGTTTCCTCATATGTACGAGCAAACAATGGGGACCATTGTTTCTTAAGGAAGGAGGTATTATCCACCCAACAGTTGACATTATTATTGGATGCCAACATCGACTTCGACAAGTTCATCAACTGCGACAAGTTCATCGACTTCTACAAGCTCAGCAACTTTGACCAGTCATCAACTTCGACAAGTTCAACGACTTCGACAAGCACCGACTTCGACATGCATCGTCGAAATTTGCGACTGATGAACTACGACATATTGTCTCTTTGTTTTCCAGTCGACCGTAATAGTTAAACTTTTGAAACCATTCTAACTTCTCTTGTAACTGAACGTAACAGGCAAACAACCCAAGTGTTCTCATCACTCTATTTAAGCATGTAAATTATTGTAATATATAAGCAGAGAAGAATCAAGAAGTAACAGATTAGCTCACATTCCTGCATATTGTATGTATGTATGTTTATGTGTGTAGTGTATTTCTTGCTTTGCTTATTATTATTATGCTTCCGCCATAACTGTACCGATTCATTCAATCGAACTGTTTTCCCCATCGTGCACCTAGGCGTGTACAGATCACTAGTTTAAGTGTGCATTCATTGTCTAAACTTTACATAGATGTCCTCCTTAAATACAAATGAGGAGCTTAAACCACCTATAAACAATGTTACTCAATAGATTTCCTTCTGGATTATTTGATTCCAATACACAATGAGGGACTTGCAACATACTATCTTATAATATGTGTGCCTAAATAGCCTCAAAAGCTAGATCAATTGGTTGGGTCCCAATTGACAAGCTCTTGTAAGGATAGAGGTTAGGCGTTCAATTCCTAGGTTTGTTGGGGTTAGGTTTCTCCATTGAGGTAGTAGTTTCCTCATGTGAGCACAAATTCCATATGGATTTAGGTGTTTCACCATGATAGATGAAGAAAGGTCTTAAAATGGGAAAGTTTTGAGAAATCAGGTTATGTGAGTTGTTTAGGCTTTTAGAAATTTGAGTTTGTATGAAGAAAATATCCCAATTGAACAACCTCCCTCAATGAATGAAGGAGATTGTCAACTCATTTAGATATATTTTAGAAGGACCATGTGGGTTACAAGTGCATGATTCTCATTAAAGAAATCCCTTGGGGTTTAGTTATGGAAGGAGATTAGACTTAGTGATTAACAACTAGGAGATTACATTGATTCAGTCGATTAAGAACCTATTGATTGACTTGCTTGGTTCATGAATGAATCTCTTGTAGATTGATTTAGGCCCATTATATTAATACCTTAGGGATTGATTCGACTTACTTATTTCTACCCATCTACCCTTTCCCTTTTTAATTTCATCCCACCCTTAAGCATGTAAAAGAGAAAGAGATTATGGTACCTTACTAACCCCATAAAGAATTGTCTCATGAAGAGCCCCATTCAAAACTGTCTCACAATTAATAAACATGTCACAAGTGGAATTTGAACTTAGATGGCGAGGGTAACATTCCTCCACTAAATCACCTTAGCTAGACCCAATTTAAAAATCCCCCCCACTTTACCATAGAATCTCAATATTTGTCCAATGTACTTATTAGAGAATATTTTATTAAC
The DNA here is from genome assembly GCA_027924585.1 of Larix kaempferi. NCBI lineage: Eukaryota > Viridiplantae > Streptophyta > Pinopsida > Pinales > Pinaceae > Larix > Larix kaempferi. The sequence continues at coordinate 3,517,661 of BSBM01000018.1, forward strand.
ATTCTATCCAATCTTATGGTTATCATAGCATCCTATTTTCTATTTTTTTTCCAAGTTGGATCCATAACGAGAAGGGAAATGTCCACTAGAATTTCTAGTTTTATTGAAATGATTGAGGTGCTCCAACACATGATCTATTCTAGCTTTGACACCCCATGTTTTTTATTGACTTAAAGTTTAGGTCTCCCCCCAATATGAGGTTGAAGGACAATAAAAAGTATATTATACTTGATGATTGTAAGAAATCATTTTTCCATTGATGACATAAGGATTTAGAATGTCAAAGCTCATGTTCATCTTTTGGGAAAAAAAGGTGTTAGCCCCTTCATTTATGGAAGATTCAGAACATGGAAAGATGAAAGACAATGTAACACTTGGACAATCCTAGCTACACCATGTGGAGTTGGAGTCAATTACATGGAAGGTTAACAAGGTCCCCTATTTTACAATTTATCTAGTAGTTACATGATCAATGAAATGAATTGTATTTACATAGTCATACAAATTAGTTAGATTAGGGTTTTGACATAATTATCAAGAATAACCACTGAGATGAAATGTATAAGTAGTCCCTTAAGGATATGAATAATGGTTACTTGGTTGTTCATTTCTTAATGGCTAGTTGTTAGAGTTGTTCTATTGTTGCAGGAAATATTTTGCGGTATTGTAATGATAATATCATGATCAACTCATAGTCCTATTGCAAATATAATGATGTATTGGATATATATGTTGGAATAGAATAATGAAATCCCTCACACTTTTCATATTGTGTCGTTAATATTCTATATGGATGATTTATATGTGAGTAGCTTTGTTTACTTTATGTTAGAATATACATGTTATATTCTTTGAACTTGAACGTGCTATATATGCTAAGGAGTTGTAGATCACTAGAATAGGTTCTATTGTGAATGATTGTTATGACATAATGGTAAAATACTCAACCTACAACCTACCTACCTATATTTAGTATTGGAAGGTGCTTTGGGTCAAACCTTCCCCTTGAGGGGATTGAAAATGTTAGCATTAGACAACACTTGGACTTTGTCGGACACCTAGGTGGACCATGGCTTTCCAAAGAAACCACCAAAAGGTTCTCTTGCTATGACCTTATCACGAGGGAGGAACCCTTGCAATATGAGATAAATACTTCCATGAATATATTCCATACCTTGCACTGAAAGCTGGGTATCAGAGACTCCAAATGAAAATTGGTCATGAATTACCACAATATCCTACATAGGTACATCCAAATGGAGATGGATTTCTTGGACATCTCCTCACTGGGAGTCACTTATCGATATGTTGTCAAAATTAAACAAAAGTTTAAGCAAAATAATAAATGGGAGTTTGGGTATGAAAATCAATTGCAGCATAAGCCTCGTAAAGGTAGCCCTAACTCACAAAACAAAGAAAATAGCATAGATAGCCAAGATCAAGACAATCAATCCAAGATGCAAGTGAAGAAGGGGAACATGAAGTTGAAGAAGGATGCTGGAAAGTAGTGTGAGTTCCACAAAATCCCATGGCACAACACGAATGCATGCCGCTTGAAATAATCTATGAAGAACCTGCAATAATTAATTAATGCAAATACACGAGGTATCAGAAATAATAGAACTTAGAATCACTTTTATATTGATCACGGGCCACTTCGAGGGGGCAACCTCCTTTGAGCAAGCTCAATACAATTAACTTCACTGTGCCTTCATAGGCCTCAACACACACTTATATACTAAGTCTAGGCATCAATACCATGGGTCAATACCATGTGTCAATACAAACCACGGGCTAAGTCTAGGCGCCAATACTATGAGTCAAAACCATGGGCCAATACAAACTATGGATCAACAAAACTATGGGCGACTTACAAAGCATATGCGCCAACAACAATAACACAAACTATGGATCAAAAAATACTACGGGACGACTTACAAAGCATATGCGTCCAACAACAATATACTATGGGTTCCTAACATCCCCTCTCCCTTAGAAAAAGCTTTATCCTCAAAGCTTTAGATGTGGAAATTGATGCAGAATCTGAAGGAGTGGGTCCCCTGTAACATCCTCGGGTTGCATTCCGAGCCACTGGCGCATTTGGAGTTTCAGGGAGGATTGTGTGGAAGGCTATAGACGAAGAAGAACCATATCAACGATGTGAAAAGTGCGCTTAGAACGGTGCTGATCAGATTGTTGTTTCAGTGGAATTCTTGCCATGTGAAAATTGTCCTGCAGAATGAGAAGTTGATCACGGTTTCAAAGAATTGAGTCAATTGCCTAAACTGGGGAGCTGCTGAAGGTGTATGGAAGAAGAACTGGTGGTGCCTGTCCAGAGACTGCTTCATATGGTGTCTTTGAGATGTGGTACTATACCATTGGAGCGCTTCTAGGAAATCCATAGAAATAGTTGTCCAAATTTGTGGAGGGATAGGCAAGGGTTCGAGCAATCCCTAAAGGAGGGTCGTTTCACCTTTGTTGACCTGGAAAGTATCACAGTCAACCACCATCCGTTGAATTGTCCTTTTGAGTCCCTACCAAAAGAAGTTACATTGTTCCTGGTCATACGTTTTGAGGAACCTAGAGTGCCCTACTGATGAAGAAGCATGGAGTTCATAAAAGAGAGCTCCGTTGAACAGATTGCAACCAATTTGGAACAAGCAGAGAAATAGTTGTAAGAGAATCTGGGTCATCAAATGTGCGAGGAGGAGCATCTTCCACCATATTGTCCTTACCCTTCTGGTAAGTGGTCGCATAGTCATAAACCATGAGTTGGATAACCCATTTTAGGTGTGTTGGGGAGGAGACCCGTTGTTCCAGGAAAGTTTCCAGACTCTGGAGACCAGTCTTGATGCGGAAATAATTCCTCAATAGGGATGGTTGCCACTTCTGTACTGTATTCAAAATAGCCATCATGTCCTGCTGAGATGTAGATGTGGCTAAATGCTTATCGGAAAGGTCTCGTGAAGGCAGCAAGCCCACTGGTGCAACAAAGACACCTACATATCTATCCAAGGAAGTAGTGGAGACCATTGGTGGGTGTATCTGAAGGGAATGGAGATGAGCAATGACACCATGTCAATTATTCTTAAGGATCTTTTCCAGGCGATGTGAACTGATGATGTGGAGAGACCCTAGTTGTAAGCCCATAATTTTGTGTTGTGTTCCATTGGCTGAAAACTGCATCCAAAGTTTAGTAAAATCCCATAAGATGGGGCCAAGTGTGCGTAACCATTGAACGCCCAAAACCACATCACATCCGCCTAAGGACAAGGAAAACATGTTAGAGCGTAAGTTATAATATTCCATAGAGATACGTACATTGTGACACTTCCCTTTGCAAGGTAAGGTGCCCCCATTGGCAACCATGACTTCAAAGTTAGAACAAGGATGGACAAAACAATTAGCCTGTTTGGCAATCCGAGGGTCAATGAAGTTATGAGTTCTACCAGAATCAATGAGTATGGTAAGAGGGAGCTTCTTGAAGTATCACCTGACCTACATTGTTTGTGGGGTGGTGACGCCGGTTACAGCATAGAGAGATATTTCGGGTGGGCCGTCCTGAGATGGGGTGTCAACTGGCGGGTGTTGAATGTCGACCTGATCATCTACTGTATCTATAGCTTCTTCACTAAGTTTTGAGGCAGGCGGAGAATCCACATCCAAGAGATAGAGCTTTTGTTGAACACATCTATGTCCCCGAGTGAATTTCTCATCACAATTATAACAAAGCCCTTTTTCTCAGCGTGCCTGCATCTCTGTTTCAGACAAATGCTTGATAGGAGTTGGTTTAGGAGTAGGCGTGATGGGAGGTCGTTGGGAACCCATATTTCTGAAGGGAACAAAGGTGGGTTTGGAGCGTTGTTGAGCTGTGATCTTGTCCTCTGCCAACTTTTCCAACCCTAGGACTTCCATCATTGTGTTGGGACATAACATTTTGACCTTTGAGCGGATTTCATCCTTGAGACCACTGATAAAACAACTCCTGTAGAGTTCATTAGACAATCCTTCTGTGTGATTGGCCAGTTTCTCAAATTCTGTCTGATACTCTCTCACTGTGCCAATTTGGTGAAGTTTAGTGAGTGCTCCTGTGAAGTCATCAAAAGCACTAGGACCAAATTGTGGCAAAAGGAGTTGGCAAAAATCTATCCAGTTTGGCTCGGGATGAGCTTTGATGTACCAACGGTACCATTGAAGGGATTCTTGTTCCAAATGAAAGGATGCAAGTGGAACTTTCTGGACATCAAAAGTATTATGCAGACTGAAATATTGTTCTGCTTGGTATATCCATCCAGTCGGATCAGTACCATTGAAGCGAGGAAAATCAAGCTTCGGCCCGCGAAAACTACTAGAAGAAGAGAACTCGGTGGCTGCAAAAGATTCTGGTTGTCGGTTATTGTTCATGGCCGAATGCTGAAGATGGAGGCTAATAAATTTTTCATCCAGATCTTGGAGTTTGGTTTGGATGGTTGTAAGTGCTTCCTCCATGGTTTTATTTTTTTATTTTTTTTTAATTTTCTTGGAAATTGATAGAAAAACACAAACAAAAGCTTATTTAGTTAAGGAATATTTGGATTTGGGAAAAACTCGGATGGGTAATTGGGGTTTAACTAGGTTTTGGACACTTTCTGATGGACAGGGAAGCAAAAAATGGGGATTTCAGAAGCGGGGTGAAAGAATGAGAAAATTTGGTAGAGAGGGACAAAGAAGCAGAATTAGGAAAGGAACACGATGGCAAAATTCGACGGCGTTTGGGTGAAAATTGAAGGAGTTATGGAAAACCCTAAAAATAGACAAATGTGAGATTTTTGGTCTTGGGAAGTGGAATTTGGGATAGGGTCTTCAGGAATGAAATATGCAGAATGGGATTGTAGGGATGTCAATGAAGTTTCAGGGAAAACAGAATTGAAACAAGGGAGATATGGCCGAAAAACATAATTTTATACCTTTTTTTAATTTTTAATTTAATTAATTAATTAATTTTATTTTATTTTATTTATTTATTTTATTTTTCAGAAATGGATCGGCAACATCGGCGCGAAAGGGATCCGCAACAGCGTGGAAATGATCGAAAATGGCTGGATCTGAAATGACAACTGAATCTGGAACGACTTTCAGAATAGATCTGAAACGACTAGATCTGGAGTGGAAGTGATCAGCAACAATTTAGCTAAAAATAGATATGGACCCTAGGTGTGTGCGGCTTCCTATCGGTTCGAGGGATTCACTCGGCCACCAATGCTATCTGACGGCTTGCGTATTGGGGCAGTACCCCTCACTCCACGGCCCAGGTAAAACTGATAACTGCTTTGCCACAAACGACAGCTCTTGGTTTACCTTACAGGGTGGGAACTAGTCAATCAGGTAGGGGTCGTTTCCCTTTTCGCTGGCAGGTCCTCTCAATGGGCCATCTAATTTGGGGTTCATGTGGTACTCCTCACAATGAGTTTTAGGGCTTATGCCCAAGTACTTCCCACAGTTAAGTGGATAGGGGTTATCCCCACATCCGAACTTGCAACAGATGCGAAAAAAAAATTGACAGAAATTCCACCCAACGAGCCCAAGAAAGTGCTCTGATACCAGATGTGAAGAAACTGCAATAATTAATTAATGCAAATACATGAGATATCAGAAATAATAGAACTTAGAATCACTTTTATATTGATCAAGGGCCACTTCGAGGGGGCAAACTCCTTTGAGCAAGCTCAATACAATTAACTTCACGGTGCCTTCATAGGCCTCAACACACACTTATATACTAAGTCTAGGCATCAATACCATGGGTCAATACTATGTGTAAATACAAACCATGGGCTGAGTCTACCCGCCAATACTATGAGTCAAAACCATGGGCCAATACAAACTATGGATCAACAAAACTATGGGCGACTTACAAAGCATATGTGCCAACAACAATAACACAAACTATGGATCAACAAATACTACGGGACGACTTACAAAGCATATGCGTCCAACTACAATATACTAACAAAGTAAAGACATGGGTTCCTAACATAATCGTTGCTAGACAAGATGAAATCCCCATAGTTGGACGTTGGATTAGACTGTAATTTAGGTCTAGATAAGGGAAATATGATCATTGATGCAGAACCCAGTACCACCATCACAATCGCAAAGGTCCCACTAAAAGAGCTAGAGGATCCATAGGAAGGGAATCACCTCTTCCATTCATAGATGTAGGTGAATGTGACTCCACGACTTTTAATTTTTTATAGAAGTTTCCAAAAGAATCTAAGAGTAATTGAGGTCATCAAGAGATTGAAGTTGTTCACAACGTCATACCCCCAACCATACACAATCGATTGGTTAAGTTACAAACAGTAAATTCATGTTAGCCAACCATGTCACTTATCCTATGCCATCAAGCATTTCAAAGATGTGGTACTATGTGATGTTTCCCACTTGAATTTTGTGGTATTCTTATAGGAAAACTCTATATGTGGAACATCATTTTGTTTATGAGTCCAGGCCTCATAGTGTCATTGTTACTTTGGGAGGACAACTTTGTAGGGTACTTGACGTAGTTTTGACTGCTAGATTTTCCTTCGTCTTAGCAAAATGGTGTTAGAAGGTAATCTGTCAGAATGGGAAATTTGTCCTCTTCAATGTTTGATTAGAAGATGGACAAAGGATCACTACAATTTCCATAGCCTCAACATGAGGCCTCTCTCAACAATAAAATTAGGTGGACAAGATTGTATAGGAATATAGAGATATCTTTGCATCACTTAAAGGGGTTCCTATATACTATTAGGTCAAACATTCATTCGATTTGATACCTGGCTCTTGTTTACCTAATTGCTCGATATACAAATGCTACCTTTTGGAGAATGATGAAATAAAACATTAGATTCAAGAGATTATCGAAAAGGGTCACATTTGACCAAGCTCCTCACCTTGTAGGAGCCCAATTGTATTGGTGCAGAAAAAGGATGGGACATGATGACTATAATTTATTGCAAATACCTAAACAAAATCCGCATTAAAAATTGAAACCCAATCCCATAGAATGATGATCTACTTATTCAACTTAAGGCTACTAAGTTCTTTGGTAATATTCTTTTGAAGGTAGGATACCACCAAGTCCCAATTGCTCAAATTGATATATGGAAGACAATATTCAAATCTTAAGAAGGCCTTTTTGAGTGGTTGTTCATGCATTTTGGCTTGACTAATGCTCCAACAACATCCATGACTATGATTGATATATTGTGGTTGTTCACAAACACTTTTGTGGTCGTATATTTAAATGAAATCCTTATCTTCAGTAGAAATTAGGTAGAACATTTGTACTTCATTCAACAGATCTTAAGTACCAT